>CM060465.1:3305000-3800000 GCA_030544235.1 Lepturacanthus savala
AATCGTGGGGCACACACACCATTCACTCACACACTCACACCTACGGGCAATTTAGAGTTGCCAATTAACCTCAGCATGTTTTTGGACTGTGGGAGGAAGCTGGAGTACCCGGTGAAAACCCACGCAAACACGGGGAGAACATGCAAACTCCACACAGAAAGGTCCCAGACCCAGGACGCAAGGCGGTCTTGAACCTGCGACCTTCTTGCTGTGAGGCAACAGCGCTAACCCCTGCTCCACCATGTCGCCCACTAATTTAAAACAGTTGATTAAAATAAAAAATAGATATAATATAAAATAAAAATAAGAAATAAAAATTAAGAATTAAAATTTATAACTTTGAAATTAAAACAAAGAACAAGTTACAGTACAGTGCAGAGTAATTAAGAATGATATTAGCAGTAGGCAGCATTGAACAGAAAAGTCTTCAACTGTGATTTAAAAGCAGAGAGAGTTGCAGCAGACCTGCAGGTCTCTGGGAGTTTGTTCCAGATCTGTGGGGCATAGAAACTGAACGCTCCTTCTCCATGTTTAGTTCTGACTCTAGGAACAGAGAGCAGACCTGATCCAGATGATCTAAGAGGTCTGGATGGTTCATAAGGGATCAGCAGATCTGCAATATACCTAGGCCCTAGACCATTCAGGGCTTTATAAACCAGTAAGAGTATTTTAAAGTGAATTCTTTGGCAGACAGGAAGCCAGTGCAAGGACCTTGGAACTGGAGTGATATGGTCTACTTTTTTAGTCCTAGTCAGGACTCGAGCGGCAGCATTTTGAATCAGCTGCAGCTGTCTGATTGACTTTTTAGAGAAGCCTGTAAAGACCCCGTTGCAGTAGTCTAGTCTACTGAAGATAAAAGCATGGACAAGCTTTTCCAAATCTTGCTGAGACATCAGGCCTTTAATCCTTGATATATTCTTCAGGTGGTAGTAGGCTGACTTTGTTACGTTTTTTATGTGACTATTGAAATTCAAGTCTTAGTCCATAACTACACCCAGATTTCTAGCTTGTTTGTAGGCTTTAACATTGCTGATTGAAGATGAGCGCTGACTTTCAATCGTTCTGCCTTGGCTCCAAAAACAATTACCTCAGTTTTATCTTTGTTTTAATTGGAGAAAGTTCTGGCACATCCAATTATTAATTTGTTCAATGCATTTACTCAGTGTTTGTATTGGATTATGATCTCCTGGTGATATACTGATGTAAATTTGTGTGTCATCTGCATAATTATGGTAACTTATTTTATTTTCTTTCATAATCTTAGCGAGTGGGAGCATGTAAATGTTGAATAGTAGAGGCCCCAGAATTGAACCTTGGGGGACCCCACAGCTTATGTCTATGTGTTCAGATGTGTAGTTGCCTATAGACACAAAGTAGTCTCTGTCCTTTAAGTAGGATTCAACCCATTTTAGTGCTGTGCCAGTAAGTCCCACCCAGTTCTCCAGTCGGTGTAATATGTTGTGGTCAACCGTGTCAAATGCGGCACTGAGATCCAGTAATACTAAGACTGAAATTTTGCCATTGTCTGTGTTTATGCGGATGTCATTACAGACCTTAACTAGAGCAGTCTCAGTGCTGTGGTGGGGTCGGAAACCTGACTGGAAGTCATCAAAACAGTTGTTCAGTGTCATATATTTAGTCAGCTGTCTAAAAACTGCTTTTTCAATTATTTTACTTAAGAACAGAAGGTTTGATATGGGCCTGTAGTTATTCATTACTGTATTGTCCAGATTGTTCTTTTTTAGCAGTGGCTTGATGACTGCAGTTTTTAGGGCCTGTGGGAACACACCTGACACAAGTGACGTGTTTACAATGTGCAGGAGATCTGAGGTCATGCAGTTAGAAACTTTTTTAAAAAAGCTTGTTGGCAGAATATCCAGACAGCAAGAGGAGGATTTCAGATGTTGTATAATGTCCTCCAGATTTTTATGGTTGATTGGATTAAATTTTGTCATGCCATCACAACTGATTTTGAGTTCACACTGGGACGACACATATCCTGTACCTGGCATGGAGGAGGTGACTGCTTGTCTAATTTTGAAAATTTTTTCAGTGAAGAAGGAGGCAAACTCATTGCAGGCTCTGGTGGATACAAGTTCAGGGGCTACTGACACAGGGGGGTTTGTTAGCCTATTGACAGTAGCAAACAGAGTATGTGAATTATTTTTGTTTTTGGAGATAATATCAGAGAAAAAGGACTGCCTTGCTTTTCTCAATTCAAGATTATAAAGCCTAAGTTTCTCTTTATAGATGTCATAATGCACCTGAAGATTAGTTTTTCGCCACCTGCGTTCAGCTTTCCGGCATTCTCTTTTACCGATTCTGACCAGCATTTCATTTCTCCATGGAGATCTCTTTTTGCCAGAGATAATCTTCTCTTTCACCGGTGCAAAGGCATCAGTAAGATTTGTAACTTTCCTGTTGAAGTTTTCTAAAAGTTCATTCACTGTAGTGTAGGGGGTGGCAGGTGTCGGAGAGAAAGCCTGGATAAACATTTCTCTAGTGTTATCAGTGATGTACCGTTTTGATATTACCTCTGTTTGAACACTTCTATGTGTGGAGAAAGTGCTCTTAAAGAACACACAGGAATGGTCAGACAAACCAACATCAGTCACCTCAACCTTAGAAATGTTTAAACCTTTAGAGATAATTAAATCCAAAGTGTGACCTTTGATATGTGTTGGTTCCGTTACATGTTGAATTAATCCATAATTTTCAAGGACACAGCACAGTTCTTTAGCACTGCTGTCCTGAGCGTTATCCACATGAATGTTAAAATCACCAACAATAATGACATAGTCAAAGTCCAAAAAGTACCAATTATGGGACACATAAATTGTACTTGTGAATAAACTTTAAAATGAAATGCAATTAATTCATTTCAATCAAAGATTTGCTTCCATAGTGATAGGCTACAGTAAACCCATTTCCCACACACTACAGTGAGATGCGCCTCACTTATCTGGGCAGTCACATGCTAGGGGACCTTTCTGATGACACCTAAAGTGTTGTGTCTTTAGTACAACATATTGTAAATAAATAATCCAACTCAGAGGTAGAATGAACAGTGACTTTTTACTTAGATTTAGTGCAAGTCTCAATTACATATCACTGCACTGGCAGATAACCTATGTAAGCATAGTAACTAGGGGAGTGGTTCCGCTGAATTAAATAGATCCCATATACTACATAAAGCATGGGCGCAAATAGCGGTGTCACTGTAAATGTGCGGGGGACGTGTCCCAGTGTCCCCCGCACATTTACAGTGACACCGATCAGCCCCCTTCTCCCACACCGTCTCTACATAAGTCAACAAACAGGTGAAATAAAGAAAAGACTGATTTTCCATTGGTTAGGCACTTCGGCTAAATTTCCATTGCTGCAAAGTTGAAATGGCCGCAGCATCACCTTGTCAGTTATCACTCCACATCACACTGATTCAGGAAGGAGAAAGTGATCGCTGCAGTGTTTCTGCAACGAGGTACGTTCAGTTGTACTCGTAAATCGGAAGTTTGAAGTCAGAGAAGCAGTGAAATCTAGCATCTATACAAATACAAACGGGGTTTTCCTTTCAGTCCATCAATATCCTTTCTCTTTTATTCTGTATTCAATGATATCCCAGTTTTTAAGCTGGGAAGCGTTCAGTTCTGATATTATGTTGTTCAGAACTCCGAGTTCCGATGTCCAAAAACACATCATCTCGACCCATGTGTGGTCCTAGAGGAGCAGGTTCTTTTCCCTGTTCCTGCTGCGGGAACCTGATGTAAATGGCGGAATGATTTATAAAGATAAATAAAGAGTGGTGGTTTTGGTGGTGATTTATCTATTGAGCCAGCGAAGGAATCAAAAAAAAAAAAAAAAAAAAAAAAATCAGCAAAAGATATAAATATCCAATACCTGTTGCCTTTCCTAGATGTGACTTACTTGTTTTAAGTAGCTAGTCTGGAAATAAATCATTAGGCTTTAGGTGAATATCTATAATTTTTTATTTTTTATGTATAATGTTATCTCAGTATGCAGCGACTGAAATTATTAGATTTAAAATGTTGATTGTCCTCCTGGCCTGCAGACAATCCTTGGATGTTGAGCAAATGAAGAAACAAAAAAAACATAACAGCTTTTATTTCGAAAATGTTCAAATAAGAATGTATAATATTAGCTGTGGATTTCCCCAGATGTGGCAGACATTAGTAAGAGGGTATTTACACTCATCTGAACTGGGCTTATTGTTAAATAAGCTTTTTTAGGTTGTTAATATCATTATTTATTGATGTTATTGTTGACTGCCACTGCTCATTCAATTAGAAAACTCATAATTGGAATGTATATTGGAACTTCAGTAAACATATGTGTATGTGTGTCTCTTTGGTCCCCCTCAGTTCCAAAATCCTCTCTGCGCCCCTGAAGCATAAGTCCTGTCACCCATCTATCTCAACTGTATCTGAAATTGGCCTGTTTTGCTTCTCAAGCCTCATTGAATTCAGCCGGCTTTGTTTATTTCTGCCTTTGACTTTGCCTTTCCCCGTTTGTTGTAAGAGTAGCACAGTCACAGCTTACTGTGCCCACTTGACTCTAATTTTCTCTCCTTCCTCTGCAAATTTTTTTCCCCTTCTCTCTTCTCCTCTGGTCTCTTATCTCTGCCTCCTGAAGCCATAGTACCCCTTTGTTATGTCCACACTATATTTTTCTCATCTCCTTTTTCTTCCTTAAATATGGGATCTCTCAAAACCCTACAATCTGCCTTCAAATTCATAACACTTCTTCCAAGCTGTCATGTGTCATACTTTTTTTTCCTGAGCTTATTATTGGACTTCCCCATCTTTACTTATTCTATGTGAGTCTGTGGCGTCCCTGTCTTACAAGTACAAGATATTAGACTATACTGCATGCAATACAATAAGGTGGGGTTACACATGAATGACTCCATTGGTCTCTCTCAACTGTTTTTGGTCTGATCTACTTCAACTGACCAGAGTGTTTCAGTTATTACCATCAGGTTTACACACTCCTGCTGCTAAACACCAAACACGCTATTTCTTTTTTTTCATATTTTATAAATGAGAGAATACCAGTCCAGAACTCTGGATGATTCAATCCCAGACTTTCTTAGCCCTTTTTGACCCAAATTGGCTGTAAACTAGTATTCTCAATCCTAATACCATGCTATTACTGACCATGGGCGCAGATAGCATGGGGGACCCGGGAGACATGTCCCCCACACATTTACAGTGACACCGATCTGTCCCCCTCTCCCACACTGTCCCTACATAAGTTGACAAACAGGTTAAATAAAGGAGAAAGTGATCGCCGCGGTGTTTCTGCAACAAGGTGCATTCAGTTGTACTCGTATATTGGAAGTTTGAAGCCAGAGAAGCACTGAAATGTAGCATCTATACAAGTACAAACGTTGGGGGTTTTCCTTTCAGTCCTTTAATATCCTTTCTCTTTTATTCTGTATTAAATGATATCCCAGTTTTTAAGCTGGGAAGCAGTCAGTTCTGATGTTATGTTGTTCAGAACGCCAAGTTCCGACGTCCAATAATGCATCATCTTGACCCATGTGTGGTCCTAGAGGAGCAGCTTCTTTTTCCTGTGCCTGATTCAAAACTGATTCAAATGGCTGAATGATTAATTCAAAGAGTAATTGATATTTTATCTATTGAGCCAGAGAAGGAAAAAAAAAAAAAAAAAAAAAAAAAAATCAGCATTTTTTTCTTTCAACAACCAAAAGATATAAATATCCAATGCCTGTTGCCTTTCCTAGATGTGGCAATACTTGTTTCAAGTAGCTAGTCTGAAAATAATAGAGGCATTTGGGCTTCGGGTAGGCTAAATGTAAAATACCAGCATTCTAGGCTGTAGGTGAATATCTATAATGTTTTATTTTTTATGTATAATGTTATATAATAATGTCGAATGCTACTGCTCATTTAGTTTAGTAGGAAAACTCATAATTGGAATGTATATTGGAGCTTCAGTACACATTTGTGTGCGCACGCATACGTATTTGGTCCCCCTCAGTTCCAAAATCCTATCTGCTCCCCTGTGACCTACCAACCAGAAAGTAGAAAAAACAAAACTGCATCATTGACTATTTTCGTATTCTGACATCAAACTCTGACCTCTCTGATTAACCACACAAAAAAGAAAAAAATGACAGCAAATTTTGGTATTCCATATATCTGTTAAATAGCGTTAAACTGGGAAATAATTAAGTTACACTATTCAACAAATGCAGTTCTGTTCATGGTCAAAATAGACCTACTACCCATGTTATGTAGCAAAAATATAAAGTATACAAGTTCTCTTGCTTACTCACTTAATACAAACCAACTAAACTTAATGTTTCTGAATAAAATGTTTCTTTAAAATCATCCCTCTTTTTTCCATCATCACATCCTGATGATGATGACAATGATGTTAGCTACACAGTCATTTAATGGGCATTTCGCTGCAGTTTTTCTTTAACACAGCTGACAATAACCATTCTTTCTGTTACTGAACCTGTCTGTCACTCATCCTCTTGAAAGTGGAAGCTTGTGCGTAACTTTTTTGATACTGTTATTGTCGTGGCATATGGCAATAAAACAAAGCTTTGTTGTATTGTTTTCCTTTTTTTGAAGAGGTGATTGGGGCTTCACCAACCTGGTTGATATGTAGAAAAAAAGTTTGGGAACCACTGCAATAGAGAATCATTCATAAGTGATGCATCAGGTATTATCAGGTATCTATATACATTTCACCCACATAATTTGCAGCGTAGTAGTTAGGTCATTATAAACATGATGTAATACAGCAAACAGAATAGAGATAAATCATTTTGTTTATTTCTGGAGAACATTTTTCATCTATTAATTCATACTGAAACATGTAACTTGCAGACGGTCCCTAATATGGACCACAGCTAATGATGGTAGTACATTTCCAAATCAAGTAAACCTGACTGATTAAATTAATTAAAAAAAAAATTAAAATCAAATTCAGTTATGTGCCCCATTTTTTCGTATCACATTTTCGATCTGAGCCTAAAATTAAAATATGAAAAAACAGTAATTAATAATTTTTCCGTCATTTTTGTTAGAATAATAAATACAAAATAGCCAGTCATTTTCATTTTTTGGATGTTTGATTGCCAATTGAAAATGGAACAAACAAATGATACATGGATTGTATATCTGGCCATTTTTATTTTTTTTGTTTCATAAGAAATGGAAAAAACTAATTGATAAAAAGGGTCTAATTTTGGTTCCTGCAAATTCCTTTTTTTGATAATTGGAAATGGAAACAATGAATGAAACACCATGATAATATCCAATTGTAACAGGCTTGTATAGGACCCAAATGCAGCTAAACGGCAAGGGACAGTTTGTAATGTTCATTGAGGAACTTACAGCAGGCAATATGGCAGGTGAGAGAGGGTGAATAAGTCCAGTATTCAGTCGGAGAGTCTGTGGTAATGAGCTGGAGCAGGGGGACAGACTGCCCGGGGAAATCTCCAAACAGCCAGGGAAACGGGCAGAGAAGAGACACCAGAAACGCTGAGGCAGAACTCGTGGTCGGGGACGAAAGGCTGAGGTGATTACCGGGGCTGAGACAGCCTAGCAGGTCAAAGGCAAGCAGGGTCAGCAACGGGAGATCAGTCCGGACAAAAGTGCTGGAGAGACTTGCATGACACGAAGAACAATCTGGCAAAGAGTGTCTGGAGGTAGGTGCTTAAATACAGGGTTGATTACTGATGAGGAGCAGGTGTGGGAGTTACTGTGTGCAGGTAAGAGGGAAAAACAGGCAGAGGACCGGAGTGGATTGTGACACCAATATTACATTTTATTTTGAAGACAAAATATCAGACAAAAGGTACATGGACCATCTCTACAGGATCACAACCTCACAGCCAAGAAACTCATCAGTGTGAAGTACTGATGAGTATTCACCACCTCCAGCCTCACAAAAGAATGAAGTTGGAATCCAGTTCTGATATAAACAAGAGTAACATCATATCTTCACTTTTCTCATGTTATTAGAACATGTTTTATTTACTCATTACTCATTACTTCATTGATTTAATGCATTGATGTATTGATCTTGACCTGAGTTAGAGAAAGTGCTGCTTAAATGAATCCTCAAACTCTTCAACCCTTTAAAAGCATCATGGCTCCTTTTTTTCTTTTCCTGTTAAATTGATCTAAACTAAAAAAAAAAAAATAGCTGCTGAAGTGTTAGATAGTTTCAGTTTCAGTTGATGTTGATGCAGCTTCTGTCGTTGTTACGTCGTTACATCTGCTAAAAACCACCAAGCCAAATGAGCAGCTGCTCAGAGAGGTGGAGACTGAGCAGCTGTTTCAGAGTCAGAGCCAAAGCAACAGAAAAGCATCAATGGGAAGAATATCAATGGTGATATTATTAGTCAGGTTAAGACATTTTGTCGCATTATTGAATAAATTTTGATGGAAAAAATACATTACACAAATAAAACATATACTTACACTTATATTACTTAAAACTTATATACTTATATTAGTATGATTAATTAACTCAGACAACATTTTCGCTGAGGATGTGATATGGAATATTTATGGCTGTGAAGAAATGACATCACAATAAGCAAAAATACTGTTAATATCTACTGCAGAGGTCAAAGATTAATAAATCATAAAGAGCATAAATTATTATGCAGTAATAAATGTAAAAACTCACATGTGAGCTGTGACAGTGTTAGAATGCTTGGATGTGACGACCCTCAGTAACATGTCCTCGTGTCTCCTGCAGAGCTGAGACTAATGTCAACACTCTGAGCTGTTCCTTCTCCCACAGCTGTTCTGTCTTTAACCCTCTATTGCATGAACTATTATACTAAAATGTTCTAAAAGTTTTATTACTAAAAATGGTCGAAATAATAGACTATTTTAAGTAATAAAATATAAGAAAAAGTTCTAAACATGGTCTCAGGAAAGTTTCATGCTATGTATGTCAATTTGTATTTGTATTTTGTATTTGTATACTGCATGGCAACAAATCTATTTTAAGCATATTTGAAAAAAAAACATATAACATCAAAATTGAATTAAATTCAAGTTGAATGTTTTTATTTGGTGAAATTTTGTCCACATTATGAATAAAATGACAACCTTTGGTTGTGAGACAGTGATGCTCACATGTCCATGAGCAAACAACCATATCCTGGTCATGTGACCTCGAACAATTGTATGTCCTTCCAAAAAGCCCCCTTATCACACCTAGCTGTAAAAACATTTTAAAATGATAAAGTGTTACCAAATGGAAACACTATGTAATAGAGGTTTAATTCAGGCCACAGTCTAGATTGTAAAATATATTCAGTTTCACTCAGGTCACAGCCGAGTTTCTGCAGGACAGACCGAGTCCTTCTGTCCTCTCTCCTGTCTCTCTGTCCTCTCCTGTCCTTCTGTCCTCTCCTGTCTCCTGCAACATTTGTTTTCTGTGGTTGAATGTGTCAGCCTGAGGGCAGGTGTCTCTGTTATAGAAAGTTATGGACAGTGGATAAGTATTTCACTGATGCTGTAGAATTATTATTAGAACAATGATTATATCAATTAATCCTCTTTTAGCCTGTTGGGCCATATGAGGAAATCAATAAAAACACAGGGAGGAACCACAGAGCTGCAGGGTTACACTTATTAATTACATTTCAGTTAGAGATTATATCTGCAGGGACAGCACACAATTACAGCCGATTACAGGATAAAGCAGCCACAGAACAAATACTTGATATCCTGATATCACAACATAACCATCAAATACGTAAATATTAACTGTGTGTCTATTATTCTGCTGGAGTAGCTTAGATGCAGAGCTTTGATGACAGAGGTCATTAAGTTTACTGTGCCTGTGTATGTGTGTGTGTGTATACACGTGCTGTGAGCAAACGAGAGAAAAGTACAGAGTGATGGACGATCATGTTTAATCTAGTCGTGAATTATTTCTGAATGATGACTCAGCATATTGGTCAGATACAGTGACTCTCCCTGGTTGTCACTGATCGCTCTATCTACACTGTAAAAATCTTAAGTCAAAATATCTCGTTTTTGTTACAATTCGTCCAATAATGAGTAGAATTATCTACAAATGAAAGAAGAGTGAGATAAAAAAAAGTTTCACATTTTATCATAATATTGTCTTATTAATTTTCTTTTGTCTTGTTATCCCATCTTTTTTTGCTATTTATCTATTTAACTTGTGATGAAAACTTTTTTTTACAGCACATGTAAATAAGACCTATGAGGTGTGATGTGTGTGTTTGTCATCAGTAAATGATTGATTCTTTCACTTTCTAAGGTATGGAAGCTAAAGTGACTGATATTACAAATAAAAAGGATTACGGAAATCTTTTTTTCATTTTCAAAATGGAGCTGCATCCTTTTTAATCATACATAAAATCAAAATTCCACAGTATTTTACTTTTCTTTTTCAAGATATGTTAGTTTTTGTTTTCAAATTTATTCTAAGTTTGTAGTCTCGAACACAGGGCATCCAAAGTAAAACTATTCATCTGGTGTTTGTAGATTCTATAACAAAAGGTGTGCACATGGGGTGAAAAAGGTCCAAAAAATTAAGTCAAGGTAACTTGAGATCATGTTATTCTGAAAGGTCGAAAAAAGAAATCAAGAAAATACCCCCCCCCCCCCCAAAAAAAAAAAAAAAAAAATCTAAATGTTTCTTCTGGCACAGAGAAACACAACCAGATCCAACACAGACCTGAGAACTAACAGGACTTAAATAGCAGGAACACAAGAGCAAACAGGACACAGCTGGACATCATTACAATCAAGGATCAGCTGTGGCACAGATCATGGAGTAGACAGGAGAACATAGGACAAAGCAGCAGTCCAAACAAAAGGCTTTACTGCTGCCGTCCAGCAGGGCAGACAGAGTTCCTGTCTCCACAGATCCTAACAAGAGCGCTCATTCTGTGTCTAAATTAATATTAAAAAGAAATTAACATTTAAGATTTAATTTTCAAAACATTCTCCAGCAAAAAGGCACCAACATTAAAATGAAAATGTAAAATATGGAAAAGTAAAAAAGAACTCCCACATAAAGTCCATCACTAGCAAACATTTAATTAAACCATGTGTCCATGTTTGTGCCTTGATGTGCACAACCTCCTTCTTTAAAATGTCAAATATGAAAAGTAAAACGTGTTAAAAGAAATCCTTTTTTTTTATTTTCAAAATGCTGCTTTTTTGACTGATAGATAAAATGAATAATCAATAATCGATTCCAACTACATTAAGTTTGCTCATTCTCTGAATTAATAACTGTGGCAGTTAGTACATTGTGAATATGATGTAGTACAGCAAACAGAGTAGGGATAAGTCATTTTGTTTATTTTTGGTGAACATTTGTCATCGATCGGTTCATACTGAAACATGTAACTTGCAGATGGTTCCTAACTAGGACTACAGCTATTGATGATGGCCACGTGGTAAAATGTATAATCACAAGAAAAGTTGACAGTAATATTCTAGTATATCAGAGCCTTGGTCTCCAATTAAAACCACAGATAAAATCAAACGTCAAGATGATAAACAATAATGAGCAAACTTCACTGCAGTCTCTGAAATGTATTCCCATCGGTATCTGTGGCAGCAGAGTATGCTGCTAAACTCTCCACTATTTCCTCTGGTCTCTCTTTTCAAATGTGACATTTCAAACTGGAATTTGGTACCTTTTGCAGAAGAATGTTTAGAATTTTTAAAAATAATTCTAAATTTACTTTTCTTTTTAATGTTAATTTAGCCACAGAATTAACAGTATTCAAAAAGAAAATTAAAATGCAGTCTGGAATATTGGATATTTATTTTATTTATGAGTCAAAAAGGATTTCTGCAATCCATTTTAATGTGTAGGAGTCACATTTGCTTCCGTACTACTGACCCATCTGTGCTGAGGGTTTGAACCTGGATGAGTTGATGGTGTGTTTTGTGTCTCTGGTTCTTAAGAGGGAATGTTCCAACTTCATCAAGGTGCTGCAGCCATTCAACCAGACGCATTTCTATGTGTGTGGGACCGGAGCCTTCCACCCAGTCTGCTCCTACCTCGAGGTGGGGAAGAAACCAGAGGTAAAACAGCAGAGTTCCTTCTCTCCACAATAAATGATTCACCAAGAACATACAAAAAGTCATTCATTCAGCAAAATGAAAGACTGGATTTAACAGTCAACAGGGCTGGGTGTGTGTGCGTTAATTTGAGTATAAGAGAAGGATATTACTTACCAAATGTCACTGACTCCATCTTATAAATGTGCTTCCTACTCATTAGATGCATGTTTACAGCCAATTAGGGGCAGAAAATAACTCAATAAATAAATCTGTGTACTGTGCATATATAGGGTGATATCAGGTAAACTGGGCCACTTTTTGGTAAATCACTTGGGACAAAAACACAATACCAAATATTCCTTTACATGAATTTTTGATTAATAATGACTGCTTCTGATCATTTTGTTTTGGAATTGTGTGATAAAATATAATAATTTAGGTCCTATAAATCTTGAAATATTTGCTATGCCACTTTTTTTAGCATGAGCGGTTTCAGGTAAAACAGGCCATTTCAAAATGGGTTTAGTTCAATTTGTCATGCCATGCTACTTACTAGTGATGGGTCCGGCAACACTGATGCGTCGGCGCATGCGTCAAGCTCATAGAGCGAAACCCCGTGTCGGTGCGCGTATCACTTTAACAAAGTCACGTGACCGATACCGAAACTGTTTCGAACTGACGCTGACGTGCCAAACTGTTTATAAGGCAGTGAATCTGTCATGGGACGTATCTGCCAACTGAATCTCGTAATAGCGCATCAAGAATTATGGAGCCTCAATCAAAAAGAAAGGTTTCCGCCGTGTGGGACCACTTTGATGTCGTATCGGCAAATAATAATTTGTTTTCCTTGTTTCATCCTGTTCCTCTCAGAGTTTCCACTTGATCTAACCTATCTGAATTCAAATTCATTTCAAAGTGACTCTTCGTTCACTATTGATATTTTTTCAGCAGGTTAAATGTCGCATTTGTTCGACAGAGCTGTCTTATTTAAACAAATCTACCTCCTCAATGCTGAGGCATTATAGGGCCAGGCATGAAAATGAAGTGATACACCCAGGATAAACTCAGGTATACAGCCATTCTACAACTTACTCACAGTTGCTTTATTGATAATTAATTAATACATTTATTAAATAATTAATTTATTCTTTACCTCGATTTTTTAGGAATTAGGGGGCAATTGATTGTTTATCCAGTGGGTGGCGCTGTGTGATCATTGTAAGAAGATTTACTGAAGAAGAGTTTCCGCGCATGCGCGAGATGTCCCAGGTCTCCCCGGGACTGGAAGGAATGTGTTGTTTTTGTCTATCGGTTTTTGCGGTTAGTGTGAAAATAACATGTGAAATGATATACCGGTAATAATGTGTTAATAATTTCACACGTAAATCGCCCCAGAGTATAAGTCACATCCCCGGACTAACTATGAAAGAAACGTGACCTATAGTCCGGAAAATACGGTATCTATTATATAGTAGGGAGATATAGAGGGAAATGTTGCAAGGACCCAGGATCCATTGAGATACTGGGAGAACCAGAAACCAATTTATCCAAACCTCTGCCAGTTGGCATTAGAGTTTCTCTGTATTCCAGCCTCATCTGTGCCGGGCGAGCGGGTGTTCGACTGCCGGAGAAGTGATTTAATAGAAGCACAACAGACTAAACTGTAAAACATTGGAAAAACTTGTTTTTTTGAATGAAAACTTGTAAAAAAAAAAAAAAAAAATCCCAGTCCACAAGCATCCTCATTCACAACATGTTCACTCAAATTTTGACATTATGATACATGTTCACATTATTTATTGACTGATTTTTAAGGTCCAGTAGGTGTCAGTATTCAGCGACACAGTATCGACACAGTATCAATACAGTTTGGCAATGTGTCAAAACGCTTCATGACGCCTCATCTACCCATCACTACTACTTACCATGTATATTTCTGCTGCAGTCCAGATTTGTGAAAATCTTTTTTTTTTTTAGATTTTTGCAATTTTTTACAAATAAAAACTAAGAAATCACATGTACATAAATATTCACAGCCTTTGCCATGAAGCTCTAAATTGAGCTCAGGTTCATTCTGTTTCCACTGATCATCCTTGAAATGTTTCTACAACTTAATTGGAGTCCACCTGTGGTAAATTCAGTTGATTGGACATGATTTGGAAAGGCACACACCTGTCTATATAAGGTCCCACAGTTGAGAGTGATGTCAGAGCACAAACCAAGCATGAAGTCAAAGGAATTGTCTGTAGACCTCAGAGACAGGGTTGTCTCGAGGTACAAATCAAAACCGACCATCTAAATTGAGAGATCAGGGGAGAAGGGCCTTAGTCAGGGAGGTGACTAAGAACCCGATGGTCACTCTGTCAGAGCTCCAGTGTTCCTCTGTGGAGAGAGGAGAACCTTCCAGAAGGACAACCATCTCTGCAGCAATCCACCAATCAGGCCTGTATGGTAGAGTGGCCAGATGGAAGCCTAACCCTTAGTAAAATGAACATGGCAGCCCACCTGGAGTTTGCCAAAAGGCATCTGAAGGACTCTCAGACCATGAGGAACAAAATTCTCTGGTCTGATGAGAAAAAGATTGAACTCTTTGGTGTGAATGCCAGGCGTCATGTTTGGAGGAAACCAGGCACCGCTCATCACCAGGACAATACCATCCCTACAGTGAAGCATGGTGGTGGCAGCATCATGCTGTGGGGATGTTTTTCAGCAGCAGGAACTGGGAGACTAGTCAGGATAGAGGGAAAGATGAATGCAGCAATGTACAGAGACATCCTGGATGAAATCCTGCTCCAGAGCTCTTGACCTCAGACTGGGGCGACGGTTCATCTTTCAGCAGGACAACGACCCTAAGCACACAGCCAAGATATCAAAGGAGTGGCTTCAGAACGACTCTCTGAAAATGTCTGTGCACCAACGCTTCCCATCCAACTTGATGGAGCTTGAGAGGTGCTGCAAAGAGGAATGAACAAAACTGCCCAAAGATAGGTGTATCAAGCTTGTGGCATCATATTAAAAAAAAAGACTTGAGGCTGTAATTGCTGCCAAAGGTGCACCAACAAAGTATTGAGAAAAGGTTGTGAATACTTATGTACATGCGGTTTCTTAATTTTGCAAAAATCTCAACTTTTTTCATATTGTCATTATGGGGTGTTGTGTGTAGAATTTTGAGGAAAAAAATAATTCAGTCCATTTTGGAATAAGGCAATAATGTAACATAACAAAATGTGGAAAAAGTGAAGCGCTGTGAATATTTTCGAGATACACTGTATGTTGTGTGTTGCTGACATGTCGGTGTGGTTGGTCCAGGACAGCATTTTCCGTCTGAAACCTCACGTAGAGAACGGACGAGGGAAGAGTCCATATGACCCCAAGTTGCTCACTGCATCTGCTCTGATTGGTGAGTTTCAGACCAGATCCACATAACATAGCGGACATTATCCTGCAGTCACACAGTCACTCTTATCTGTACAACTAAAAACTCTATTTCAATCTGTGTCTTCCTGCTTTAATCCTGGCTGGAGACACATCACTGTTTCCTCTGCTGGGAATTAACTGATTTCTGGTCAGTCAGTCATTTTCTATACCTGCTTATTCCTCATTAGGGTCACAGGAGTCTGCTGGAGCCCATCCCAGCATGTTACGGCGAGAGGCAGGGATACACACCATTCATTCACACCTACAGGCAATTTAGAGTTGCCAATTAACCTCAGCATGTTTTTGGACTGTGGGAGGAAGCTGGAGTACCCGGTGAAAACCCACGCAGACACGGGGAGAACATGCAAACTCCACACAGAAAGGTCCCAGACCCAGGACCAAGGAGGTCTTGAACCTGCGACCTGCTTGCTGTGAGGCAACAGTGCTAACCCCTGCGCCACCATGTTGCCGATTCCCGATTTCTGGTCATATCTCATTAATTATCCTCATAATCCATCATCTCTTCATATTTTATAATATATTCTCATGTCTCACCATAACTCTTCATATCACACCATATACAACCATACACCCAGTGCATTACAGGTGAGAGGCAGGGATACACCCCAGATGGTCGCCAGCCTATCGTGGGGCACACACCATTCATTCACACCTATGGACAATTTAGAGTCTCCAGTTAACTGCAGCATGTTTTTGGACCTTGGAAAGGAAGCCGGAGTACCTGGTGAAAACCCACGCAGACACTGCTTTCCAGCCACCAACCACATATCTAAGACTGCCTTCTCTTCACTAACATTATTCATCTGTCCCATGTCCCTCCTTCTATGCCCCTCCTCATCTGTCCCTCCATGGTTCTTTCTTCTGTTCTCTGGCTGCTGCTTTAATGTTATTTCTCAGACCTGTTGTTGATCCCATCCAGCTGATGTGTATTGGTCATGTCTAATTCCTGAATGCCCTGCGACCCTAATGAGGAATAAGTGGGTATAGAAAATGACTGACTGACAAATTCCTGAATGATTCCTCCTGTCTGACACCACTGGAGCTCTGATCAGCTGCTATCACTCTGCCCTATTCTTTCTGCAGATGGCGAGCTGTACGCTGGAACATCAGCTGACTTCATGGGCCGAGACTTCGCCATCTTCCGCACACTTGGCACGCATCACCCAATCAGGACAGAACAGCATGATTCCCGCTGGCTCAATGGTGAGATAATCTAATTCCCTTTTTACCATATTTATGACTTGAGCAAAAATGCTATGCTGTATTTTTATTAATAAAATAATAATAAACTATATATATATATATATATATATATATATATATATATATATATATATATATATATATATATAGTGTTCAACATACAAGTAATACAAAATGACAAAAGAAACAAAACAATACAACAGGAAAATATGCAAGCTCTGAAATCTTAATTGTGCTTAAGTCTACAGTTTGCACATTTCTATTGGTAACTCTGAGCTGTACTGGTTTTCACATTCATGGTAAATGCTTTTATTGTGAAGAATTATATCTTAAGAGTGTGTGTGTGTTGCAGACCCCAGGTTTCTAGGTGTTCATCAGATTCCAGAAAGTGACAACCCAGAGGACGATAAGATCTACCTGTTCTTCAGAGAGAGCGCGATGGATGGAGAGCAACAACATGCTGGGAAAGCTACACACGCTCGTATCGGCCAGCTCTGCAAAGTACATACACACACCACACAGACACACACACACACACACCACACAGACACACACACACACACACACACACACACACACACACACACACACACACACACACTCCCTCTCTCTCTCTTCTCAGCAGCATACTAGTTAACAGCTTCTGTGACAACACTTATCTGTTGTCTGAGTGCTTTCATTACAGCAGCTTTCAGGAGCTGTTATCAGTGATTATTTTTAGCTGGAGAGGAGCGGGTTGCTTTGTTTTGTGTTGTACACTCGGCCCCAAAGACAGAAACCTGAGAGAAATGTTAAATGTCAGCAGAACCTGAGAGCAGCAGCTGTGAATGGCAGCTCTGTTGTCCTAATGCCAGGCTCTGACATCGACTGGACCCGCTTCTCCCTCCGGCTCCGGGGGGAGTTGATGGTAAATCTCTGGCCCTATATCAGCTGTCACATTCCATATTCAGATTCCTCTTTATTAGGCAGGAATCCAGCAAGCTGACTGCAGATCAGCCAGTGATGTCTGGCCTCAGCTTCCGAATTATCCGCATGTTGTGCTTCACTCATAAAGGTCTGATAGCTCAGAATGTCAAGAATCTGCTGTGTCCCACAGCAGACAAGTCTTCTATTATACAAGAGCAGTTATTAATTTGGTCCTATTGGATACACTCTAATTTACTGTCATAAATCAACAGGAGTAGGACGAGCTGTTCTGTGGCAGCACTTTGTGCTTCTTAGGGACTGTTTCTATCTTCTGGAAAACAAAGACTACACTGTGACGTACACAGACACATTTTATCATGGTGATAACATACCGACATGTTCTGTCTATACAATACACAGACTAGACGAGCAGGTCCAACCAGGGCTGTAGCAGATTAATCTGACTGGGTCACAAGAAGATAGGACTGAATTTATTCTATTGATTATTGAATCAATTATTTGTTTGGTTCATAAAATTATGTAAAATGTCAATCACTGTTTCCCCAAAGTTGAGGATTTAACCCATTTTTTTGTCCAAACCAGTCCATAACCCAAAGATCAGTTTATTATATACTAAAGAAACCAGAAAATAATCACAGAAGAAAAGCTGGAACCAGAGAATTTGGACATGTTCTTCTTAAAAATGACTCAAATTCATTAACCCTCTATTCCAGCAGTTCCCAAACTTTTTTAGCTGTGCACCTCCCCATCTATATCCCAACCTGATTGACGCACCCCCCATTTCCCACACCTTTCAAAAAACACGACTAAATGTGTTAAGGCAGCATGTTTAATTCAACCAGAACACATCATCTAATGATCACATTAGCAAAAGAGCATCAGAATTAAATCGAAATGTAACAAAGTTTTAAAATAATGCAGCACAGTAAAGTTTTTATCAGGATATGACAGGCTTAGCAGCAGGAAGTATGTTGGGGGGAGCAGGGTATTTAAACCACAGCAACACTAGTCTGATGATACTGGATGGGATATTAGGTTGATGTTTTTGAATCAATGATCATTCATCATCTTGATAAAAGATGTGACACTGAGGGTCTTTCACATTGTCATGATTTAGTCGCTTTAAACAAACTAGAGTTGGTTTCCTTGGATAGTGCCACTTTGTTTGGGCAGGTGTGAAAGCTCATAGAACTCTGGTCCAATCAAAAACTCTGGGCCACTTGAAAATGAGGGGTCTCGGTTCTTTTGCAAGTGAATCCTGGTCTGGTTCCACGTGTGGCGGCACAAGGTATGAGAGGTGAAAGATGGGCAGCATCAGTCAAATTTTGTCAGTCAAAGTTGCCAGACAACGCCACGCTGGGATTTTCACCCAGAGATTTCTTTAAATAGATAATCACAAGAGAAAAGCACTCAGGTCTGTTTTACAAGTGAGGACAGAGACAGTAGTTTGGAAATACAAATTTTTATTACAAATTATTTTTTTAAAACTCTAGCACTAAAATCACACTCACTATAAAGACAAAAAAACAAACAACCAGGGCTGAAACCTACTGTGATGAAATGGCTATAAAAGAACGGTGATCCCAGGGACACCACACATGAAGCAAACACAAAAAAAGCCAAAAAAAAAAAGATGAGTGCAAACAATATATATAAAAAGGGACACCACCACCACCCGGACACCAATCCACCACCTGGATTGGGAGGACCAGAGAGCAACAGATTAGGAAATTAGGAAGATGTGACGCACCCCAACCTCAGCCAAGCAGTAGGAGACAGGTGTTCTCTGCCCGTCTTTATACAGCTTTTCCCCCCGATTGGCCGAGGCTGTGACACAGCTGAATGTCCTTAGGAACAAAGAGTTCATCCTGCTACATATACAGTGTGAACACTCACCGGACCAAACACAGGACCAAATGTACATTTTATATTTATTCATATTTCAGTACCAGCATTTATACAGAGGAAGAGATGGTTCTGATCCACTGGTGTTCACTTTCTCTCTGAGCGTCTCAACTGAGAGAATACTGTTGAGCCGAGCATCAGGGTTTTTTTATGATATATTAGGTCTACTTTTATATAAACAACTCAACATCTCACCAGCGTGGAGTCTCTGCTTCAACCACATCTCCGCAAATCTGCGGAAATATGAGCGCGACTCCAGTGACTCCAAAAAAAAAAGTGTTAAACCGGCATGTCTAAACACTCCAGATCACCATCACATTTTTTAGCTAGCGCACCATACTTTGGGAATCCCTGCTGTATTGCATGAAATATTACTTAGACATGGTTATAAATGTTTTTAATGATTATATTACCCAGAATTAATTAAATAATAAATATATTTAAGAAATATAAGAAAAAGTTATAAACATAGTCTCATAGGGTAGTTTTATGCTATGTAGGTCAATGCAACTCCATTAGGTTGTATACACTAGGGATTTTCTATATTTGCATGTTGTTTTGATATGGCAACATCTATTTTAGCATATTAGAAAAACAAACTTCTAAAATCAGAAGTGAAATAAATACATAAATCGTATAATTTACTTACCCCAGATAGTGATTTAAATTCTTACTTGGTGAAAACCTTTAAAATTCTAAATAAAAAACAACCTTAGTTGTTGTGAGACTATGAGCAAACAGGATATCCTGGTCATGTGACCAAATAAATTGTGTGTCCTTCAAAATAAAAGCTTCCTTTTCATACCTAGCTGTTAAAACATAGATTTTCTCACATCTTTAAAAAAAATTAAGTTGGAAATAGATGGTGATTAATGTCGTTGGCAACTAACTGGTTAACCCACTAATCATCGCAGTAAAGTGTTTCCAGTAAACACAGGAAACAACCAACTATTAATGACAGATGAATGTTTTTCAGCACTGTGTCAAGTGTTATATTTTGCTTATTTTTCCAACAACCAACAAACACAAATAATGATGTACTGTGACCACATGCATGTAGAGAAACGGTATGAAACACACTGGCCTGTAAATGAAAGCATATTGCTCATATATATATATATGATATATATGAAATATATGATTAACAAATAATCAAATTTAACTTGATATCCTAGATAACATACTGAATGATTCAGTTAACTTAAATACAGCAATAGAAATCTAGGAAAAAAAGAGACCGATTCCTCATTAGGGTCACATGGTCTGCTGGAGCTTATCCCAGCGCATTACGGTGAGAGGCAGTACTACACCCCTGATGGTCACCAGCTTATCGTGAGGCACACATGCCATTCACTCACACGGGCAATTTAGAGTCTCCACTTAACCTCAGCATGTTTTTGGACTGTGGGAGGAAGCCAGAGTACCTGGTGAAAACCAACAGAGAGAACATGCAAACTCCACACAGAAAGGTCCCAGACCCAGGACCAAGGAGGTCTTGAACCTGTGACCTTCTTGCTGTGAGGCAACAGCGCTAACCCTTGCACCACTGTGTTGCCCGACTTAGAAAATATTAGATGAATTTTATAACCAAACATTTATTTTCCATGACAACTGGGAATGTAAATTATGCAAAACAGAACTCAACCTGACAACTCAATACTGAAATATTACCTCATCCCTTAAAAATATAGCTGGGCAATTTGGATAAAATCAAATTTCACAATGCGTTTGAACAACAGTGTCTATTTAGAGAACTGATCGAAAAGTGAGTATTCCTTCAAATTTACATAAAAATACAAGAACAATATAAACAGGAACATAGCAAAAGACAAAAATGGAATATGACAGTACCCGGGTAAATCTCATTGACAGACTTAAAATCACACTGAAAATCTATAACCTTCTTGAGAAGAGAGGTCACATTTGACTGACTAGTACAGATTTTTTCTTCTTGGAGACAGTCTTGACCCGCCTGGTTCCTTTTTCTGGATTTATCCTTTTTCGTTTTCTTTCTTTGTTTTTTTTTCTCTTTAATAACATACAACTTTTTTATTTATTTACTTTTACTTTGTCATTTAATAAGTTCAAAATAAAGATTTCATTCATTCACTCAACATTGTCGTTTTTGATGATTATCACCATTAGGGTGAAAAAACCATCAAGGAGCCTCCAGGAAATCCATCCATCCATTCGTTTTCTATACCTGCTTACTCTCACTGGGGTCACATGGCCTGCTGGAACCAATCCCAGGGCATTACTGGTGAGAGGCAGGGATACACCCCACACACACATATGGGCATTTTAGAGTCTCCAGGTAACCTCAGCATGTGTTTGAACTGTGGGAGGAAGCTGGAGAACCTGGAGAAAACCCACACAGACACAGGGAGAACATGCAAACTCTACACCTGTGACCTTCTTGCTATGAGGCAACTTCTCACTGTGCTGCCCCACCCCCAATGAAAAATGAAAAAGGAGGCTAAAATCCTGTCTATGGCCTGTAAGTTACATTACATTAGTATGGAAACATCACCAGACAGATAAAAAGTATTTCAACTTACCGTGTGATTTGCTCGGTAAGTGTATGATTAAAAAATCTCTATATATGTCCACAACTGTTCGATGTGTGTCCTTTAAAAATATGGCAGCATTCTGTATTTGCATGACCTCTACAGCCTCTTTAAATTAGACATTACTCCTAGAATGCAATGATATTTACAGCATATTTCAGTATTTTTTGGAAAATGGTAAATTGGTCATAAATATTACCCAGAATGCATTGTTTTCTACAGTATACTACTGTTTTACTGGAAAACACTAGTATACTAGTATACTGTGAAAATTAGTTTTCTAACTGCAGTTTGTTACAATGCAAGACATTGTGATTGATAATGAACCACATGTCTGGATTTTAAAGTGATTGTTCCTGTGTGTGATAGAACGATCTGGGAGGTCACAGGAGTCTGGTGAATAAGTGGACGACCTTCCTGAAGGCCCGACTCATCTGCTCTGTACCCGGCAGCAACGGAATAGATACGCACTTCGATGAACTGCGTGAGTTAATATTTCCTCAGCTCAAACACGCATCTTGTCAAAAGCTGAAATATCTTTTCAGTGAGAACATGTTTGTCTGTAAAACATGTGTCTTCTCTTCTCAGAGGATGTGTTTCTCATGAGCACCAAGGATCCAAAAAGTCCGATCATCTATGCAGTTTTCACCACATCCAGGTGCTGACAGAAGAACAGCTGTACGATTCCAAAACAAGCTGCTGTTTCCTCATCTGACTTCTTCTCTGTCTCCCATTAGTAACATCTTCAGAGGTTCAGCGGTTTGTATGTACAGCATGACAGATGTGAGGAGAGTGTTCCTGGGTCCCTATGCTCACAGAGATGGACCCAACTACCAGTGGGTGCCCTTCCAGGGTCGGGTCCCATACCCCCGGCCCGGCACAGTGAGTGGATCTTTCAGGCACAGCATACACCTTCTGTTGCCATCTAGTGGTGAGGAAGCAGACTGTATCTAACTGATCGACGAATCAGCGGCAGAGGCTGCAAAATTAAATTTGTCCAATCTGGGCTCCTGTAGAAACACGGGGCTGTTAAATCTACACACTGGACCTTTAGAGGTCCAGTTTGATATAAATTCAGAGGTTTCAAGTAGCTGAGCAAAAATACGTTGTAACCTTTCTTTAGTAGGAATTTTGTTTACTGAAATAATTCTTTTTTTGCTGACTTTCCACTTCCCTACTCCCTACTACGCCTTGTTTCTCCTATTTCATTTCAGCTTTTTTTCATTTTAGTTTGTCGTTAAGAAATTAAAACCAGATAAATTGTGCCATCCAGATAGAGTGAATTTGATTGTGTATGGATAAGAAGTACAAACATAAATCATAGCGACTCCCTGTTGGTTTGTACGTCATCATCACACCTGCACATGACACAAATCTCATCACACTGCAGCACAGAGCAGACATCTGCAACCTCACACAAAGACACTCAGAGACTCCAGTTTTCATGTCTTGACTTTTGCACCATCACAACACTTATCATATCTTCTGTTGCATGAAACACATGTTGATGCTTAGTAGTTCACATATATGTGTCCTGCGCCATCATTTTGAATCACTTTGACCCCAGAAACTCATTTTAAGTTTTCTATATGTCTGGAAAAACACAATATTTTTTACTGAAAGTAATTATCCACATTTAGCCAACACACACCTTCACACATACAGTCAGTCATTTTCTATACCTGCTTATTCCTCATTAGGATCGCAGGGGTCTGCTGGAGCCTATCCCAGCGCATTACGGCAAGAGGCAGGGCTACACCCCAGATGGTCGCCAGCCAATTGTGGGGCACACACACCATTCACTCACACCTACAGGCAATTTAGAGTCTCCAATTAACCTCAGCATGTTTTTGGACTGTGGGAGGAAGCTGGAGTACCCGGTGAAAACCCACGCAGACAAGGGGAGAACATGCAAACTCCACACAGAAAGGTACCAGACCCAGGACCAAGGAGGTCTTGAACCTGCGACCTTCTTGCTGTGAGGCAACAGTGCTAACACCTGCCCCACCGTGTCACCCTTCACACATACAGTCCCCTCCAAAAGTATTGGAATGGCAAGGTCAATTCCTTTGCTTTTTTTGTTCACTGAAGACATTTGGGTTTCAGATCAAAACATGAATATGAGACAAAAGTTCAGAATTCCAGCTTTTATTTCATGGTATTTACATCTAGATGTTTAAACAACTCAGAACAGAGCACCTTTTCTTTGAACCCACCCACTTTTCAAGTGAGCAAAAGTATTGGAACTTATATTCCAATTTATTATTATTATTATATTATTTGCTTAAACTTAAAGTGAATTACATTTAATATTTGGTGGCATAGCCCTTCCTTGCAATAACTGCATTGAGCCTGTGAACCATTGACTTCACCAGGCTGTTGCATCAGATCATTCATGAGTGGAATATCTTCCTCTTCCTTTTTTTCACTCTTCTGTCAGGCCTTCTGTGATGTCACAAGATTTATTTCCATCCAGTGTTGCAATGTGTTTTCACCAAGATCTTGATGATGGTAGAGTCAGTCTTCTCCAACACACACCAAAGATCCATCACAATCTGAGCCCCATGAACCCTGATGTTGTCATCTTTAAATACTCTGGTACCATCAGGGAAGACACAATGAATTGATGGAATAACCTGCTCATTCACTTCATCTGCTTCTTGTCTTACCCTGATGCTCCTTCACTCTGGTTCCCTATTGTCCTTCCAGTTTTTAATAATGAAGTAGACTAACAATGGACCAATAATGTGTTCAAACCAACTAAGTCCAGTTGCTTTGCTCTAAACTCCTCAAGAAAAAGATGACCTGGATGACTGAGAACTTGCATGGCCAGTTTAGTAGTTTCTGAAACCTCCTTACATGTTTTCTCTGCTCGATGACAATGATTTGACCCTTCTAAAACAGACTAACATCTTTTCCACAACCACAGGATGTGTATTTCCACATGGTTGATTAAGAAATGAGAAGCAATGAGTAGCAATGAGTAGCTACTCATTGCTTCTCATTTCTTAATGAACCATTGCATCGGTTGGGGTTAAATAACTATTGTTTACTTGGTTAAATCCAGGTGGTGACCTTTTTTTTTTTTGGCCAGGTAGTGTGTGTATATGTATGTATGTATATATACATATATTGCATATACAGTATCAATATACACAATATCCACATCATCAATACAATAAGAAAATAGTTTATTATAAAAATATTTGAGCCATTTGTGTGATTATTTAACTGGATCATTTATAATCTCCCTTTTAAGCATCTTATATAATATATTTTCCATGTTCTGTAATGATCCTCAGTGTGATTTCTATGATTTTATGGACAAATAATTGATCTTTGAACTCATTGAACTTTGCAATGCAGATAATTTAGATTGTTTCATTTTGTCTTTACTGATTTGGGTCAGTTTGGTCTTGTTTTAAGTAAATAAAGTATTTTTTATCTGTAGTAAAACACAATGTTAAATTATCTTGGCAAAATTCTACCTGTATTTTCCCTGTTACAGCAACAAAAATTGACGTGACAATTCTGTATTCACCTCACATGTAGATTTCTTTTGATAACAGATTACATAACCTTTGTGGTTGAAGAGATATTTCATATTATAATTTTTTGCAGGAACACTGAAAATAGGCCTGGGGCTCAGGTGGTTAATAAAATGTCTGAGTGATCTTCTCCATACTTATTCATTCTATCAGCCACTGAGCCTCCGTCGCTCTGTGTTTAAACTTTTCAGCCGAGGGAAAACTGTGACATCAACTACTTTAAAAGCTTTAAAAATATAATACAGCTTGATTTTTACAATGATGTAGATATTTTAATGATGTTGGGACTTCATTAGTTATTTTTTTATCTAAATACGTTTTTACAGCAATGAGTTTTGCAACATGGGACTTTATGCCCTTTAGGAACATGTGTTTTGGGAAAATAGGGTAGTGACAAATACAAAGTGTAGCTTTTGTCCTTAATGGCATTTTCCCCTTACATTACTTTTACTTTTAGATTTTAAGTAGTTTTTAAAGGAGAACATTTAGACCTTTACTTGAGTAAAAGGTTGAGTTGGTACATCAACTTCTACAGAAGTATTTTAAACCTGAGTCTGGATTCTTCTACCTGAGTAATGACTGAAGAATTTATCACCTCTGTATAAATGTAAAAATGATTTGCATTTTCTCCAGTGTCCAAGTAAGACGTTTGGAGGATTTGATACAACCAAGGACCTTCCTGATGAGGTTGTGACCTTCGCCAGGAGCCATCCAGCCATGTTCAACTCCATCTACCCAATTAATCATCGACCAATCATAGTCAAGACAGATGTCGACTATCAGTTCACACAGATCGTGGTCGATAAAGTGGAGGCGGAGGATGGACTGTATGACGTCATGTTCATCGGCACAGGTAAAGACTTTAGAATAGCGATGGTGTGATGCAGCCTGAACTGCAGTTAACTCACTTTGTCTGTTTATATTAACTCTGTCTGTTTATATTAACTCACTTTGTTTGTTTATATTAACTCACTTTGTTTGTTTGTATTAATTTAGTTTGTCTGTTTATATTAATTCAGTTTGTTTGGATGAACTCAGTTTGTGTGTTTGCTGCAGACATGGGGACGATCCTGAAAATTGTGTCCATACCCAGAGGCTCCTGGCACGACCTGGAGGAAGTCCTGCTGGAGGAAATGACTGTTTTCAGAGTAGGTTATTCTCAAATCTCCAGGTCACAGGGATCCTACACAGTATGAAAAAGAGTTCTATTTTATTATGAATGTCCCTGTCTGAAAACAGAAAAGAGAGTATAGAAAAATATTCAGTTAGATTAACAGAAAAAGCAGTGAATAGCGTGAATAGAATAAAGCATCACAAATAACCTGTTATGAGTGAAGCAGTTATGTTGTGATCAGATAATCAAACGGATTATTAAAATGATTATTTATTTGAGCTTTTCTGGGGCAACATGGTGGAGCAGGGGTTAGCGCTGTTGCCTCACAGCAAGAAGCACACAGGTTCAAGACCTCCTTGGTCCTGGGTCTGGGACCTTTCTGTGTGGAGTTTGCATGTTCTCCCCATGTCTGCGTTTCCACTGGGTACTCCAGCTTCCTCCCACAGTCCAGAAACACTAAGCATTAGACTTTAAATTGCCCAAAGATGCAAGTGTGTGAGTAAACGGTATGTGTGCCCCACAATAGGCTGGCTAGGCCTGTAATGCGGGATTGGCTCCAGCAGACCTCTGCGACCCTCATGAGGAATAAGCGGGTATAGAAGATGAATAAATGAACTTTTCTGCATAACAAAATATTTGTTGTCGTGGTTGTTTCCCTATCACAGTGAATAAGAAAACACAATTTCAACTATATTTTGGTACCTATATAACCTTATTGTATAAGACTAATCAGTAGGGGTGTGACGAGACGCTCAGCTCACGGGACGAGACGAGACCCGAGATTGGGTTCACGAGATCGGGACAAGACGAGATTTTAAGAAAACTAAATTACAAATTATATGAATGCCTGGACAACAGACTTTTATTTAACTGAGTTGTAGTGATGGGAATTGTCGTTCACTTTGAAGAAGTAGTTCAGTTCAGATCGTTCAGTAAAAAGATCCGTTCATTTCGTTCAGTGCGCACGGGGGGGTGCAGAGAGCGTGTGTATATGTATGTGTATATGTATATAATATAATAAACAAAAATGATTTCTGATTCATTGGTTATTTTAATAAGGGTAATACTTATAACAATATTTTTTATTATTATTCATAATATCAGTATTATTGTTTTTAACTAATTTTAACTAGCTTTTAATGTAAAGTGACTTTGAGTTGTTATTGTTTTTAACCAACCTTTACTGTAAAATGTTTGAGTTTTAAAAAGCTATATAATTTAAAAAAAAACGACACATACACCGACAGTACAAGAACGAACCGTACACTGAACGGCTTCCCCTTAAAGTCATTCAGTGGATTCGTTCAGAACTATTTCACCGGAAGCCGTTCACTAAATGGCTCAGACCTACGGGCAAGTGGTTCAGTGCAGGCCCGCCGCTCCGTACACGCAGACTACGCAGCCAGCGTAGGGCCCCAACTAGTGGAGGGGGGCCTCCAAAATTAAGATTGGGGAAAAAAGGTAATAATTATTACACTAATAAATAGCTAAAATATTAATTAGTTCTACGGGAGTTTTGTATATCATCACTGTAATCGGTAAAATTAAATGTTATTTATTGCGTAATAAAAAAGACCCCCGCAAGTCCTTTGGAAATGGTACAGCGAGTGATGGGAATTCCGTCTCTATTTGGAGAGTCGGATCTTTTGGCTCAGCTCGCTAATACGAGTCGGCTCGTTCGGCTCCTCCGTTGCTCCCAATGAGGAGCCGGCTCCTATCTGTCACTTCAAAGAGTCGAGTCGGATCGTTCACGACGGCACAAAGCCTCGGAGCCACTTTTCTTACTACGCTCTGAAACGGCTTTAATGAGCAGTTTTCTTCAGTTAAAAACGTCGACAATTGAAATGAGAGAATATCATCCAAGAGACACCATGAATCTGGAGCTGAAAAGCGAAAGAGGAAAAAAGAGAAAGACGACAAACTTGCATCCCTTTCTGGTAAGTCCGTATTACACCGTGTTTGTTTGTTTTGCTAACACAGCGTTACGTGATAAACAAGCTAGGCTAGGTTAGCCCAACTGTAAACAGGATTGGACAGAGAATAAAACTCAGCTCTAGCATCTTTTCTCTGCTCCAGGGGTCGTTGGGGATAACGCCCTGTCTGTCCTGGTAGTGAGGAGGAGGAGGAGGGGAGGGGGGCGGTGGTTGGGGGATGATTTTACATCTGGCCACAGTGTTGTAGAAGGTGTGTTAAAGTCGTGTGTAGTGCAAAACAATGTTTGGCCACCTTTATCATTCACAGAATGCCACTATTGTTTTGTTTAATGTGTAGGATTAGAATATGTTAATTTTTAAGATATTTGATTTTGTCCTACCATATTAATGTCATTTTAGGGTTCTATCTCATATCATTGTGAAATACAAAGGCTACTAGATAGCATAATATAATGAAGTGATATTTTTGGTTTGGGTATTTTTATTCAACTTTTACTAATGAGATATTTTTTCATTTAAATCATATTCATAGGGTCAATACTCAAATACATACACCGACCACCACATCAGCAAGAAGATGAACCAGATGATGAACCATCGACAAGCAGTGCAGTAAGCAGCCAACAACCATCCAACGTTTCTAAAGGTTCAAGTAAACAGCCACAAACAACAACAGTCACCTTAGAAGAGACATCCACACCCACAACTGAAAGCCTTCCCTTGGATGCAGTTGTTTTATTTATTTGTTATTGTGTTGTTGCTCTCTCTGATTTATTATTTAACATACAGTATATTATTGTATAATAAAAGTTAATTGTTTGATATCTACATGCCCTATATAAGACTTATTTTCAACTGTAAATTTCGTGAGCTTCCAGGAGTTCGGTGGACAGGCGGGCCAGGGGGGGGGCCTCCATACAAGCTGAGCTTAGGGCCTCCAAAACCTTAGCAGCGGCCCTGGTTCAGTGAACGGCTCGCACCTACTAACAGGGAAGCGGATCAGTGAACGGCTCGCACTCACTTCGAGGAAAGTAGTTCAGTGAACGGCTCGGCGGAGCACCGCGCATGCGCCGCGCTGTACGGCATTGTTTTTATACAGTCTCTGCATATTGTCCGTGTCTTACCATTTATCATTTCTGCCGGGAACCCAAAATGCTGCCAAACAAACGATTTAAAAGTGGCGGGGGCGTCGTCAATAGTAATACCCGTGTTTTCCGTCATTCTGGCTGCTGGGTGGATAATTCTCACGAGACAGAATTTTAACGCAACGAGCAATCTCGTCAAATCACATCTCGCAAGATCTCGTCACACGAGATCTCGTCACACCCCTACTAATCAGTGATATACTGTTATGTATTCAGTCAGTTACTGTGAGAGGAAATGAATAGTCCCCAGTCGCAGAGAAGTCAGAACTCTGAGGTCATTTATCAGTCACTGTTCTAATATTTCAACATTATTTCCTACAGGAGCCAACAGCCATTAAAGTCATGGAACTGTCAACCAAACAGGTACTAATTCTCACTGTCAGGACTGAGTATAACATACAGGACTCATGATTTAACACAACAACACACACAGTGCTGCAGACCTGAAGGATGAACAAAGACGTGTCTGTCTGCTCGGTTCAAACACCCAGAGATGAACCAACAAAATATCACACAACAATCTCAATTGTTGCCTTTTAAACTGAAGAATTAGCTTGTCGACTTCAAACTGCAGCAGACAAAAGATAGTAATTGTAATTGAGTAATGTGTGTATTCCTGATTTATTCTGGCTTCACTAACACAGTCTGATGGGTAAAAGGTGTCTGACTCAGCTCATTCTAGCATCACACATGTGAACCATTGTTTCCTCCTGTATTTCCACAGCAACAACTGTACTTGGGCTCAGACCTGGGTGTGTCTCAGATGCCTTTACACCGCTGTGAGGTTTATGGAAAAGCCTGTGCTGCGTGCTGCTTGGCCAGGGACCCGTACTGTGCCTGGGATGGTGCTGAGTGCTCCAGATATTTCCCCATGGCCAAGAGGTACCAACACACACTCCACATCCATCCTCTGCTACACCTGAGGAACTCTGAGGTTTCCCTAGATTCAACGTGATACAACTGTATTTATAAACTATTTTAAAAGTTATCTAAATAAAACTGAAGGCTGTTAACACCACCAGAATAGAACAGTCTTTGTACATTGTACAAAGGATATTGTGTTTAGTACATTTGCGTTTAGTGTGTTTAGGCCGTCAAGTGAAACATTGGAGTGCAATATGCATATTATATACGTAGGTACAAGAGCCATAGAAGATCTACCACAGTAGATCAGACCCAAGGTGCAGACTGGTCAAAGATGCCCCTGAGACAATCCAGCACATAGTGGCAGGGTGGAAGATGCTAGCCAGGTCAGCGTAGATTGAGAGGCACAACCACCCACATCCCAATGGTTAGTACCACAGAAGGTGGCTGAGAACAGCAGTACCAAGGTTCTGTGGGACTTCAGCTTCCAGACTGACAAACCAACCAGACATAGTAGTGGTGCAGAAGAAGGCAGTGGTAATAGACAACATCAGAAAGAAGGGACATTAAAAGGTTGTAAAGTACCAAGGGTTGAAAAAACAACTGGAACAGATGTGGAAGGTTAAGGTGAGAATATACAATGTAAATAGTCATGAAAATAAAGAAAACACATTGATGAGAAGGTGTGTCCAAATTTTTGTCCTGGACTGTATATATATATATATATATATATATATATAATTCTTTTTCCACTTTAAGTTCCAGCCCCCACTAAATGTGTCGCTAAATCAAAGAAGAAGGTCCATTTATCCAGGAGAAAGCACTCCATCAGCTGGTTACTGGTTATGGTCCATTCAGTGAAAAACTGAAAAAAATTGTGACGTAATTAGGAACAATCTCCTTTAAAGTTAAACATGACATGTAGAACTGTAGTTTGACTGATACTGGTTTAAAATGGCCTTTGGTTGTAGAACAGAGAGAACTATGATAAACAGGTTTCCATGTATGTACAGTAGAACACTGTATACAGCAACTTTATGTCCATGCCAAACCCTGAATCTACAGGCTCATATTTCCACAGAAAGCTGTAAATATAACTTGTGTTTGTTTACTGTAAATGAGAGCAATGTCAGTGATGTCTGCAGGCTGCTGTTTGAACCTGAGACCAAGGAAGTGGAGAAATTCACTGGTTTACACTGGAAAAACATATTGTTTTTGGAACATTTAATGCTGAACAGAATTATCTTGATTTATCCAATTGCATCAGCAGATTGTTCATCCCATTTTATCTCTTCGTTTTGAGCCTTCATAATTTAGACTTTTTAGATTAGATTTAGATATTTCTTTTATCGTCTTCTTTTGTCATTTATCTTAGTTTTTCTTAAAACCGGATTAAACTGAAAAAAATAAAATAATAAAATAAATAAATACATGAGATAATTTTACTAAATGTTGGGCTCATTGTACCAAAAGATGTTTTCACATGATAAGAAATATTATTTTTTTTAGTAGTGGACTGTGTGCGTGCGTGCGTGCGTGCTTGTGTGTGCGTGTGTGTGTGCAGCCTCCCACACTCAGCTCCATGGGGCTTATTGATTTGAGAGCAAGCTGCAGTATCAGTTGTTAGTTGGACTCAGATAAAAGCAGAGAAACAACAGCAATGCTGCTCAGCCCAGGAGTCAGAGGTGAAGATTCTGTTGGTTTCTTCACTTTCTATTTTCAGAAGACATCCTCACTGAAACACAGATAGGAGAAAAATTCATTCATTTCCTCTACAAACCCAGTAATTAAAGGCACAACATTAAACAAAATACTATTTTTGTTTTTGAGTTATGTACTCTTATGTACTCTCTCCCAAATGTTTCTGACTATTTTGTAAATTTATAAATTCATAGACGTAATTGAGACAAGTTAACCTTCTGTTGTATAGTGTTACCATACAGCAACAATTACTTCATCTTAATTTTTCTAAAAAGCTGTGATATGAAATTTGTTTTTCCAGTTAGGCATGTAAAGGGGGCCTTAATTTTTAACTATCCTGAGACTATGTTTACAGTTTTTTTCAATTTTATTTAGGCCATTTTGAGGAATAAAAACTGTCAAAACATTTTTACCATGTCTAAGTAATATTTCATGCAATTGTCAGGTTTTGAAGGACGGACGCAAAAGCAGACAGTGTCAGCATACACTGTGTGTAGAGGAGGAATGTTAGTTAACCCAAAAGGCATAACCAGGTATTCGTAGTGCCTGATGGGAATGTTATAAGTAGTTTTCCACTCATCTCTCTCTCGCTAATGCGGACAAGATGATAAGCATTGCACAAGTCTAGTTTTGAAAAAACAGTGGCAACAGTTCAAAAGCCCCAGTCATCAGCTGGCAGGACCGTCTAAAGAGGTGGAGAGGTTTTCCCAGGGAGTGCACCCGCCAGAACTTCCCTCATTTCTGACGGGCACCCTCTTTTACTGGGCAAACCATGATGAAGTGGCCCTGCTGGCCACAGGCAGGCCTTGGTCCTCAGCCTCTGATGTCTCTCTGTGTCTGAAAGATGGGCAGGTCGTCCTGCATAGTCTCTCCTGTGTTTGATGGTGGCAGGTGGGACCCAGGGGAGGGTGGACAAGCCTCCTGTCGAGGGAAGACAGAGGAAGTCCTCATCTCCCTGATCCAGCCGGACATCAACGCGGATGGCTGTGTCCACCAAGTGGTTAAAGTCTATTGGCAGGTCATGGGGTATGATCTTGTCCTTGAGCTCCTCAGACAGCCCATTGAGGAAAACATCAAACATGTCCTCAGAGTTCCAACCTGCAGAGACCGCCAGCGTCCAAAACCAGATTGCATAGTCTGAGGCAGACTGCCGGCCCTGGCCCTTGCAGCTTCTCGACCTTGCTTGGACCAGTCGAAGACTTTCCTCATCTCTGTAGAAAAAAGCCTGAAGTTGCCCCAAATATCCTCCCTGTTGGTCCAAACTGTCGTGCTCCAGTCACGAGCTCTCCCTGACAGCAGGGTGATAACATATGCTACCATGGCTTCGTCTGAAGGTAAAGTGGCGGGTTGGAGAGCGAAGACAAGGCCACATTGTGTCAGGAAGGACTGGCATGACCCAGGTTCTCCAGTGTAGGTCTCTGGAGGTGGAAGACAGGGTTCTCTGACCGATGCGTTTGGTATAGAGCCACTGGATTGGCCCCCCTGAGCAGAGGGTGGTTAGTTCCGCTATTGACATGGTCACTGACTCCGTTTGCTTGGAGAGAGTGGCCAGCATAGCTTGATGGCTGCCCAGCATGGAGCCATGTAGTTCAAAAACATGTTTCACATGACCAGGATATGCTGGGTCCATAGTGGTTTTGAAGGGTGGAGCCAAAAGCTGACAATGTCAAGCAAAAATGTCTTTTATTTGGAAAAAATAAAGATGACTGGGCAGGTAAGAAAATGGTTCTCAAAATAGTCCAACAGAAAGAAAAAGTCCATGAAAAAAATGAGATAAACGAAGCATCAAAAACAGGCCAAACATTACCGACAGGAGACCACGGTAGGAACATGCTCACAGACAAAGGGACACAGACACAAGGATAAGAGACAGAGACAAAGGATATTCTGACACGCACACAGGTACATATATAATGTATTATTATTATCATTGTAGGTGCTCCATGTCTCTGCTGACTCATTTTTATTTGTGTTGCGCAGGAGAACACGAAGACAGGACATCAGGAACGGAAACCCACTCACACAATGTTCAGATCTGCAGCATCAAGGTACATAGAAAAATACAACAACCAGTTTGTATGTTTTCTATTGGATTTAGTTCAGACATCATTACTATAAAATATAACAATATATACATTTAGAATGGTGCAGTGGTCCAGCAAGAAGGTCGCAGGATCAAATCCTCGGTCTGGGACCTTTCTGTGTGGAGTTTCATGTTCTCCCTGTGTCTGGTGGGTTTTCTCCAGGTTCCCCAGCTTCCTCCCACAGTCCAACAAATTGCTGAGGTTAATTGGAGACTCTAAATTGCCCAAAGGTGTGAGTGAATGGTGTGTGTATGCTCCATGATATGCTGGTGACCATGTATGTGGCATAAGCATGTGGCTGCATCTGTGTTATATGAGTTTACCTGGTGGTGTGACGATTAGAGTCCAACCCTCTGAAACCTACAATTAACATGTTCAAACCCCCTATCTGTAACAAGAAGCAGCTGCTGAGACAAACAGATATCATTAGCTTCCATTCTACTGATACTTTGTGATGTGTAGATGAGCTGAGCAGCCAGACCACTCTCCTCCATAAAAGTGTGTACGGCGTGGAGAACAGCAGCACTTTCCTGGAGTGCAGTGCCAAGTCCCAGCGAGCACTGACGTACTGGCAGTTCCAACACTCTGCTGACCACCACAGGCAGGAGGTCAGACTCAACATACACACACATACACACACACACCTGTCGTCAGTTGAGGAACCTTTTATATAACAGCATTTTACACAACATTGTTTCATACACTGTAAAGAAATTAAATATCAGGTGAAATATCTTGTTTTTGCTGCAAATATTGAGTAGAATTATCTTAATAAATTGGCAGATCCTCTAACTTATTTCAGGCTAGTTTTTATTAACTCTCATGTTGTGTTTGTTTCATGTCAATCAAATTTGACTGTTCCAACACGACTCATCATAAAAACTGTAATAATACATATATTATCACCTCTTGTTGTGTTAGATTTTTTTTATCAACATAATTTCATCTGAACATTTCAAGTTTTGAACTTTTATTTATTATTTATGTCCTGTATGTCTATAATCAGATTAAACATAGTCTACTGTTCATCACAGAATACCTTGGGTCAAAGTTACCAAGGACATTTTGTGTGTGGGTGTGTGTGTGGGTGGGTGGATGGGATGGGTGAGACATTAATTACGGTCTCCCCCATTCATTTCTAATGATCTGTCATTTTTGACCAGGAACAACAAGAGTGTACAAAAGTTGAATAAAACAGACAAAATTGTATGTAAATTAATAAAATTTAGTTTGTGCTTAAATCCTCTTTGTAGACAAAGTCATGGGTTCTGATCAAATTAACCATATTTTACAGACACAAAAACTTTGAAACAGTTCAGATTTGGCTAGGAACACAATACAAGGGTAAATTTAACCTTCCTTTCTTAAAGCTGATGTATTGGCAGATCATATTTCTTAAAACATGATCTGCCAATAGAGTAAAATAATTCAAGATAATTTTACTCAATACTAGGCTAATTGTACATTATCACTTGATAAGAGTTCATTGTTTTTTTTGTTTTTGTTTCTGTAGTGCTCACGTGCATCTCATTTAATTAGAATATTGATAAATGTTTTGGGTTTTCATTTTCTAAGCCAGAGATTGACTCCAGCATACCCCTGTGACTGTAATGAGGAATAAGTGGGTATAGAGAATGGATGGATGGATAAGTCATAATCCTAAAATTACAAGAAATAAAGGCTTGAACTGTTTCAATCTGTGTAATGAGTCTACACAATATATAAGTTTCACTTTCTGAAATGATTACAAAAAAATATTGAACTTCTACATGATGTTCTAATTATCTGAGGTACACTTGCACTTTAAATACCATCATTGAGTCATTAAGTGAAAGAGGCTTTTTGTCATCATCCTTCAGACAGAGCTGCTGAGACATAATCTTATAATTTTTTCATGTGAACTGTTGAATCTAATTTCTTCCTCTGCAGATAAAGACAGAGGAGAGGTTCATCCACACAGACCAGGGTCTACTGATCCGTTCGCTCCACAGCCGGGATTCTGGGCTGTACCTGTGCCAGGCGGTGGAACACGGCTTCATGCAGACGCTGCTGAAGGTCACGTTAGAGGTCATTGACACTGAGCGGCTGGAGGAGCTGCTGCATCGGGATGAAGAGGGGGCTGCTGCTGGCTCACCTGTCCAGGAGCTTTCTGCACCCCAAGAAACCTCCAGTCAGAAGCTGTGGTACAGGGACTTCCTGTCTCTGGTCAACCACCCCACCCTGAACAGCGTGGATGAGTTCTGTGAGCAGGTCTGGAAGAGGGAGCGGAAGCACCGGCGGCAGAAAGCTCACCTGGTGCAGCAGGTCCAGATGCAGCAGCAACAGCAGCAGCAGCAAAATCAGAAGGTGGTGCTGAGTCCTCACAGCCACATACACACTGCCAAGTGGAAACACCTGCAGGAGAGACAGAAGGGACGCAACCGCAGAACCCACGAACTGGACAGGGCTCCTCGCAGCGTCTGATCCACACCACTGACTGTCACCCACAACCTGAAACCACTTTCAGTTTTCATTCTATGTCCCTGATTAACTCACAAGTTCCCTATAGCTGCAGACTAAAGACTGGACAGAAAGTCACACTGAGTCCGGCTCCGTCCTGCTGCATCTGTGTGAGGGCGGCCATGTTTACAGCACACAGTGAGGATGTCTGCAGGAACCAGGAGGTTGGAGGATATTATCTATATTATCTCTGAACTCTGCAGAGTGTCCACCAGAGCTTCTAGAGTCCACAGAAAAACAAGATTCGCTCCATGTAGAAGATGCTGCACCAATGGCATCGTCTCAGACTCTGTCTCATACTTTGTCTCATGGTTGTCTCATGCTACCTTCAATGTGTTTGTCAGTATGTAGTTAAATGCTGAGAATATTTTCTATGACAGAATATGAAAGAAAAGGTGGGATCATGTTAAATAAACTGGACTTTCAGCAGAGATATAAGCACAAAGACTTGATGGGAAGCACATGATGGTTGTTATTTGATATTACAGATTATTCAGAGAAAAAAATGCATGAAAACTGAGAGCAACACTCCCCACTTGTCCTCAGACAGAACCTATGTAGCTCTAAGATGTAAATATGTTCTATGACTCTCACTTAAGGGAAAAACCTGCAGTTGTCTCATTGCTTCATGTTGTTTCCCCCCTGATATAAATTTATTTATGACAGTCTTTTGAAAGCAGTGAACATGGAGATTTTGTACAAGTCTGTGTCTAAATGCCATCAATAAGCTTCACAAACAACAACAGTTCTTTTTGTTGTTTGCATCTTTAGATTACTCCAATGTCAACAATCATAAAGTTGATGGAAAATCTGCCAAATGCATCATTTCAGTGCACACAAATATCTGAGCTCTTCCACGTTGAATTGATTCTGCTTTGTTTCCACTACCTGTGTATTTATTAATATACAGTTATGTACATTGTGGGAATATTTTTTCGATGTGTAGTATTTTTTTCTCTTAGAATCTGTAATTTCTCTTTGGATTTGATTATTGAATAGTTACAGAACCAATCTCCTAAAATAACTGTATTATCAAAAATACTGTAATAATAAGACTGGAGTAATTGTCAATATATAGGTCAATATTACATGCATTGAAATGCACTGAGCAATAATTGTAAATGTCATTTCGCTGCATGTGACATGAAAAGCTGCAAAACAGTGATTATACAACACATTAACACAAACCTGGAATGTAGCTATGAACATTCTGTAAATATAAATATTATGTTCTGTGTGAAAAGTATGATGCTGTGCACTAGTGCATGTGAATACTATAGTGTTCCTGTTTTTGCTATATGATATACTAGTCTGACGTTGTCCCTGTTACTCAGTTTTCTTATGCAGTACACAATATTAACTATTCAAAGATGTAAAAACTATTTCTGTAGGACTCTAAACTGTATAATTGATAATTCCTGAGGTAGGTATTGAAGTAAAGATGTAAAGAGGATCTGAGTGTGGAGATAAACATCCACAGAGCAGATAACTAAAATAACAGCACTGCAGAGCATCAATGTCAGGTCTCTATTGAGTGTTCACACACTTCATCTGCTTTTGGAATCTAGGATATTAGAAACAGCTGAAGCCTCCAGACAGTGATTTCAGGCTGATGAAGTTGGGCATCAGAGCTGTGGAACTTACAGAAGAGATGAACGTGTGATAAGATCATCATCATGAAGACAATTATGAGCGTCTCACTGTATCTGTCTGTGTGAAGGAGGAAATGAAGTGATGCTGCTGCTTATTGACATGATGATGATGATGTATTCTACTGATCTAATAAATGTCTCTTCATAAAGTGCTAGTTTCATTAAGTCTATTTTAATGTCCTTCTGTCACAGTGTGTGAACAGAAGTGTCCTGAAGTGTAGATGAAGATCCTTGCTGAGTACAAACTTACTGTTTAATACATTTATATAGTGAGGCAATTTCTGTTATGTCCAGACAAGTGCTAAATACAATTTTTATTGAAATTTAAGCAGTTTAATTAAAATGAATACTTGAATACTATTAGACCCCTATATATATTTGACTGTATATATGACAGCAGAGAGTGTATTAATACTGTCCCATGTTTTTTTTAAAAACACTCAATCCACAGAGAAACATACACAGTCTGTATTCAGAAACTGTGCCTTAAAACAAGCAGTCATGACTTACATGAAGTTGTGATGTCACTACTATACAGTCACCACCAACACCCCCCACAGCCATTTAAAGAGGAGGAGAGGCTTAGGAAGAAGCTTGAAAAAAGAAGTGTAAAACCATACTGAGATGATCTTTGCTACTTCAAATATTGTTAGGGATCAAAGTTCCATATAAAAACAGTAAAGTGTATAATATGGGACATTTAAATGGTACAAAAATAATCAGTTAACTACCCAACCCAAAAAAGAGAGACATCAATTTTCAGGAATCAAGTAATAGTTAACAATTTAGACATACAGCTTTTCTGCAGTAATGGACTCTAAGTGTGGATAGTTTCCTATAAAGACCACAGGTTTTGCTGGTAAATTAACTGTATATCTGTATATCAGCATGGATGAAGCCTGATGTCTGGGTCTTTTCTAGGACTAGAGCTCTAGAGCTAAGCAGACCTAGATCTAGACCTAGTTAGTCAGGAGTTCATCCTACAGCAACATAATCCACATCCTACCTCTGGGCTGTCACATCATCATCTGTCACATGAGACAATATACTTTTGACCGGTGGTGTGTATATATATATATATATATATATATATATATATATATATATATATATATATATATATATATATATGGCGGCAACTCAGTGCATTTAGACATGTAGACATGGTCAAGACAACCTCCTGCAGTTCAAACCGAGCATCAGTATGGGGAAGAAAGGTGATTTGAGTGACTTTGAACGTGGCATGGTTGTTGGTGCCAGAAGGGCTGGTCTGAGTATTTCAGAAATCTACTGGGATTTTCACGCACAACCATCTCTAGGGTTTACAGAGAATGGTCCGAAAAAGAAAAAATATCCAGTGAGCGGCAGTTCTGTGGGTGGAAATGCCTTGTTGATGGCAGAGGTCAGAGGAGAATGGCCAGACTGGTTCGAGCTGATAGAAAGGCAACAGTGACTCAAATAACCACCCGTTACAACCAAGGTAGGCAGAAGAGCATTTCTGAACGCACAGTATGTCGAACTTTGAGGCAGATGGGCTACAGCAGCAGAAGACCACGCCGGGTACCACTCCTTTCAGCTAAGAACAGGAAACTGAGGCTACAATTTGCACAAGCTCATCGAAATTGGACAATAGAAGATTGGAAAAACGTTGCCTGGTCTGATGAGTCTCGATTTCTGCTGCGACATTCGGATGGTAGGGTCATAATTTGGCATCAACAACATGAAAGCATGGATCCATCCTGCCTTGTATCAACGGTTCAGGCTGCTGGTGGTGGTGTAATGGTGTGGGGAATATTTTCTTGGCACTCTTTGGGCCCCTTGGTACCAATTGAGCATCGTTGCAACGCCACAGCCTACCTGAGTATTGTTGCTGACCATGTCCATCCCTTTATGACCACAATGTACCCAACTTCTGATGGCTACTTTCAGCAGGATAATGCACCATGTCATAAAGCTGGAATCATCTCAGATTGGTTTCTTGAACATGACAATGAGTTCACTGTACTCAAATGGCCTCCACAGTCATATAGAGCATCTTTGGGATGTGGTGGAACGGGAGATTCGCATCATGGATGTGCAGCCGACAAATCTGCACCAACTGTGTGATGCCATCATGTCAATATGGACCAAACTCTCTGAGGAATGCTTCCAGCACCTTGTTGAATCTATGCCACGAAGAATTGAGGCAGTTCCGAAGGCAAAAGAGGGTCCAACCCGTTACTAGCATGGTGTACCTAATAAAGTGGCCGGTGAGTGTATATATATATATATAAAATATGCATATTGCACTCCAATGTACAATAAAGTCCAAGTACATAACACCTATAAGTACATCCTTATGAGGATTTTGTTTGGAAAATGAAAGCTGCATTTGGTGAGCCAAACAAGTTTTTTTTTTTTTTTTATCATATATCAGGTCTACTTTATATAAACAACTCAACATCTCACCAGTTGTGTCTCTACTTCAACCACATCTCCGCAAGTCTGTGGAAATGTGAGCGTGATTTCAGCAACTCGACTCAAGTCCCTATTAAACTGATTCCCTGCTGCAGTCTCACACTGTTCCTATCTACTTCCACCATAAAGGTGCTGATATTGTTGCTGTTTGTGTTTCAGAACATTAAAAGCATGAATGCTATCTGTAACTCAGGGTGATGCTGCCCTCTGGTGGCTGTGGAACCTCACGCATTACAGATCAACTCCTAACTTCCAGCTCAGAATACTTTCATGATTTATGATTAGTTTCTGTTTCTTTATTTTATGAACCAAACAACTAATAAAGTAATTATTTCCATCATATATAGATTAATCAACTATCAGAATAGTTAGTAGTTGCAAATGTGATCATAGTTGATATGTCACACACTAATCATTTAAACCCAAACCAGGATCTTTTCAAACACAAGGATTATACAGAGATTCTTAGATTGAATTTTCTACTTTTTTATCACCTTCAATATGATTTTTACTATGAGCATGTCTTCAACTGTAGCAGGGTAAAGTATAAAATGATGAGCAAAGTAATTCTAAACAAATCAATGATACATTGAATAACAATTTAACAATGTAACTAGGTAAGCACTCTGAAAACTCTGAGGTTCTTTATTGAAATTAAGCCAAAATTACAGACACATTTATATTTGAGCTAAAAAACATATGGGCTACCAGTCGAATGAAGAAAAGGCAACTTATTAGTTTAGACAGACTGCTCTAAACTTTAATCCTTTAAAAAAAAATCATCCAATTCTTTTGGTTTACCATTTGTGGTGCGTCTGCTCCTGTTGGCCATCGTACATGTCACATGACCAAGCAACTTACATGTTACATGACCAGGCCATCGTACATGTCACATGACCAAGCAGCCTACATATCATATGACCAAGCAACCTACATGTCACATGTCCAGGCCATAGTACATGTCACATGACCAAGCAACCTACATGTCACATGACCTAGCCAGCTATATGTCACATGACTAGGCCACTGTACATGTCACATGACCAGGCGACTGTAGCCATGTATTTATATTTTAGGTGCTCTTGTGCCTCTAATGAGCTAAACAGTCTTATCAATATATTTTTGCATTCAATTAGACATTTAAAAATATTGGTTCTGTTTTAGAGACAGGCCTAATCCAGTCTTTAAATATCAAGTCCTCAAGCAAAAGTTCTGAAAACTTGCATATGCCTATATTGTCAAACTCGCACAATGTATTGGCAGCATGCCAGCTGGGTACACAGAGTCAATGCAGGCGTGAGGTACACGTGGCATCATTTTCTACCATGCAGGTCCTATTCTAAATTCACACAAGTTTAGTACTTTAAGGCAATAGGCCCACACATAAATTACACAAATTTATAAACGCAGAGACCTAGTTGGATGGGGGTTTGAAAATGGACTACCTCATCAGATGACATTCATTCTTTTTACTACTTTTTACTGGCCTTAATTTGGCCTTATTTAATTCACTACCTTTTATGACTTTTTATGACCCTGCGGCTACCCTGTAACACTAACCAGGTGCTTTTGTGCCTGACCATAACCACAGCTTAACCACAGCATCACACCATTAAACAGTATATGTGGAAACATCCAGGGATCAGAAATCATTGATTTTCAGCTTTTCTGCAGAAACTGTAACACGTTTTTACTCTGAAAACACAAACACACATTGTTTGTCTAAAGACTGATGGAAAATTCAAAAAGCAAAAGCAAAAAGCAACATGTTGATGTCCATATTTGGATCATGAAATACTTCGTTGAAGGTGAGAGGGTAACCTAATTCAGCACAGGCTGTGTTTATTTAATCATCGATAGATAATGCTTTGAAGCCAGGTCACGTGTGCATCCTGTGTGTAGCATGTCTGTAGCATGTTAGCAGTGTGTTAGTGGTGTGGACACAGTTCAGCTTCAGTTTGGCAGCAGTTCTCTGCTGGGAGTGACAGCAGAGACTCAGCTGCAAACGACAACTATTAAAAAATAGTTACCTCATTTCAAACATCATATCTATATATCCATATCACTGTTGTTTTTTGAAATTATTAAGAACTGAACTGAAAACTCTATCAACTACAATACTTATATGTAACCATGATAATTTTTCAGAACAATATTGGTCACATTTTCACAGCTGATTATTTAACATTTATGGAAAATATATACTGTACATAAATTCCTCCTTATTTAACAAATTATGAAAAATACAGAATTGTGCACCAGAATTGTAAGATGTTTATGCAGTGGCAGCATTGTCATCTAGACAGACATTATTAGCCTCAAAGAATGTGGATTTGTGTAGAATTGAATGAACATGTGCATTTAAGTGATTATCTACCACAACCTGATGAATGATAATGTGCATATGGAGCTTTACAGAGTTTACAATGATAATTGAAACCTAGACTTTCTCTCTGTATCTCAGCCTTTGTGTAAGTATGATGGAGGATGGAGAATTACAGTGATTCTCTCTGAAGCTGCAGCTGATATCAGACTAATCAGAAGAGACAATGCAACACAAGCAGGACCCTGAGCTGGATTAAAGGTCCCTGCTTCAAGAGAAGAGGTTACAGAATCAGAGTCTGACTGACTGACTTTAAACCAGGTTTGGCTGCTGGATCACATCAGTCCAGGTTCAGTTCAGAATCACCCAGGGCTGTCAATCACTGTTTCCTAAAACTCAATTCAACTTAAAATGTCTCTTTTTGTCCAGAATAACAGTCCACAATCCAAATATAATCAGTCAGTCATACCTGCTTATTCCTCATTAGGGTCGCAGGGGTCTGTTGGAGCCTATCCCAGCGCATTACGGCGAGAGGCAGGGATACACCCCAGATGGTCGCCAGCCAATCGTGGGGCACACACACCATTAACTCACACACTCACACCTACGGACAATTTAGATTCTCCAATTAACCTCAGCATGTTTTTGGACTGTGGGAGGAAGCCGGAGTACCCGGTGAAAACCAGTGGCGATTTGTGATCTTTCAAACAGGGGAAGCTCATATTTGCCGTACATCATAAACGTGTTATTTACAGACATCCCAAGTTCCAAAATGTCATTTCAGGGAGATGTTTGTCGTTTATCGAGATGTTTACTGGAACTTCTGGGAGACTTGGCCCAGTGTTAGCACTGTTAGCCATCATGATGCTAGCTGGTCACTAGCCGAGTATGATTGCACTATGGAACAAAAGGTAATTAAAACTAGAACAACAACAATAACAATAAGAACAAGGAAACTTTAATATTTATAGAACAATGAAATACGTGACTGTGATTTATTTACAGTGTAAGAGTGAATTATTTCACTCTGGAAAGGCCAACAAATAGTCTCTGTTTGTCATTTGACTTCACATGGAAAATCCGCGATGGGACTGAAATCATGCAGCTGAGGTGACGTCATGCAGACGTCCCAAGTCTCCCGGAAGTTCTTGAGAGTGGCTCCGTGATGCCCGCGAGTCGGGTAAAATATCACGGATTTTATACTATGCGAGTGTTGTTTTTTTTTTTTTATAAATATGCAATGCGAGTGAGAGTGTGCAGGCAAAACACTAACTCGTGCATTATACGTGGATCGCTTCGCTTCGATTGCGCAGGCACGCGAGCGAGAGCGACAGAGAGAGACACACGATTGATAAACATCTTCCTGAAATGACTTTGGAACCTGGGGGTGTCTGCATTATATAGTTTTAAAACCTGTCAGTCAAACTCCATTCTGGTTTTCCACCAATCACCATGCATCACCACTACATTCTTATTTTCATCCAATCAGCATGCGGACGCTCAGCGTCCAGGCCCCGCCCACACTCCATTGACTCCCAGAGACGCTCAGCGTCCGGGCGGGCTCTAATTTTCAGCATTTATCCAATAGGCGCCGAGTTTCGAGGCGATGAAAAAAAAAGCCCCATTCACTCTCAGAGACGCTCAGGGTCTATGGGGAAATGCATTGACCAGAGACCAGGAAGCGGTATGGGAATGTACGGACATGTAATTTATTTATTTATGATAAGTAGCTGATTCTGAAAGAACTCGTCTTCAAGACGAACATGTTCTAACAGATTTATAGTCAATAAAATGTTACTATAGCTGCACAAATCTGGCCATTTATTTTTTGACAGGGCAGGGGAAGTTCAGATTCCCTTGCAGTCTTAAAGAAATTGCCACTGGTGAAAACCCACGCAGACAGGGGGAGAACATGCAAACTCCACACAGAAAGGTCCCAGACCCAGGACCAAGGAGGTCTTGAACCTGTGATCTTCTTGCTGTGAGGCAACAGAGCTAACCCCTGTTTCACCGTGTCGCCCCCCAAATAATAATAATAAGTAAATATAATAATAAGAAGCTGGAACCAGAGATTTTGGACAATTTCTTCTTAAAATTACTGTAATAGGTTCATAGATTATCAAAACAGTCATTAATGTAATAGTTGGAAACTTATCAATTAATCAACTAATCTTTGCAGCTCTACTGCTCACTGAATACTAAAGGATGAAGAGTCAGACTACTCGTTTGAAAGAATCTGATCCTAAAAAACATGTTAGACATAGGTCTGTCCTGGTCCTGTGTGTTTTTGTCTTTCCCTTAAAGCTTAAATTGTTCAAATTGCCAAAACATCCTGCCATGTTAACTCTTCACTGCCTGTTGATGGTATTTGTGATGAATTAAAAACAGTAATTTAGTTTACTGCTTCAGGCTTAAATATACTGTCTATTCAAGTTAAATACTCACATCTCACAATAATTAAAACCTCCAACAGTTTTTGAAAAGTAAAAAAGAAACAGGAAACAAACCTCAGTTTCACTCGTGAAAAGAAGAACATGCTGCAGTGCAGCCACTACAAGGAGCCTTCACTTGCTGAGGGTCTAATGCTGTCCTGGTTCATCCAGTGGCTGCAATGGATCCTGTCACATCATCCTCCACATACACCACAATTCAATACAGTTCTGTTATTTAATGTCACACTCAACTATTTCTGGTTACACTTCATCTATTGATGTCCGTCCTGGTAGAGGGATCCTCCTCCGTTTGTCTTCCTGTTTGTACGATGTGAGGGTCTAAGGACAGGGAATGTTGTAGTCTCAATGTCTCAGGGTCTTGTTTGAGGGGAGGATGGAGGGAGATTGACAGGTGGATCAGTGCGCCATCTGCAGTAGTCAGTCTATGTTCCTACTCTCACCTATAATCACAAGCTTTGGGTAGTGACCTAAAAAATGAGATCACGGATACAAACGGCCGAAATGAGTTTCCTTTGCAGGGTGGCTGGGCTCTCCCTTAGAGATAGAATGAGAAGCTCGGCCATCTGCGAGGAGCTCAGAGTAGAACCGCTGCTCCTCTTCATCGAGAGGAGACAGCTGAGGTGGCTCAGGCATCTATTATGGATCCTCCTGGACGCCTCCCTGGTGAGGTGTTCTGGGCATGTCTCTCCAGGAGCGGCCCTGGGGGAAGACCCAGGACACGCTGGAGAGACTATGTCTCTCTCTCTCTTTGATATCAATGGGCTCCAAACATACATGCTACATAAGCTTTTGCTCCGTGATATCGATAAGCTCCAAACACACGCACTGTATCCTGATACAAGAACGAAAGAAAAAAAAGGCAAAAAAAAAAAAAGTCTGTTACATCCAGTCCTGAATATGTCTTATTTAGGTGTTTTTTGCCTGGTGTACATTTGTTACTGTGAAGATGAAGCATTGATTCATCAGACCAACACGTTCCCTCTGCTCAGAACTTCTCACTGTGATAAACATCCTTAGCGGTTTGTTCAGAGTCTGGGACACACGTCAGAGTTGTTATTTGTGGTGTTTATTTAACAACGTTAATACCTCCCCTTGCAATTTTCACATTGTAGATGTCACACACAGCGGTCGGATTTGTTATCTTAATTTTAAAATGTTTCCTAATGACTTGGTCCAGGTGGTGGCTCCATGTTACTGTTTGCTTGAATGCTGTGCTGCTCTGCGTGATGATCTAACCAACAGCAAACATAGAATCAGACTATCTAGATGCGTGACTGGATCGGAACACTGGATCGGTCTCTTTCATCTGATTATTATTACTATTATTATTAGTTTTATTGGTTTAGAATTAGTTTTATTTATTTTATTCTTACATAATAATATAACATTATTAATAAATTAATTGATTAATATATTAGTTGTTGATTATTATTTTATTGGGTTACATTCTTTAACTGTATCCTGTTTTATTTATTTTTATTCTTGTATAATAATATATTATTATTAAATGTATTGTTAAACATATTGTTATTATTGTCATTATTTATATCTTTCTGTTTTGATATGCAAACATACGTGGCAGGTTTTCAGTGTTGATGTGCACCGTCTCACATTGTATTTTGCTATGAAAAAAAATCTATGTTTTTAATTTAAACAAAATAAATGTGTGTTTTGTTTTATTTTGAAAACTGAGCGACACTGAGCTTTTTGTAGTTTGACTTCCTGTCTGCTGTGATCTGTTCTGTTCAGCTTGATGAATTCTCTCTAAAATAATGTGTATGTTGATGTGTTCTGTCTCTGTTATGTCTTGGTCATCTGTGTTTAAATGTTTTAATCTGTGTCTGATGAGGTGAACAGCTGAAAATAGCAGCTGTGTTTTCTGCTGCTGTCATATTACCCACTTATTGGTGAAGGAAATACAGTAAATTCTCTCAGCAACCACATAATCTGTGTCTCAGTTCAGCTGCTTATGCACAAAAAGTGTGTTTAGGTCCACAGACAGTTTGTCAGTTGACATAAACGCTGACTGTGATGATTCTGAAACCTCAGTGTTTTCCTCCAAAGTCCAAACACATCTCATCTGGTTTCTGTGGAATCATCAGTCCTGTAATTACAGACACATGATGTGACAGCAAAGATGATGGAAGCTACAGAGGCTGGACCACAGGATACTGAACACAGCAACCTGAGAGGAAAAATACTCCTAAAAAACTATTACAGTAAAACTATTACAGTACAGCTAATACTCTGTTACTGTAATACCAATACTCCATTACATCACAATTAATACTTACTTGGAGTACTACTAATATTCCACTACAGTAACATTTCTGGGTACTTGGATTTTTTTATCAACTTTTACTTTTACTCTGATACATTTATCCTCATGATATATTATACTTAAAAAGTTTCTGTTTTGGCATTTTAATTAATTAATTAATTCATTTCAGTTTAATATTTTACATTTCATGGTCTATTTATTAAAATTATATATATATATATATATATATATATATATATATATATATATATATATATATATATATATATATATATATATATATATATATATATATATATATATATATATATATACATATATAATTTTGTTGTGGTCCTAAAGCAGCTAGTTAGCAGCAATACAGTCGCCTTCTCACACACTCACTGCTCCTCCCTCCAAACCACTGACACCCCCATTCTGTTTTGATTGGCTGAGCTCTGTCTGAATTGTTCCGCCCCTCAGAGAGCTGGGATGAGACAGAGAAACACAAGTCAAGTACAAACAGTCCTGAAGGATCCACGGCTACTATTAACTTCTCCTGTTCCACTCCTGTTGTGACATCACAACCAGTCGTTTTTAAACAGCTTATGTTCAGCAGCACTACAGGATGTCAGACCACGACAGAATGAGTGGGTGGTTTTATTCAGTTAGTGTGTTAACAGAGATACTTTAAAGATTAGATTAGATTTATTGTCCCCAAGGGGAAATTCTGGTTCACAACACTGTACAATATGAAACATAAACTATAGGTACAGACAACAACACATCATAAATATAGAAAACAACAAATAATACCACAGGACAGGATCAAATGATATATAACTTTCAGGGATCAGACTCTTTCCCAGGAGGGTCTTCCTGCATTTAAATGTCCTGTACCTTCAGCCTGAAGGCAGTGGGGTGAGGTACTGATTCAGTAGATGATATCCTGTTCTATTATGGTTGTGATGCATGAGATGGCCCTGTTGTTAAGTTCAGGTAGATGGGGGTAAGGAGACTGATTATAGTCGTGGCAGTATTGGTATTGCAGATGAGTTTAGGTTGACAACAGTTAACAAAATAAAAAGCATGTACATTGCAGTATACACAGCAGTACATGATGATGGGCTGGATGATGATACAGTAGTAGGAGGAGGGTGAAACATAAGGCCTTTGAGTTTCCAGATGACAGAAAGTCTGTGCTGGCCCCTTTTGAGAATTCAGTGGTGTGCTGATTGAAACTGAGTTTATTGTCCAGAGTTAATCCAAGATACTTAAAACTGTCAACTATATCTACTGTTTGGTTATTGGTGGTGATGGGTTGCTGGGGTGTGGGTGAGCTGAGAATGAAGGCTGTGGTGGTGAAGGCTGAGGGGCTGGCACTGTCATTTGTGTAGAGTGTGCAAAAGAATGGACTTCGTACACAACCCTGCGGTGCTCCAGTGTAGATGGTGAGAAAGGGTGATGTGGTGTTGTCCACCTGCGCAACTTGCAGTCTGTTGCTAAGGAAGTTGTGCAGGACATGGATCAGTTGAGGTTGTGCAGTTTCTGGATCATCAGGTGCTTCTGGATGGTGTCAAAGGTGCCGCTGAAGTCCATGAACAGAATTCTGGTGAAGGTCCCTGGTATAGGTGCTGTAAGTAAAGGTGCAGCAGGCCACATGATCCTCTGTCCTCCTCTGGCTTTGTAAGCAAATTGAAGGGGATCCACTTGTGGGATGACATGTGGGAGAAGGATGGTGAGCAGATGTTTTTCCAGGCACCTATTATTATGGAAGTTAGAAGCACAGGGTCCTAGTGGTTGAGGTTTTTGGGGTACTGGGATGATAGTGGCCGTTTTCTGATCATGCTGCCAACAGAACGTAAGTACACAGGAAAAAGCACAAAGTATGAGATTCATCCTTAGTCTAGACATGTAGATGGAGATCCACACTTTCAGCATAAATTGTCACCTCTCTCACTCTGTTTGGGTGTGGATGCTGATGGTACAGTAATCTCATCAGTGAGTAGTATTTCTGGTTTCACCATTCTGTCCTCATCTGCTTAAGTGTTTTTTTTTTTTTTTTGCGACTGCTTTGAGTTAATGCAGTGTGCAATTATTTCACCTAAGTTTTAAATGGTTAAGAGAAGATTTCTTTTAAATAGAACAGGATAAGAAGCCAGGGGATGTGTGGGGAAGTTTTTGTTTTTGGGTAAAGTTGCAAACAAAGAGCATTTGAACATATAAGCTGTGTAAATGATAGTCATCATAGTTTGTTGTTAGAAGGAAAATTGAGGAGATGATGTGTTATGTGTAATTCTCAATAAAGTTCACAATTTAACTGTATTAATTTATTACTGAGCTTAAACAAAACACTGGCCAAAACAAATAACATTTATTTATTTAAAAAAATATATCTTTGCCTTTTTTGCTTCATTTGATAGCATGAAAGAGGGAGGCAAAGAGAGGAAGAAGGACATGCAGGAACCAGCTGCTCGATGGGGGATTGGAACCTTCCTGCGGTGAGGATGGTAGCCTCTACATGGGTCAGCTGCAAATCCCATTCTGCCATATACTTGCTCTCAACACTTACAGACATTAAATATGAGAAAGCTAATTTTGATACTTAAGTACAGTAAAAATCAGATACTTTATCAAATAATATTCTAATTTGAGGCTTTCACTGTAGTGAGGCATTCAGGTGCTTCACACTTCTTAATGTCTTTATACTGTACAGGATCAAAGGAAGAAATTTGTGCAGCAGTTGAAGAAGGTGCTGGGGCGTGTGTGTGTGTGTGAGCTTTGATGTGATTGGCCCAGCAGGGAAATACTCAAAGGCTATCTCTGTATCTCAGTTAGATTATGATGCTGCATTCTTGGTCTGTAACTGTGTGTGTGTGTTGTGTGTTTGGTACAATTGAAAGATGTGTTTTTGCTTAGAAATATATGGAATCTGTCTGAATGTGATTGTGTAAACCTGTTGTCATGTACAGATGGGAGCCGCCAGAGTGATGTAGTGTAGGTTAACAGGTTAACTGATATTTCAGCCAGAAACAGCAGCACATCTGGAAGCAGCATCAGCACCAATAGCAGAAAGACTCATTTCCCACCAAGCCTCCCACCTCCTGTCTGAGTTAAACCACATGTGTCCTGTCAGTGAGTGTGAGTGACAGCCGCAGGTAAACATGTTGGTGCTGCAGGTCCTTTTACATCTCGTCCTGATAGCAGCTTGAGTGTTGAGGAAAAAACAGTGTTTGTCGAAAGCAACTAAATACAAAGCTGTAATTTACTCAGAGATCCACCCAAACTGCAACATGACTCAGCATAATTCATAGACAGAGCCTTAAATTAGCACCGTTGAGAAGTTACTCACTGGTCTGTCTGTGATGAATTCATCAAAGTCTGCTGGAAACTGCAAGTTGGGCTGTTTTCCATCCATCCATTTTCTATACCCGCTTATTCCTCACTAGGGTCATATGGTCTGCTGGAGCCAATCCCAGTGTACTGCAGGTGAGAGGCAGGATCGACCCCAGACAGGTACCAGTCTGTCATAGGGCACAAACACCATTCACTGACATTCTCACACTTAAGAGCAATTTAGAGTTGAAGGATTTTGGCCAGCTTGTGCACATTTTTTGTGATTTGAGGCTGGAAACAAAACATAAACATGTCATAATTTGACTGGCAACTCAAAAACATGCCCATTTGGACCAGTTCTATGCCTTAGAACTGACCCTTTGCTCTTTATTGCCAAAAGTTTGGTGTTTGTCCTTAGAAAGTTCCCAGGACACCTGTGTACATCAAAATATATTTTATTATTTTTCTGGTACAGCGCTGTGTATGCAGTCACCTCAGATGACCCTCACTGTCTGTATGTGTGTGTGTGTGGTCACCTAGGCTGACCCTCAGTCTTTGCTGCTCCTTTATCAGAGGGGACCTTGACACAATTAGAGCGAGTACAAGCACTCTTACGCAGTTTATTTTCCTCAGTATATATCTTAATACAGTAGTATTTGTCTGCTTCATATTCATCTACTTATAATACTGCTGAATTTTACCACTTTATGATTATCTGATGTAGCAGTATTTTTCCGTTATGTAATTATCTGATGCCGCAGTATGTTTCCTGGTCATGGTTATACAGCAGTTTTTTGTTTTGTTCATATCATGCTTATCTAATGCCACTGTAGTTTTCCTGGTCACGATTATACAGCAGTATATTTTTTTTAATTAATCAAGTTGACTACACAGTTTATTAACAAGCTTAGTGATAGAAGAAATGTGTAATTTAGATGTAACATTAGTTCTATCATCTCTTCTTTTGAAAAACCTCTTCTGTAACATTGACATCTTCAAAATGTTAGTGAAGTTTGCACATGAATATTATTGATTTCCAATGCTGTATGCGTGTTTTGACAAGATATGGTCCTATAATGCCATTTATAAACACAAGTTGTTAATGCTGTGTTCCTGTGGAAAGACCCGGGTACCACAAAGAGTACAGGCAGTGAATTCAACTTCATTCTCCAATGAGGAGAATTCTGTGTTCAAGGTAGATTTCTAGCAGAACAAATACAGACATGCTCAAACAACTGCAGGAATAGTTGATGCTGCATTCTTCCTTATGAAAATCACAGAGCCTCAGGAGAAAATCCCTTCTGGGTGGACAGGTTTTAACATCATGTTAAAGCAAGATACAATCCTACCCCCCCACAAATATTGGTTAATTATCGGTCTTTGATGCCAACCCAACATATCGCAATACTGTCTACATCATCCTCATTAACTCCATTGCTGTTGCTGACAACTTGAAACAAAAAGAAATGGTAATACTCATGGAAACAGGACAGGCATGGCGATAAATGTCATGCAATAAAGAGGAATGTAAGCAACACAGACTTTGAAATACTGCAGGTTCGGGTCCTAGAGACAACCCAGGAGGAGGCAGGCACCAGGTTTATACTGCATGCAGCACTATGCAGCAAATTACAGTAGTGACCTGATGATTAAGAGCCCAGACACTGATGTCTTTGTGCTGGCTCTTGGGTTCTGTGGCAAAATTAATGGTAACCTGTACATTCACACAGTCAAGGGCAGAAATCAACATATTGTTGACTTAATAGGCTTCATGTCCACCTCAAGGAAGACAAATGTGATGCTCTCATTGTTCTGCAAAAATTGCCTGGATGTAACAGTGTGAGTGTATAATTTCCCAGAGAAAATACAATACCCTGTTCAGAGAACTAGGAAGAACTCTCTCGATCAGCAGAGTTAACAAGGCAAGAGTTATGCTCTTTAAGTCAGGAGAGTATTCTGAGAGAGACCTGACTCCAAAGAAAAGACTCCTTGTACAACTACATCCAGCGTGCCAACTGCCATGCTGCAGTGCACAGAAGAAGCCTTGAGTGTAGACCTGACATCCCCACTGCTGAAGGTCATGGCTAGAAGATAGTGGAGAAATCTTAGAGGTGAACTGGATGACACTTCCCCACAGCTCCAGAGGCAGTTTTGGAACTGGTGCATTGCTCTTGCAAAAAATCAAACTGTGTTTAAGGGCATATGCACGTGCAAACTATATGAGCTTCCATGTACAAATATGTGCCAATGCACAAACTGTGGCAATAAGCTATTTGAAAATGACTAGGGGTTCCAGGTTCAGTATGAGACACTTACCCCTCTAATCAGTCCTGAGTTTAAGAACACATGGAGAAAACATGAGCACTGTTTCTGTTAATGTTTTTGTTAGGGTTACGGTTAGGGTAACCTCATCCATTGATTATTATGTAAATGCACCAGACCTGCATGCAGTGGAATTTGGGGGGTTGCTCTTGATGACTAACAGCAACGATCATGGTTATTCACATCTACTAACTTCACATTTATTAACAACAGTCAGCGATATACATTTAAGTATCTTGAGCTTCACATGAGCTTCAATTTTGTTTTTGTTAATAAATGCTGATGTTTGTTAACAAAAACTAGCATTAGGCTAACCAATAGCACTACCTTTACATGTAATAAACGTTTCCCCACCAAAGGTTATACATCAAATAAATAGCATAGCTAGTATTTTGCAAAAACATGTATATTTACCTACACACATGAATATGTGTCCTGTTCATAATAGTTCGTGTTTGGTTTGTCCACGGATGTATAGCTGTCCACATCCACATGTCCAGCTCATATCGACCAGGTGAAGCTTGAGAGTACCAGGTTGTGGCAGTCTCGCTGCCCCCGTGGGTTCCCCGGCACCGAACAGACCCACAACAAGTCCAGTCTTTTCGGGTTCAACGGTTTTCCCGTACTTTATTTGAAAACACACACACATACACACACCCACACACACACCGCACGCAGACCCCCTGCAGCCGCTCACAGCCCGGTATGCTGCCATCTGCCGGGTCTCTGGTGTGTTCGTCGCTTTTTTCTCCCTCCGGGTCCAGCCTGCTACTGTTTTAAAAGAGACGGTGAGAGTAATTAGCGCACCTGTATTCAACTGCTCAATCACTCTCACCTGGCGCCCCTCCCCTGAGCCCTCCCCACACCTCTCTCCCACAGCTGATGCACCACGCCCCCTCCACACAGGTGTTCTTTGCAATTCGACATCTAGATTGGTCAAACATGGCTTGATTTGTCTTGCTGTTTGACGTTGGTTAAACTGACATATTAGGCTGTGGTGTTTTCCTGCAAATTCAATGAATTTTAAACTCTGATTGTGAAAAAAAAAATAGGGAAGAAATATGAGGGCCACCAAAGAAAATCTGGTTAAGAAAAAAATACAGAACAGTTAACTGCTTTTTGGACTTGGGTTTTGATGCATGAATGAGGCCATATTCATTTTGGTGAATCAGATGCAGATCCAGAGGATGGAGCTGCAGAAACAATTGATTAAAAACAATTTACCAAAAATGGTAAGTTGGCTACAGGTTGTTTTCAAGTTCAAGTTTTTTAAAATTTAAATTGTTCTTCAGAAGGGGCCTCACCACCGCCAACGGATTCGAGAGTGAACGCGAGTGAGAGTGAATGCTGGTGCAATCTTGCCGCTTGCTGTCTCTCACAATGTTGAGGTATGTTGCAGTAGGACATACATCCTGCTGGTCTGTACCTGGATATTTCTGCTGCCCGGCCACCTGCCAGTGATGGGTTTATTCCAGTATTCTGCCACTGACCTGCTCCAGCTGCACTGCCACCGGCTTGGACCTGCACCGGAGGTTCTCCACCTCCATTTGGACATCGCCTTCCAGCCTCACCAGAGATACATCCACCGAGGGTCCCGCCGGCATTTCCACCATAACAGCTCAACAGTGATAAAATCCATCTGGTCCACTTCTCGTCACCCTCCACATTCCACCAGCAGGTCTGTCAACCACAGTGTGTTAGCCCACCTAGCCCGATCCGCTAACACCTCCACCTGCTCTGACAGCTCCTCACTCAACTTCGCTCTTCTCAACATCATCACCGACAATGAACTGGACTTTCTCTGTTTAGCTGAAACATGGCAACAGCCCAATGACTTCACCCAGCTCAATGAATCCACTCCGAGCGGGTTTGTTTACATTTCACAACCCTCGCGGGAATTTCACAGTCTGTGTCTGTACCTGCTTCCAGCTCGTTTGAATCGTCTGTGTGTGGGCTGTCAGGTCCCACTCCAACCATGATCGCGACTATCTACTGCCTCCCCAAACAGAACAGTGAATTTTTAAATTACTTTGCTGCCTTTCTCACCCATTTATCACCCCTCTCACCAAACATAATAATACTGGGTGATTTTAATATTCACATGGACAATATCAATCTGCCTCTGACCAAAGACTTCACCTCCTGTTTAGAAAGTTTTGGCTGTCAGCAACATATCACTTTCCTCACACACTCCAAAGGACATATTCTGGACTTAATCTGCTGCTCTGGTGTCACTCCCTCTGATCTCACAGCCAATCCCCATAACTAACCACTTCCTCATATAATTTACAGTGAAACTCACTCTCTCCATCTCCAAAAAAACGGAATATAAAGAACATTAGCCCTGCCACTCCCACCTCTTGCATCCACTCCTCCTGCCTCCCTAACATCTGATCGATCTGGTTTCTCACTACAACACTGGACTTCTCAATATTCTAAATACCCTCGCCCCGTTAAAAAACAGATCAGTTTCCTTCACTGTGTCCACCCCCTGGTTCACCCCTGCTCTCCATCTCATGGAGGCTAAAGGTCGACAACTGGAACACCTCCACAGGAAAACACTTTTCATTATTCACAAGGAACAACAACAGAACAACAACCACATATCACTCTACAAGGACTCTATCACCAGCACAAAAACACACTACTACTCTGGAATAATCACTACCAATCAAGGAAATGCTTCTCCCTCCTCAACAACGTCACCCAACCACAAGACTCGCTCCCCTCTCACTGCTACACAACCTCCTTCTGCAACTCCATTATGTCATTTTTCACTGAAAAAATAAAAAATATCCACCAGCACCAGCATATCAACCCCTCACCTCAACATCTCAATTCAATTCAAATGCCTTTGCCATGCTAATTGCCATGTTAATGAAATTTCCATTTGCAACCCCCGTGTAATAAGATAAAAATAATAAAATAGGAAAGAGCATGCAACAAACAAATATAAATATAATAAGGAAAGATGAAGAGTATGTACATGAGAACTGTAATATGTGCATAAGAACTGTACAATATACACTAAGGTGCAGTCAAGTAGTTAAGGTGCAGTCAAGTATTTACTGGAAAAAAGTGCAGTGTACAGCAGCTTAAAGTTTATTTTCCTGTAGTGCAGGGGGTGATGCTTTGACAGCTCTGGGGAAGAAGCTGTCCCTCAGTCTATTGGTGGTGGTGCCGATGTTCCTGAACCGCTTTCCTGATGGAAGCGGTACAAACAGTCTGTGGCCCGGGTGGCTGGGGTCCGTGGCGATGGCTCTTGCCCTCTTCTTGACTCTGCCTGCATATATAGAGTCCAAGTCAGGGAGGGGGCAGCCCATGATGCCCTGTGCAGTTTTCACCACCCGTGCCAGTTGTTTCCTCTCCTGTACTGTGCAGCTGCCATACCACACTGTCACACTGAGGCAGAGGATGCTTTCAATTGTTGCTCTGTAGAAATTCACGAGCAAACATGAGGAGAGTCCAGCCCATTTCTGTTTCCCGAGGAAGAAGAGCCTTTGTTGGGCCTTCTTTACCAGGCGGCGGGTGTTCATGGACCAGGAGAGGTCAGATGTGATGTGGAGGCCCAGGAACTTGATGTTGTCCACAGGCTCCACACTTCTCCGTCCATGCGGAGGGGGGCGTGTTCAGTCTTCCTGGACCTCCTGAAGACCTCAATGGCCTCCTTGGTCTTCCCTGTGTTCAGCACCAGGCTGTTGGCTGAACACCACTGTGAGAGCTGGTGTATCTCCTCTCTGTAGTGAGTCTCGTTATCTGTGATGAGGCCCACTACTGTAGTGTTGTCCACGAACTTTACGACTGTGTTGGTGGGGTGGATAGCAGCACAGTCATGAGTGAACAGGGTGAAGAGGGCTGGGCTGAGCACACACCCCTGTGGCGTGTCCGGGCTGAGGACCAGAGGGGATGATGTTTTGTTCCCTATTCTCACCACCTGAGGCCTGTTGGTGAGAAAGTCTCTGATCTAGTGGCACAGTGATGCAGGCAGACCCACCGCGTGTAGCTTCAGCGCCAGCTTGTCTGGGATGATGGTGATAAAAGCTGAGCTAAAGTCTACAAACAGCATCCTGACATACAGTGGTATGAAAAAGTATCTGAACCTTTTGGAAATCCTAACATTTCTACATAAAATCACCATCAAATGTGATCTGATCTTTGTCAAAATCACACAGATGAAAAAACAGCGTCTACTTTAACTAAAACCACCCAATCATTTATAGGTTTTCATATTTTAAGGAGAATAGCATGCAAACATTAACAGTAGAGGGAGGAATATTTTGTGGCCCCCCCCTTTGGCAGCAATAACTTCAACCAGACGCTTCCTGTAGCTGCAGATCAGTCTGGCACATCGATCAGGGCTAATCTTGGACCATTCTTCTTTACAAAACTGCTGTAGTTCAGTCAGATTCCTGGGATGTCTGGCATGAATCGCTGTCTTGTGGTCATGCCACAGCATCTCAATGGGGTTCAAGTCTGGACTTTACACACCTACCCTGGCTGGTGCTGCGCCTCCAGCCAGGGTAGGTGTGTAGCTTCTCTGCTGCCTGGTGTATTGAAGCGAGCAAAGAAGCTGTTTAAGGTGTCAGGCAGGGTAGAGTCATGGCTGACGAGCTGAGTGTTGGGCTTATAGTCCGTCATGGTTCTGATGCCCCTCCACATGTTCCAGGGGTTGTTGTTGTTGAAGTGATCTTCAACTTTGATTCCTTTCTTCAGTTCTGCTCAGGCCCTGCTATAAGCCAGCCTATCTCCGGATCTGTAGGCATTATCACAGGCTTTCAGCAGGGACCTCCCTGTGTTGTCCAGCCATGGTTTCTGGTTAGGAAACACAGTGATGGTCTTGACTGGGAGGACAGTGTCAGTGCAGAACTGAACATAGGCCAGTACAGATGATGTATACTCCTCCAGGTCTGCCTCTTTGCTGAACACAGACCAGTCTGTGTGCTCAAAGCAGTCCTGGAGTGCAGAGGAGGCCTCCTCAGTCCAAACCTGTACTGTCCTGGTGGTCAGCTTTGTTCTGCAGGCCAGAGGCTTGTAGGCCGGTATAAGCTCCACTGAGATATGGTCCGACATGTCCAAGTGTGGAGCTGCTATAGCCTTGTAAGCAGCAGGGATGTTGCAGTAGACCTGGTCCAGAATGTTATTGCCTCTGTTGGGAAAGTTGATGTATTTGTAAAATTTGGGAAACACCACCTTTAGTTCCACGTGGTTAAAGTCTCCCGCCACAATCACAGCTGCCTCCGGGTTGTCGTTCATCAGCCCACTGATGACGTAGTAGAGTTCCTCTAATGCTAGCTTAGCATTAGCCCGTGGTAGGATGTAGGCAGCCACAACAACAATGGAGGAGATTTCTCTGACAAGCTTGAACGGTCGGCATTTCACCGCCAGGTATTCCAAATCAGATGAACAGAATGTGCCAACGGTGCGTATGGCTGTACACCAGGTCTTGTGTACATACAGTGCCAAACCTATGCCTCTGCTCTTGCCTGAAGCTGTGGACCTATCCGCTCGGAGCAGAGAGCGCCCCGCTATCTGCACCGCTGTGTCTGGGATGTTGTTGTCCAGCCAGGTCTCTGTGACGAAGGCAACACAGCTGTCCAACCAGCGAGAGATAATTCTCAGCCGACCTCGTTGATCTTGTTGGCGAGAGATCTGGCATTCATAAGAAAGAGTCTCGGAAGAGCCTGTCTGTGAGGGTTAGCTTGTAGCCTAGCACGCATGCCTCCTCTGTCTCCTTGGCAGCAGTGGGGGGATGGTGGTGGGTGGAATAAAGTCCAGTTTGGGGGTGTGTGGAGTACAAATTGTATCCCAAAGTTCCACAGTTCAATCCTGCTGTACTGTGTAAGAACTTCATGTAGACAAGAGTAAAAACAAACAAACAACCATGCATGGATGGGAACTACGAGCTGCTGCATCTGCACGTGCCACCATCTTGGATTTATTTCATCTCAGCCGACTGGCTGCCCACTCAACAGCAACGAAGCTGCACTTCTCAAAATCACCAACGACCTTCTCATGGCAGCTGATTCTGGACTCCTCACCATCCTTATCCTCGACCTGTCAGCAGCTTTTGACACCATCTGTCACACCACCCTCCTCCACCGGCTATCCACCATTGGTATCACCCATAACACTTTTAACTGGTTCACATCATACCCCTTTGGCCGCACTCAACTCATTCAACTTAAGTCATCATTTATCTCCTTCCCCTTGGCAATATCTCCTCCTGGAGCTGCCACCTTATCGCGATGGAGGGGTTTGCGTGTTCCAATGATCCTAGGAGCTATGTTGTCCGGGGCTTATGCCCCTGGTAGGGTTACCCATGGCAATCAAGTCCTGGGTGAGGGACCAGACGAAGTGCAGCTCAAAACCTGCTGATGAAGAAGAACAAAATTGGGTCAGCGTTAACCCTGCCCGGGTGTGGGTTACCGGGGCCCCCCTCTGGAGTCAGGCCTGGGGGAGGGGCTTGGGTGCGAGCACCTGGTTGCCGGGCCCATGGCCCTTAGCCCGAAGCGGTGACGTGGGCCCCCCTCCCCATGGACTCACCACCCGTGGGGGGGGGGGCCCTTTCTGGCAGGGAAGGAGCCTGAGCTGGTGCGCGTGGTTGAGAGGTACCGACTAGATATAGTCGGGCTCGCCTCGACACACAGTGTGAGCTCCGGAACCAGTTTCCTCGAGAGGGGTTGGATTTTCTACCACTCTGGAGTTGCCCCCGGTGAGAGGTGCAGAGCTGGGGTGGGAATGCTTGTTTCCCCCGGCTCGGTGCCTGTACATTGGGGTTCGCCCCGGTGTACGAGAGGGGGGACGGGTCCTGACTGTCGTTTGTGCCTATGCGCCCCTCCTGGGGATTCCCCCATCCTCCTGGGGGACTTCAATGCTCACGTGGGCAATGACAGTGTGAACTGGAGAGGTGTGATTGGGAGGAACGCCCCCCCTGATCTGAACCCGAATGGTGTTTCGTTGTTGGACTTCTGTGCTCGTCATGGATTGTCCATAGCAAACACCACGTTCAGGCATAGGGGTGTCCACATCTGCACTTGTCACCAGGACGCCCTTGGCCGCAATTTGATGATCGACTTTGTTGTTGTGTCGTCGGACTTGCGGCCTCATGTCCTGGACACTCGGGTGAAGAGAGGAGCGGAGCTGTCAACTGATCACCACCTGGTAGTGAGTTGGCCACCTGGTTGGGGAAGAGGCTGGTAGACCTGGCAGACCCAAACGTTCTGTGAGGGTTTGCTGGGAACGTCTGGATGAATCTCCTGTCAGAAAGAGCTTCACTCACGTCCCGGGGGAGGCGGGGGACATTGAGTCCGAGGGGACCTTGTTCCGTGCCTCTATTGTTGAGGCAGCTGACCGGAGCTGTGGCCGTAAGGTCGTCGGTGCCTGTCATGGCGGCAGTCCCCGAACCCGCTGGTGGACACCGGCGGTAAGGGATGCCGTCAAGCTGAAGAAGGAGTCCTACAGAACCTTCTTGGCCTGTGGGTCTCCTGCAGCAGCTGACGGATATTGACGTGCTAAGCGGAACGCAGCCTCGGTGGTTGCCGAGGCAAAAACTCGGGCGTGGGAGGAGTTTGGTGAGGCCATGGAGAAAGCCTTTCAAATGGCTTCGAGGAAGTTCTGGGCAACCATCCGGCCTCTCAGGAGGGGAAAGTGGCCCACCGTTGACACTGTGTTCAGTGGGGACGGGGTGCTGCTGACCTCGACTCGGGACGTCCTGGATCGGTGGGGGGAATACTTCGAAGACCTCCTCAATCCAACCAGCACGTCTTCTGTTGAAGAGGCAGAGTCTGGGGGACCAGTGGTGGACTTGCCTATCTCTGGGGCTGAGATCGCTGAAGTAGTCAAAAAGCTCCTCGGCAGCAAGGCCCCAAGGGTGGATGAGATTCGCCCTGAGTTCCTCAAGGCTCTGGATGTTGTAGGGCTGTCTTGGTTGACACGTCTCTGCAACATCACGTGGACATCGGGGGCAGTGCCTCTGGACTGGCAGACCGAGGTAGCAGTTCCCCTCTATAAAAAGGGGGACCAGAGGATGTGTTCCAACTATAGAGGGATCACACTCCTCAGCCTCCCCCCACCCCCCTTACTGACTGCAATAAAAAACTGATTCACCCAAAATTTCCTGAAAATAAAGAGCAATAAAACCAAGATTCTCCTCATTGGCACCAAATCCACCTTATCCAAAACACAGCTTATCTTTCATAATCGACAATTCCACTGTTTCCAAGTTAAGAGCCTGGGTGTCAACCTGGGCAGTACACTATTGTTTTCAATCTCACATCAATAACATTACCCGGACTGCCTAGTTCCATCGATGCAACATCAATTGACTCCGCCCTTCACTTACCACACTGCCGCCATCCTTGTTCACAGTCAACTCTCTCCTCTTCAGCCTCCCTCAAAAAACCCTCCATAAACTCCAACTGGTCCACAATTCAGCTGCCCGCATCATAACCCGTACCCCCTCCATCCACCACATCACTCCTGTCCTCCAACAGCTTCACTGGCTCCCAGTTCAGTTCTGCATCCAGTTCAAAGTTCTCCTTCTTACATTCAAGGCCATCCACAACCTCGCCCCTCCATATCTGTCTGATCTCCTCCCTCAGATCCTCTTCCTCCATACACCTGTCCCTTCTGCCCGCCTCAACACCACGGGGAGCAGAGCATTCAGCCGCTCTGCTCCCCGACTATGGAACTCACTACCTCCCCAACAACACCCCAAACACAGACTCTTTCACCCTCTTCAAATCTAGACTCCACACACATCTGTCCAGAACTGCCTATCCACCATGATATCATCTCTGTCTATGTTCTCCTTTCTTGTTTTTTATTGATTTAGATTTTTTATAGATACTGTTTTTAATGTGTTTTAAATGTTTTTCACTCTTTTTTGACCTTGAGTGTCAGAAAAGGCGCCTTCAAATAAAATGTGTTATTATTATTATTATTTTGAAGTCAGTGGGGAAGACACTTGTCTGAAGATAGCAATTTACTATATCTAAAATCTCTTCCTCAAAGAATTCATAAAATTACTTTAAAAGTGATGTGGGAATTGGGTCTAATAGGCCGGTTGTTGTTTTGGCTTGGGAGAAACCTCGACCAAGTGTTTTTGGATCAACCAGGGCAAAACTCTCCAATGTTTCCTCAGATAAAAATAAGGGCTTCAGTGTGTAAAAAGTTATGTTCTGAAATAGTAGACAGGATCTAATACCCTTGATCCACACCAGTGACCATAGATCATAGGCTATGACCAAGTCCAGCGTGTGTCTGTGTGACTGTTAAAGGTGGAGTGGGAGATCTTGGAAAAAACGGTTACAGCTTGCTGTGATTGAGGGAGGGCCTGCCTCATCTGCAGGGCTAACTCCCTCATCTCCGTGGACATGGCTGCCTTAAAACTGTCCTGGCTGTTAGCCAACCCTTGCAACCCTCGGGCGAGGGATGTCAGGTGTTCCTCCTGCCTTGTTAGTCGTGCTTCCTGGGAGTGGACCGCTGCGGTCAGCTGGCTGGAGTCGGCTGGGTTCATGGCTGGCCAGTTCGTACTGACACAAAGGGGGGGGGCCGGAGGCTGAACCCAAATGCACGACTCTTCACAGTCCGTTCAAAAAGGGAAAGTCTTTATTGCAATAAAAGTACCAACAAAAAATCACTCTTGCAAGGTAAACAAAAAATCACTCTTGCGAGGAAAACTAATGATAACTAGGAAAAAGTAACAAAGGAAAAGCTGTCAACACAAGACTGGAAACTAAATTGACAGGAACAAAACACAAAACCTGAAAGGGCATGGGTCTGGAGTTGGGCGCTGGTTCTCAAGACATGGGACATGACGAACTGGCACAGGACAAGGGTAGACACAGACAATAAATAGACACAAGGTAACAGGGCACAGGTGAAAACAATCAGGGCAGGGGAAGGCAATCACACTGGCGGGAAAACACACAAGGGCAGGAAGCAAAGGTGCCTGAAACGAGAGGGAAGAGTTATTTCAAAATAAAACAGGAAGTGCACGACAAGACACCACGAGTGATGACTTAACATTTACGACGAGACATGACACAGCTATTCAACACAAGTGTGATTTTGAAAATATACACTCCCTCCCCTCCTCCCAAAGGCTCGGCCTCCTCCTCTTCAGCTCACCTCTCGAAACCACGCCTTCACGATTCATGGATACATGAACGCGCACACTCTCGAGGGGTCACAGGAGTTCACGAGCATTCACGGCAATAGCATGACAGACAGTGACCGCTTTGCTAACTTCAAGCAATGTCGTCTTCACAAGATTTGTGAACATCATAATGAACATAAACAGTCTTTCATTATTGTAATTTCAAGAATATTGACATAAAATTCAAACTAGAGTATCTGTTAGATTTCCACTAGTTGATTGGATACGTGTGTCAATTACTTTGTTATTGCAGTAATGATACGATGTATGTAGCCTGCTGTATCATGTCCCTAGCCAGCCATCATAGGTTACAGTCACAGACATGGATTATTTTATAAGTAGTATGCATTTGCCCGTAGTAGCCTACCACATACCTGAATTTGAATGATTTATGTTACTGACTTATTTACTTGCGGGCGCTTTATTTTACGGGCAACAAACGGAACGACTCACACGGGGGTATGGGGTATATCTGGAATAAAGGCACCTTTCTGTTGTAGTCACCATAAATTTGCGATAATCAAATTGCGGTAATCACAGTATTGTTCACATGTTATTTTTGTATTTAGAGTTTTCATGACGAGAGCTCAAGCTCAGACTTAGCTTAGCCTTGTAGTTGACAGAGTAGGTAGCTTAGCGAAACATGCTGGAATTATGCTTATGTCACTCGATTGACAATAAGTTTGTCATCATCTTTCATTTTCTCATTGACTGGTTGAATAGGCCTACAATACCTGTAACCGACCAGTATGTCAAAATATTATGTAATTAGAAGACAACATCTTACATATCCAGTAAAAATTCTGCGACTTTGGCATCCGTCTGGAGCCCCTTCTCACTTTTTAGCTGGCGCCAGCGCTGGAAAGCCGTACCGAGCCGTGCCGCACTCTTGTCCTATTTCGTTCTTCTGTTAGCTTCCGCATGGCTGTTGCTTTTTCAAGAACAGTTTTCCCCTTGGTTTAGCTGCCAGTCGACGTCTTCTTCTCTGCCATTGTTGGAACAATATATCTGTGCGCGTTAACTTGAATGTTGGCTTTCGAAGCTGTGTCTGCTCACCTGATTGCCAGAGCTGTGGGGGGTCGAGTGACGACGACACAGTGAACGTGCAAAATGGGGGGAGGGGTCGAGTGGGAGGGGGGTGGAGCGGGGAGCCGTTGGGAAGGGAGGGGTGGGGGTGTGTGCATAGGTATTTGATGGATGTATTAGACAGTCAATAAATGATCAGTACATTGATTGGTCAGAGTTTTCCTCTGAATACACCCTCTAGACCGGACCAAAATGTTTCGAGTTTTTTGCAAACATTCTATTTTAGTGTGTGCAGTGGGAATGTGAAAAGGTTTTCAGGCAATATTTTAAAAAATGCTGCAAAAAAGAATCACCCACTCCACCTTTAAAAGAAACTTCATGTGCTTTCTTCATCAGTGACATGGTGCCACCTCCCCTCCCAACCTTCCTTGTGGAGAATAAAAAATTAAGTAATTAAGTCATTTATGATGGAGTGAATGTTCAGCAGGGCAAAGGTTAATGTTTGCGCTGAATGCGCTAAAACATTAAAGGTTTTCTATTTTTCAGGAGTTTTTCTTTGAACAATGTGAGGGTCTAAGGACAGGGAATGTGTTGTACAAACGGTACAGTCCATTGGGGCAAATCTGTGATTTGTAATTTTAGGCTATACAAATAAAAATTTATTTGACTTGACTTGAAATTATCTAGATAGACCAAAATCTTTCTTTGCACCAGGCTCTAAACATGTTTTTTCAGCTGTAAAGTTTTATATTTTAAAATAGGGGTCTATGGGGATTGACTCACTATTATGACCAGCCTCAAGTGGTCATTAAAGGAACTGCACTTTTTGGCACTTCTTTATTGTGCTCACTGCTCAGCACCAGTTTGCACTTGATCCAAAAGTGGGGGATAGTCATGTGACTATGTGTCACATGCTCCCAGGTGTGAAAGAGTTTTAAACTTCCTGTGGAGAGCTCCCAAGACAGCATTGTAACATATAGAAGGCCACCAACTCTGTTTTTACCGTGATATCATTATCTCTTTAGTATTTTATGGGAAGGGAAGGTGTGAATCCGTACACTAGCCCAATCAACCAGCTCTTTGTTAGAATACACGGACAAAATACAAGGAGGCATCTCTTTAAATACACAAAAGAGTTTATTTACAATCAGTAAACACCTTACAATTTATACTGTTGTCAATATCCTCAGGTAACTATAACTACATGAGTATGGTAAACTACAGAAAGAACAAGCTAAGTATAACAGAGACAAACTAACAATGTAACCAGACAAAACCAAGCCAACAGCAGAGGGTTGTATGTGTAGGTGTGTGTGTGTGTGTGTGTGTGTGTGTGTGAGTGGGCGTGTATGAGTGGGCATGTGTGAGTGGGTGCGCGCGTGTGTGAGCTCACAAAATGGCGGCTCCGCCGGAACAAAGTGGGACTCTCAAGATGGCGGCTACGCCAGGAACGGGTGTTACGCCACTAGTGGTCACACTGTGACAATACACCCACGGATACCGGTGTGTGAGACAAGATGGCGACTTGTCCACGACACGTAATCCGAGAAAAAGAAAGTGCGGGACTACACTTACGGATACTTGTGGGTGAGACAAGTTGGCGACTTGTCCACGGCACATAATCCGGAGCAAGGAAAAGCACAGGGAGCATGCGCAGTGTGGTGCGTGTATGTGTTATGTAAGTGTGCAAATGTTCGTAGTAAGCAAGAGGATGGAGAGCGAAGAGGAGAGAGAGAGGGGAAGAGGATGAGTGGGAGAGCGAGCGGGAGAGAGAGAGAGAGAGAGAGAGAGAGCGAGTGAGCGAGTGAGCGGACTCGGCGCTCAATCAGCTGATCACAGTAACAAGATAAAGAGTAACGTACGCGGCAATCCGTACAAAACAACAAGTGAAAACACTTATCAAAACAACACAACTAATATTCACTGCCCAGAAGATAACCTCTTACTGTGACGCAGGCTGGAGTTGTGGTGATCCGGAGTTTGTTGATCCGGGCTTAGTTGGTCTGAAGCTGCAGCATGTCCTTTGCCGACGGTCAGGGACTAGCGGCACGCTAATGTCCTCTCACAATCCGTGGCTCGGAGGGAGAGGGTCGCGACAGGAACGAAAGGAGGGAAACGTCATGTCTCAGGTGTCCTTTCATAGGCGGGCGTCGCCTACATCCATGGGAAACAGCTTGATCCGGGGGGGAACCTTCGATCAATCAGGGAGAACAAAGTCTCGGCCAGCGAGGATTTCTTCTTTCAGGCCTTCTGGAAATGCGCGCGGTAACTGTTCGCTCGGCTGCTGCTCGGTGTGGGCAGGTGGGTTGAGCGAGAGTTGTGTGCTTCCGTTCGTCACGGCCGTCAGCGCGACTGGAAAGAGCGCAGTCCATGCATTTATAGCCTTCGTGTCGTCACCGCCCAGTGACGCACTCCAGCCAATCAGAGTCCGCTTTCTGGGGGACCCCTGCTGGGATTACCTGTGACGTAGTTGCTGGACCCAACGGAAACGCGGGTGGTGCTGTTGAGTACCACCCGGGGCTCCTTTGTTTAGGGATACGTGGCAAAGGGGTTTCTTTTGTCTCAGGAGACAAAGGAACTCAAATCAGGCTTCAGGCTTGCCTGCAGGCCTGAAATTCCTCAGGGCGAGGCACAACAGTGTTATTCACATTTGTACGTGGACTCAAACCAGCTTCAGCTTGTGAAAACATCTGTAACTACAGTGATTATATAGCTGAGAATATTAAAGACAAACAATGTTTTTTAATTCCTGAGCTGTGACATAAATACATTGATGACCACAGAGGATAAATCTGTTTCTTCTGTGTAATGTGCTTAAACCTGATAAAGTTCACCTGAAAGTGCATAAACAATACACACACAGCGCCACCCTGCCCCCCCCACACACCCTGAGGTTATGTGACAGTTAACATGACATTCATCTCCACTGTCTGTGAAGGCATCAGAGCTCGAAGCCTTGGCTGTGTTTCTCATTATGACCTGAACTCAGAAACGTCCTGAGAGTTAAACCCAGGAAAAGCTAACAGCCGTCTGTGTAGCTGCTTTGACTGTGATGACACTCTGGGCTTCACGAGGTGCTCATGAGTCAGCAGCTCACATCAGGGTCACAACGCTCAGCAGGATTTGGAAAATGACAGAGTGTGGCTGAATATATAGACCTCTTAAACATGGCTGTTTAGCAGCTTTTAATATGCATAAGGTGAACAGTGGATTTTACCTCATTCTGTGGTTTCAGTTTCTCTTCTCTGATTATTTTTTGGTTTCTTTAGTCTCTATAATAGTAAACTGATGATCTTTGGGTTGTGGACTGTTTACACAAGAATGTTTGTGGGCTAAACTAAGGTTAGGGTTAGGGTTGGGGTTAACCCTCGGCCTAACATATTTTATGGGAAGTGCCTTTCATTTAGACAGTGACAGTGTTTTTTTGTGTAAAATATGCACAGAACTGGAACCCCCCCACCCCCCAGTGTGGAAAACTTGAATCTGTAGCATTCCATTCAACACTGCACAAGATGCAAAACTCTGCTCATATCTGCTTACGTCATATACGTGTTACATCACATACATACGCCAGTGCTGGGTAAAGGTCAGAATCAGAAATAGTTCCAACTTCTGAGGTAAAAGAGTTCCATTGTGTAAACTCTGAAAACATGGCTGGCCACAGTAAGGTGATGTTTATTTGGATGTCTTTGAGCATCAAAGAATACTGCTGGGGAAGTATATGTCACAGCCATTACTCTGCTGCTCTGCCAGTAATTTTCCACTCTCCCTGCCGGCCACGCCCACTTCATCAGCCAACTCTGTTCACCTGTGCACTCAGGAGATCAAGCCTGTATTTAAGCCTCTGATTCAGAGACTCATTGCCAGATTGTTCTTAGTCCTCATGCAAGACCTTCCAGCACTTTCTTTTGGACCGATCTCTAAACATCCTGATTGATGCATCTCTGTCAGTTTAAGTCATGTGATCAACACCTGTGTAAACGTCCAGTTTCTAGTGACTGAAACGCTGGATCCTCAGAGACCTAACTGATCGTTAGCAGAGAGGAGCCCTGCAGGCAGCTGGGGGGGGGGGGGGCACTGCATGTTCACACACTGTGTGTGTGTTGTGTGTGTATGTGTGGGGGGGGAGGTGAGCAGCTTCTGCTGAGCAAGCGGATGTTGACACAGCATTAACATGAGTGAAAATATTTTCAGTGTTCATCAAGCATGAAAGAAGGTTTGGACACAGCTTAGTCAAACAAACTTCAAACATCAACTTTCAAACACACACTCAGGCCTCATGGAACAGGAGCTGTAGCTCTGATATGACAAGCAAAAGTTAACAAAAAAACAAACAGTGGCAGTGTCTAAAACACAAACAAACACAACTTGTTAAAACATGTCTCCATCAAAATTCAGTTTCAGGTAGTCAGGTATAACAATTCATGTCTGCCAGATATAACACATTCAGCAATCAGTTCAACACAGGGATCTGAAACCAGGGAATGCTTTGAGTGAAACCTAGGGGGGGGGAGAGTTAGTGTATAGGCTGCTGCTGTTAGTGTATAGGCTGCTGTTGTTAGTGTATAGGAGGCTGTTGTTAGTGTATAGGAGGAGGCTGTTTTTATTGTGTAGGAGGCTGTTGTTAGTGTATAGGCTACTGTTAGTGTATAGGCTGCTGTTGTTAGTGTATAGGAGGCTGCTGTTGTTAGTGTGTAGGAGGCTGTTGTTAGTGTATGGGCTGCTGTTGGTAGTGTATAGGAGGCTGTTGTTAGTGTATAGGAGGCTGTTGTTAGTGTGTAGGAGGCTGTTGTTAGTGTATAGGAGGCTGCTGTTGATAGTGTGTAGGAGGCTGTTGTTAGTGTATGGGCTGCTGTTGGTAGTGTATAGGAGGCTGCTGTTGTTAGTGTGTAGGAGGCTGTTGTTAGTGTATAGGAGGCTGCTGCTGTTAGTGTGTAGGAGGCTGTTGTTAGTGTATAGGCTACTGTTAGTGTACAGGCTGCTGTTGTTAGTGTATAGGAGGCTGCTGTTGTTAGTGTGTAGGAGGCTGTTAGTGTGTAGGAGGCTGTTGTTAGTGTATAGAAGGCTGCTGTTGTTAGTGTGTAGGAGGCTGTTAGTGTGTAGGAGGCTGCTGTTGTTAGTGTGTAGGAGGCTGTTGTTAGTGTGTAGGAGGCTGCTGTTGTTAGTGTATAGGAGGCTGCTGTTGTTAGTGTGTAGGAGGCTGTTGTTAGTGTATAGGAGGCTGCTGTAAGTGTGTAGGAGGCTGCTGTTTTTAGTGTGTAGGAGGCTGCTGTTGTTAGTGTATAGGAGGCTGTTGTTATTGTGTAGGAGGCTGTTAGTGTGTAGGAGGCTGCTGTTAGTGTGTAGGAGGCTGCTGTTAGTGTATAGGCTGCTGTTGGTAGTGTATAGGAGGCTGCTGCTGTTAGTGTGTAGGAGGCTGTTGTTAGTGTGTAGGAGGAAAAGTCAAAGACAAATATACATATATAAATAAAATAAGCACAATGCAATGAAATAAAAACTAAAAACATTTGAAATCACAATTACATGAAACAATAAGGCGCAATAAACAAATTATTATCAGCACCATACTATGTCAGTACATCAAAATTCCTGTACATTAGAGTCTTAATGTCCAACAAAAAGGCATGTCAGTGGTATGGGAAACCTTGTATGCATGGGTATGTTCATCTAAACAATGTGTTTTGAGAGCAATTGTTGTCAAGAGAACCTGCTCATCCATGGTGAGAACATTCTTGATTACATGGAAAACTGACATCTCGTTATCAGTTCTCACACAAACAGCCAACTCCGGCCTGAACATTCTTCCATTGACCTGAGCCCACTTAACTTTCAGAACCCTGGCCCTAACTGGTACAAGTTTCAAGTTGCCATCAAACCTCATTTCATTCAAGGAGACCATTTTGCAAGGACCCATTTTCAACTAGTTTGGGTTAGTAAGCCATCTGGCACTGGTGTTTTTTGGCTAAAGTTTTAGTTATGTTTTTAAACGTTTTATTTTTAAAAAACATGTTTGGCCTCGTACTGCATGCACCATGTATGTAGCAGTGGCCCAATTTTACATATACACATGGGATAATGCACCAAGAAATGATGCTTGCGTAACAGCCTGTTGTTGGGAAACAAATGCTTGAACAAACCATGGTGCTCTGCAATTAGGTGCTTCAAATAAATGGTAATGTCTTGGGATACAACTGAAGAAAAAACAATGTTGACAATCTGAAGCAACAAAATAAAAAGGTACCAGTGCTGATCATTAGGATGCACAAGATCTTCAAACACAATTGGAAAGTGATGCAAAAGACACCAGCTCTGACTGTCGTTTAACCTGAGACATTGCCGTCAGACTTATTTAGGCCAGGAGGTTTATTATTTTGCTCGGTGAAACCATAGTTGAAACTTTGAGTTCTTCTGTATACTCTGGCATTGTGTAATTATCAATGAGGTGCTCAATAAGTAATTTCATCTCATACTGTGCAACACCCTCTAATGTACCGTGCATAAAAGGTTGCACTGGTGTGAAAATATTGCAAAGAATTCAAAAGGCAAGACCTTTTAACTTCCATCACATAAGGTAGCATGGCTAGCAATGCTGAACATGAAGCTGTTTAGTTGGAACCGATATTTTGGGACTATCTTCACTGAACACTGAAAGTCCACCTTTTCCAGTAAGCAGAAGTGGCAACAGGCAACAGTACCTACCTATTTTTTTATATATATATTTTTTAATAAATAAACATTTTGAAAAATTAGACAACAATTCACTACAAGAAGAAACAGTACAGCCATAAGTCTTTAAATGATGATAAAATATATTTTTTTATTTGAATTTCTGCCTGGCTGCATCCTTCTGCCTCTCTGGCAGCCAGAATCAATTCTGCTGTGGTCCCTCAATTCAACGTCCCATCCTCTTCTTGCCCCGATGATTTGTTTGTTCACAATTCATCTTTTGTCAAGTGAGTCTGACGTCTGAAGCGACACAAGCTCTCAGGGGTTCAGTTTAAAAAGAGAAGAGAAATGGGAAAGAGACTGAGGTAAGGTTGTGATGTGATAAAATAGTTTATTTAAAATGGTCCAAACACAACGCAACTACAGTGGCAGTTATAGCACTTACAAGCTAACATTAGCTCATTAGCCGTTATGCTACTTAACGTCAATACTACTACGTCATAGCTACTTGTTTTTAGGAATACTGTCCACATTTAGCTGGAGTTAATGTCAGCTAATCTTACTCCCATCTTAGAGAAAGATGGAAAGAAAGACTCAATGCTTGGGGCAATGTATATTAATAACATGATTTAATATATTGGCCAAACGTTACTTTTCTTGTAATAATCAGGGATCCACAGGCCAAAAAGCTGTTGAAAATGAATTTAAGCTGACATGGCAGGCTACATGTTTAGTTCATGTTTTAACTAATAGATATAACCTGATATCACCTGAAACTGACATGAAACTTCCTCAGTTGATTAAACACATTAAGATTTTTTTATATCACGTTTTCTGAAATGTTGTGTTTAAATGTATAAATGAGGCATCATCTGTCACAACAGCGCCCAGGCAGTAGTGTTTTTGTGTTGTCTTGTCATTTCCTGTTTTATTTTGTCACCCTCCCTCCTGTGTCATGTCTGGTGTCTTTACTTCCTGCTCGTGTGATTACCTTCCCCCGCCCTAATGTGTTTCACCTGTGTCTCGTTATCTCCCTCTCCCAGTGTGTATATATACCATGTGCTCCCTCTTCAGTTTGCCAGTTCATATTTTTTTCTTGTGTGAGTACTTACCAGCGTTTTTCCCTGACTGCCTCCTAGTGTTTAAACCTGCCTGTCTGTTTCCTGAGTTTACCTGTTCCCTGTCGGTACCTCTGCCTTATTGGACTGCCTTCCTGTGTTCGACCTTGCCTGTTTCCTGAGCCTTGCCGGTTCCCTGTCGGTACCTTTGCATTGTTGGACTGCCTTTCTGTGTCTGACCCTGCCTGTCGCTTCGGACTCTCATCTTATGCCTTGGATTACGGACTTCCACCCTAGTTCCCCTGAGACTTATCAACTGCTTTTTTCAGTATTTTTTGTGTACTTATTAAACCCTTTTTTTGTGAAACCTAATTCTGTCTCCTGGTTCTGCATTTGGGTTCTCCGGTCTGAGTTCAGCCCTGATGTCACGTCCGGTGAGTGTGTTACGTTCACTTGTCGTTGCCAGACGCTCTCTCGTTTAGCGCTCCTTTATTGTGAACTTAATCTACAAATTACAATTCGGAGCACTTAGTGATTATCCGAATTAGACTCCGGTTGGCTCACCAAGCTCCGGAGCTGAAGGATAGTGTTTAACCTTAACCAAAAGGTTTATTTTTACTTAATCAACTTCTCTTCTATTAGTATTAGCTGCTAGCCTCGCTCTACCGAGCAATGGCTAGCCCCCTGCTCTCTCCCTCCCGTCTGTTCTGCTCCGTGTGCTGTATGTTCAGTGAGTTCCCGGCCTCCTTTACTGAGGATAGGAGTAGCTGTAGAAAGTGTAGCTTAGTGTCAGGGCTGGAGGCTAGGATGTCAGAGTTAGAGGCACGGCTCCGCGCTTTGGAGGCTAAGCCTAGCTTTAGCCAGGTAGCAGCAGGGACCGCCGGCCGTGCCTGCAGCGATAGAAACGCTAGCATGGTTAGCCCCCCACTGAGTCCCACGCAGCCGGGAAAGAGTAGCGACGGGTTTGTGACAGTCCGGGGGAAACGTAGTGCTAAGCGCAAACACGTAGTACACCAACAGCTTCACGTCAGTAACAGGTTTGACCCTCTCAGCGCCACACCGGCTGAACCAGACACACTCATAATTGGAAGTTCTATAGTCAGAGACGTGAAGCACCCAGCGGCGTCTGTTAGGTGTTATCCAGGGGCCAGAGTCGGTGACATCGAAGGAAAGCTTAGGCTTTTAAAGTATCCATGCAGGTGGTAACGATGCCCGGCGGAGACAATCAGAGATTCTGAAATTGAATGTAGAATTGGTGTGCAAACTCACTAAATCGATGGCTGACACCGTAGCATTCTCTGGACCCCTGCCCAATCTGGTCAGTGATGAGATGTACTCCCACTTCTCATCCTTTAACCGCTGTTTAGCTAGGTGGTGCCCCGAAAACAATATAGTTTTTATTGACAATTGGCGCGCATTTTGGGGAAAGCCCGGGCTCATCCGGAGAGATGGCATCCATCCGACTCAGGAACGAGCCTCTGTCCTAAGCAGAAATATGGCCCCAAGACTTAGTTTACCTAAATGACCCGATAGAGTGGGGGCCCGGGCACAGAGTCGTAGTGTAAAACACTTCTCTGTAAGTCACTCGTCTCATCCTGAGCTGTCACATATCCCAGGTTCAGGAAAGCAGATAGAGACTGTGTCCATCCCCCGTGTAGCTAACTTTAATAAACCTAGCATTAGAAGGCCTATAAGACAGAGAACAAACAATTTAATAAAAATAATTCCCTGTAGAAACAAAACCAAAGTAACATCCAATAAACTCATAAAATGCGGATTCCTAAACATTAGGTCTATAGCATCTAAATCTCTGCTGGTAAATGATCTGGTCGGTGATTATAAATTGGATATTTTAGCATTAACAGAAACTTGGCTCCAGCAGGAAGAGTATGTGAGTCTCAATGAATCCACTCCACCTAGTCATATTAACTTTCATACGGCTAGAAGCACTGGTCGAGGTGGAGGAGTTGCAGTCATTTCTCACTCTAGTTTAGGTGTTAGTCCCAAAAATAATCATAACTATCAGTCATTTGAAACTTTGCTTTTATCAATGACTGATTCCAGGCAGACAAACAAAAAGCCAGTCCTATTTGCAGTTGTTTATCGCCCTCCTAGTCCCTATTCTGTATTTTTAGCAGAATTCTCTACCTTTCTGTCCAGTATAGTGTTAAACTATGACAAAATTGTAATTGTAGGAGACTTTAACATACATGTTGATAACAATAGTGACTCTCTAAGTAACGCTTTTGGCAGCATACTAGATGGAATTGGCTTTACTCAGAATGTAAATAAACCAACCCACAGTCACAAGCACACCCTGGATCTGGTTTTAACTTATGGGATTGAGATTAGTGACCTTGTTGTTCTCCCCCATAACCCAGTTCTTTCAGATCACTTCCTAATTACCTTTCAGTTTATAATGAATGATAATTCCTCACCAGTAGTTAAAACTGAAATGAAAAGAGCACTATGTGACTATTCTGTTTTAAAATATATAGAGATAATTGGGCCTATATTCACCCCCACATATAATTATGAGAACAGCAGCTCAGACATGTTGTGTCCTGCTACATGTGATGAGTTAGTTGAAAATACGATGCACACCCTCAATAGCGCTTTAGACCTGGTAGCCCCATTAAAATGTAAAACTGTTAGACCCAGGACAATATCTCCCTGGTATAATACTGAAACCCGTTCCCTTAAAAAAGCTACACGTAAATTAGAAAAGCTGTGGCGCCGCTCCCGCACAGATCACTCCCTCAGAGCCTGGAAGAACAGTCTATTGGCTTATAAACAGGCCCTGCGTAAAGCAAAAACTAGGTATTATTCATCATTAATAGAAGAAAATAAGAATAACCCCAGATTCCTGTTCAGCACTGTAGCCAGGCTGACAAACAGTCACAGCTCAGTAGATCCATCTATTCCAGTTAGTCTCAGCTGTGATGACTTCTTAAATTTCTTTAATAATAAAATCTCAAGTATTAGAGATAAAATAGATCAAATCCTTCCTAACATCAGTGCTGAGGAAGCTCAGGCTGTAAGCTTAGAAGCCCCTTTAAACCCAGTAATATTACTGGATAAATTCACCCCTGCAAACCCAGCCCAATTAACTAAAATCATTATCTCATCTAAGTCAACTACGTGTATTCTAGACCCAATTCCAACTAAACTACTTAAAGAGACGCTGCCCTTAATTATTGATAATATCTTAGATATAATTAACATGTCCTTAATAACTGGATACGTGCCGCAGGCTTTTAAACACACAGTCATTAAACCACTCTTAAAGAAAAACACTCTTGAGACAGATATTTTAGTAAACTACAGGCCAATTTCAAATCTACCCTTTCTTTCAAAAGTTCTTGAAAGAGTGGTAGTTCAACAGCTGTGTCAGCACTTACAGGACAATAGTTTATTTGAAGATTTTCAGTCTGGTTTTCGGGCCCATCACAGCACTGAAACAGCACTAGTCAAGGTCACTAATGACTTGTTGCTGGCTGCTGATGATGGACTGGGCTCGGTTCTGGTCCTGCTGGATCTAAGTGCTGCGTTTGACACAATCGACCATAGCATCTTACTGCAGAGATTGGAACAAGACATAGGCATTAGAGGATCCGCTCTCTCCTGGTTTAAATCCTATTTATCTAATAGGTTCCAGTTTGTTAGCGTTAAACAGCAATCATCATCATACTCAAGAGTCACCTATGGTGTCCCACAAGGGTCAGTCCTAGGGCCCATTTTGTTTACTCTATATATGCTGCCCTTGGGTAATATTATTAGAAAACATGGCATAAATTTCCACTGCTACGCAGATGACACACAGCTATACTTATCAATTAAACCCAATCAGATCAGGCTAGTACATAAACTTAGTGCCTGTGTTAGAGACATAAAGACCTGGATGTCTGTTAACTATCTGTTACTTAACCCTGATAAAACAGAAGTTATTATATTAGGCCCTAAAAGTGTTAGAGAGTCCCTATCTGAGCAACTAGTAACTCTAGATAATGTGAAGATAGCCTCTAGCACCACAGTTAAAAACCTAGGAGTATTATTTGAGCCAGACTTATCATTTAAAGCTCATATTAATCAAGCCTGTAGAACAGCCTTCTTTCACCTGCGTAACATAGCCAATATTAGAAATATCCTGTCTAAAAATGATGCTGACTAATCCATGCGTTTGTTACATCTAGACTAGATTACTGTACCTCCCTATTAGTAGCGTGTCCTAAAAGTTCCCTAAAAAGTTTTCAGCTGGTTCAAAACGCAGCGGCTCGTTTACTAACAGGAACTAATAGAAGAGAGCACATCACCCCCATACTCCAAGCTCTTCATTGGCTTCCTGTTGAGTTCAGAATTAAATTTAAAATCCTACTCCTCACTTATAAAACCATTAATGGTATGGGCCCCTCTTATCTTAAAGATGCTCTGGTCCCGTACCATCCAAATAGAACACTGCGGTCTCAGAATGCAGGTCTACTGGTAGTTCCACAGGTCCATAAAAGCACAGTAGGAGCTAGAGCCTTTAGTTACCAAGCCCCTGTCTTATGGAACCAACTCCCAACTACTATTAAAGAGGCCGACACAGTCTGTGCATTTAAGGTTAGACTGAAAACATTCCTGTTTCAAAAGGCCTACGGTCAGGGTAGTTAAAGGTAGACTTAAACCCACAGTTCAGTCTAAGCTGCCCTAGGAGTGAGAATACTGGGGGAAGTACAGTCACTGAGCTCTATCATCTCTTTCTGGTACCATGTACCACTGTCATTAATAAACAGTATCTAGTTTATACTTGGTCTTTACATCACTATTCACCAGAGTCCTTCTCCCCACTCCCCTTCGGGGGAGTGGCTACTGTTTCAGTTCATCCGCACGAGGCCCAACGATGACGACTCCTGATGCGACTCATCGAGGCCCCTGATGAACCTTCACCTGCCTGGTTGGATCCACCCTTCTGCCCCCACCCTACGGCATCTCTACAGACTGAAACATCTTTATAGACTATTATTTCATCATCAGATGCATGTCTGTCAGTCCTGTTTCATCTATAGCCTGTCCGTCCATGGGAGTGGATCTCTCCTTCACTGTGGTCCTCCTCGAGGTTTCTCCTTTTTCCCACTGGGTTTTTGAGTTTTTCCTTGCCGAGAAGGAGGGTCTAAGGACGGGGGATGTCTGGGTCACTTTGGACTGGATTTTGTAAAGCACTTTGAGACAACTGTGTTGTAAAATTGGGCTATATAAATAAAGTGAATTGAATTGAATTGACAGTACGAACTGGCCAACAATGAACCCAGCAGACCTGGATAGAATTAAGGAGGCTGTTGTTAATCAGGGACAGCTTCTGGGAAACCACGAGCAGTTAAAGACTCTTGTTGACAATGTGGCCCAGATCTCCAACCAACTGACAGTTCTCAGTGGCGTCCATTCTTCTCCACCCACTTCACCTCCTGAGGCTGCTGCTGCACCTGTGCCTCCAACCAATTCTGCTGCAGAGCCCCATATTCCTGCACCTGCTAAGTACTCTGGTAACCCTGATACATGTAGAAATTTTCTAACTCAGATTCAACTGGTATTTAATGCTCAGCCTGTGCGTTACCTGCATGAGACTGCCAAAATAGCTTATGTGGCCAGCCTTTTGGAGGGACCCCCTCTCAGTTACTTTAATGCCCTGTATGAGCAGAGGTCTCCTACTATTCAGACTTTTGCCCTGTTTTCCGCTGAATTAAAGCGGGTTTATGATCATCCTGTTTGAGGACAGCAGGCTGGTCAACAACTTTTGAGGCTACGGCAGGGGAGGCACACAGTGAGGGAGTTTGCCAGTGAGTTTCGCTCCTTGGCAGTGGAATCCGGGTGGAATGACCAGGCACTGCTCACCGCTTTTCAGAGTGGGCTCAACCGCACCATTGGCAGAGAGATTGCGCTGAGGAGGGAGCCGCTCACCCTGGATGAGGCAATAACAACTGCAATCAACATCTCTGACCAGATGGCTCAGTGGCAAGTCGAACCCTCTACACTCAGATCAACAGTACCCCCCCATCGGAGGAAACAATAGAGTCCTCCCGGCCCTTTCTTTTCCCGTGTCCACGGGTTCTACAGGAGAGGAACCTATGCAGGTTGCCCGCACCCGACTCTCTCCGGAGGAGCGTCAACGGCGCATGGCAGAGGGTCGCTGTCTCTACTGCGGCCAATTGGGACATATCATCCCCACGTGTCCGTTAAAAGCCAGGGCTCACTAATGAGAGAGAAGGCATTAGTGAGCCACATATTAACTGTTTCTAACCCTTCTCGTCTGCAACCTCTAGTGTTTCTGTGCTCTCCCTCAGTGTCTCTCCAGCACCCTGTCTTGGTGGACTCTGGTTCGGACGCCAACCTGATCGACTCCATTCTCGCCAAGAGGCTCAACCTGTTCCAGCTTCAACACCCCTGGAGGCTTGCGCGCTGGATGGAAGACTCATCTGCCGAGTCACCCACCGGACCCAGTCACTCACTCTCAGGTTCCCTGATCAGCATACTGAAAGAATCAGTTTTCACGTTTATCAGTCTCCCATGCAGCCGCTCATCTTAGGTCATCCCTGGCTAATCCGTCACAACCCACACGTGGACTGGAGGACGGGTGAGATTTGTGCCTGGGGTTCTAGGTGCTCCATTACCTGTGGTGTAGGGGTCACTTCTCCATGCCCAGAGATCTCCAAGGTGACTGTTGCATCCACTAGCACCTCCAACCATTCGGACGTGGAGATCATGTTTCCGGCGCTAGATAAGTTACCTCCCTGTTATCACGATTTAAAACAAGTCTTCAATAAGGCTCGGGCCTCTGCTCTTCCTCCTCACAGACCATACGATTGCGCCATCGACCTCCGCCCTGGCACGAGCCCTCCTAAAGGAAGGTTGTATTCCCTGTCCGGCCCTGAGACAGCAGCCATGAAGAAGTACGTGGAGGAATCCTTGGCTGCTGGACTCATTCGGCCCTCTTCACCCGCCGGTGCAGGGTTCTTCTTCGTGGATAAGAAAGACAAGTCACTCCGTCCCTGCATTGACTACCGGGGGCTCAACGACATCACTATCCATAACAGGTACCCTCTTCCCCTCATGTCCTCAGGTTTTGAATTGCTTCATGGTGCTCAGGTTTTCACTAAGCTTGATCTACGTAATGCCTACCACCTTGTGAGGATTAGAGAGGGGGATGAGTGGAAGACTGCCTTCAATACTCCTAGTGGTCACTATGAGTACCTGGTCATGCCTTTTGGCCTGACTAATGCCCCGGCCGTTTTCCAGGCCTTAGTTAATGATGTCTTGAGGGACATGTTGAATGACTTTGAATGACTGAGAAGGGCGAGTTTCACCAGTCCTCTGTCTCATTCCTGGGCTTCATCATTGCGGAGGGAAGTGTCCAGATGGATCCTGAGAAGGTCAGTGCGGTTAGGGATTGGCCGGCTCCCACCTCTCGTAAGAAGATGCAACGTTTCCTTGGGTTCGCCAATTTCTACCGCAAATTCATTCGCAATTTCAGTTCTGTTGCTGCTTCCTTGCATAACCTCACCTCTCCTAAGCTCCCGTTCAGGTGGAATGATGAGGCTGAGAAGGCCTTCATGCGACTAAAGACTGCATTCACCTCTGCACCCATTCTCTCGATCCCTGATCCGTCCCTTCAGTTTGTGGTAGAGGTGAATGCCTCTGATGTTGGGGTGGGGGCCGCGCTGTCTCAGCACTCTCCTTCAGACAACAAGCTCCACCCTTGTGCCTTCCTCTCCAGAAAGTTGTCCAGTGCGGAGCGCAATTACGACATCGGTAACCGGGAGTTGTTAGCCATCAAGGTTGCTCTGGAGGAGTGGCGTCATTGGCTGGAGGGGGCGGAGCAACCATTCTTGGTTTGGACCAATCATAAGAACCTGGAGTACCTACGAACTGCCAGAAGGCTTAATTCCCGGCAAGCAAGGTGGGCCCTGTTTTTTACCCGTTTCCACTTTACCCTGTCCTATAGACCCGGCTCCAAGAATGGCAAACCCGATGCTCTGTCCCGTGTGTTCCCCTCGGAGAAGCCTGAATCTGACTGGGAACCCATCCTCCCCATCTCATGTGTAGTTGGGGTGTTCAAGGAACAGGTAACAAAGGCACTCTGTTCCTGGCCCAACAGCGGTTCTGGTGGCCCGCCATGGAGAAAGACATTGCCAACTATGTTGCTGCTTACCCAGTCTGTGCCACCTGCAAGTCCTCCCATAAACCGCCGGCAGGGCTACTGCATCCACTGCCTGTGCCCCGGAGACCCTGGTCGGACATCTCGGTGGACTTTGTCACGGGCCTGCCCGCATCTGAAGGTAACAACACTGTATTAACAGTGGTGGATAGATTCTCTAAGATGGTCCATTTTATTGCCACGCCCAAGCTCCCTTCGGCCAAGTAAACTGCCGAGGCCTTGCTTCATGTGTTTCGTTTGCATGGTTTCCCCAGAGATATTGTGTCCGATCGGGGTCCTCAGTTTGTGGTGCAGTTTTGGCGAGCCTTCTGCTCGCTCATCGGATCTTCTGTCAGCCTTTCCTCTGGATATCACCCGCAGACTAATGGGCAGACGGAGCGAATCAACCAGGAGTTGGAGACCGGCCTCCGCTGCCTGGTTACCCAGAACCCTTCCTCATGGTGCCGCCAGCTCACCTGGGTTGAGTATGCCCACAATTCCTTGCCCTGCTCCTCTTCTGGTCTGTCTCCTTTTTAACATTGTCTATGGTTACCAGCCTCCTACTTTCCTGGCCCTGGAGCAGGAAGTTGGCGTGCCCTCAGCGCTGGCTCTAATTCGTCGGTGTAAGAGGACATGGAACCGGGCCCGGTATGTAACTCAGTGCGATACAAGAGGGCGGCCGATCGCCGCCGGACCCTAGCCCCGGAATATCGGAATGGTCAAAGTGTGTGGCTTTCTACCCGCAACCTCCCCCTCTGTGTGGAGAATCAGAAGCTGGCACCCAGGTTCGTTGGGCCGTTCCCCATCTCAAAGGTTATTAACCCAGTGACTGTACGTTTAAAACTCCCCAGGACTATGAAAGTGCATCCTTCATTCCACATCAGCCAGGTCAAGCCGGCCAGGGAGAGCGCTCTGGTTCCCGCTTCCCGACCCCCACCTCCCCCCCGTCTTATTGAAGGGGGCCCTGTCTACACGGTCCGTAGACTCCTGGCGTCCCGTCGCTGTGGCCGTGGGTTTCAGTACCTGGTGGATTGGGAGGGGTACGGGCCTGAAGAGCGTTCTTGGGTTCCCTCGTCCTACATCGTGGATCCAGTGCTCATCAGGGATTTCCATCGGCTCCATCCTGAAGCTCCTGTGCCGGCCTTAGAGGGGGGGGTACTGTCACAACAGCGCCCAGGCAGTAGTGTTTTTGTGTTGTCTCATCATTTCCTGTTTTATTTTGTCACCCTCCCTCCTGTGTCATGTCTGGTGTCTTTACTTCCTGCTCGTGTGATTACCTTGCCCCGCCCTAATGTGTTTCACCTGTGTCTCGTTGTCTCCCTCTCCCAGTGTGTATATATACCATGTGCTCCCTCTTCAGTTTGCCAGTTCGTATTTTTTCCTTGTGTGAGTACTTACCAGCGTTTTTCCTGACTGCCTCCTAGTGTTTAAACCTGCCTGCCTGTTTCCTGAGTTTGCCTGTTCCTTGCCGGTACCTCTGCCTTATTGGACTGCCTTCCTGTGTTCGACCTTGCCTGTTTCCTGAGCCTTGCCTGTTCCCTGTCGGTACCTTTGCATTGTTGGACTGCCTTTCTGTGTCTGACCCTGCCTGTCGCTTCGGACTCTCATCTTATGCCTTGGATTACGGACTTCCACCCTAGTTCCCCTGAGACTTATCAACTGCTTTTTTCAGTATTTTTGTGTACTTATTAAACCCTTTTTTTGTGAAACCTAATTCTGTCTCCTGGTTCTGCATTTGGGTTCTCCGGTCTGAGTTCAGCCCTGACATCATCTATATGTGCTGCTACTGTCAAACATTTCCAGAACAGAAATCTGAACAATGGATAAAACCAGGCCAAGATTTTTATTGAGTGAATTGGAAGTCTCTTATCACTCCATGCATCAAAACAATTTTTGCCATGTTTTTAAGAATAAAATGTTATTTAAATCAGACTATGAATAATCTCATTAGATCAAGGCAGGCTGTTAGCTGCTGTTTTATTTGTCATGATGGTTTCACAATCAACAGCTATTTGATTAATATGAAAAAGCCCAGTTTGTCAAATATATGTATCTCCTCGTTTTAGATGAGCTGCTGACCCAGCAAGTGACACAGAGGTCTCCTCTACCTCAGCACAACCTGACAGTGGTATTTTATTGTGTGCAATAACTTTTACTTTCTGTTTTTATGTGTGCTTTGTGTGTACTGAGGATTTACACAATTGTACATGTAAGTGATGAAAACAATGCTTTTAAGACGAAAGAATGGAAATAAAAGGTATTAAAACCAAGTTACAATTACTATTATCATTTAGCCTTTGACACAAATCAAGGACAAAAATAGTACCCTCAAAATAGCTCTGTGAAATAGCAGTATTTCACCTGCATTTTTGTCCTGCATGAAACATGTTCTCTTTGTTTTTAATAGTTTTGCTATTTGTGCCCTGTCAAAAGAAGAACAAGAACTTTCTGAGTAGTTTGAATCTAACCATCATCAGTTTTGACACTTAAGAAGCCTTTAGACTGAAACTTCACCTTGAGGAATTTCACTAGGCAGTTCCAGGCTTGCCGAGCTGAAATCTTCCCAGGTCTTTTGCGCCCTTGAGTCGAGGGTGGTAGAAGGTGGACCAGCAAGAGAATGGAGGACGTCACTGTCCCAACCTGGATCGTACAAGACAGAAAACATGTACATAGAAAACAAATGAAGTAGCCCAAGACCTCCTTTGTCTAGATTTGCCGTTAGGGAATAACCGTAAGGATGAGAAGAACAAAAGCAACGGGGTGGTGGGATTTATCCATTCACAACCAACACATTGTCTTAGGTTTCTCATTTGGTAATTATGTTTGTTAATTCTTTTTCTGCAGAGTCATTATCATTACCTTCTTCATCTTCAGTAGCAGCAGCATTGTGGGTGAGGTCTTGGAGCTCCCCAGTGTGTGTCAGGCCACAGCTCCATGCAATGACTTTTGGTTTTATGTTGGTGGACCATTTCTCCAACAGCTTTGTAGAGCAGGGCTATTCAATTAGTTTTCCATTTGGGCCACATTTCGAATCCAAGACCTTAAGTTGGGCCACAAATTTTCCTCATTTACTAACAATAGGCACTTAAGTTCAATATAGCAATTGCTGATAATGTGACCACAGGACCATCAGCCAACCAGAAACACATTTGTTCAGCTCGGCTCGCCTCGCATTGCATAGCAACCAGAGACACGCTCAGACTTGTCGCTCCGTGCTAAACGGCACAGACAGACACCGAAACAGCGTAGATTACACTGAAACGAGCCACTGGAATTGTTGCAGCACTCGGATAATGTAACTAATGTGACTTTAGTTCATTGTTTTCTTTATTTAAACAATGTTTATTTAACATTTCACCAAACTGGAACATACTCATAATTAATTGCGTTAAATTTTTTAACGCGTTAAATTGCGGCATAATTAATTAATCGAATTAGCGCGTTAAAATGACAGCTCTAATTCTAACATTATATGTATTGATATTTGATAAACTAAAATGCATAGATCTATATTGTGTTCTGGAGACTAGTGAACAGTATTTTATTTTTCAAGCGCAACATCACCTCTGCTGCATCTGGGCCACAGCCTGGCCGCATGTGGGCAGCATGTGGCCCGCGGGTCGCCAATTGAATAGGCCTGTTGAAGAGGTTGAAGTGTAAAATCCTGCTCAATCTACAAAACAGACAGTGGAGAACCAGTGATGTATGAAATGCTGCTAAAGTACCCATCTGGAAGTTTTTTAAGAATACTAAAATAAACATGTATATTACGTGTGTGTATATGAGTATGAATCTGTTTGTATGTACGTATCGATTTATCCTTGAATATTTTTATAAATATTTGTATATATATTTTATACAATATACTTTATATTCAATATCTTAACTTATAGCTTATAATTAATATACTTGTATTATACTCTTAATATATTTATATCTTATATTTATTAAATAATAATAATGTATATATACAGAATAGGTAACAGTGTGTAATTTATTTAGTTATATTTTTCCAATAAATCCATGTAGTCACCTATTTCATACCATGTGCACTATTACAATAACCATGCAGCAATAACAAAGGTGTGTGTTTTTATTATTTATTCATTTTATTTTCTCTATGTTAGTGTTGGTATTTAGGGTATTTTTCTTTCTTTTTTTACATATTGCTCTCCTACAGTGCTGAATGTGATGTGTTGGAGTTTCCCTGAGGGAACCTCCTGAAGGATCAGTAAAGTCCTATCTAATCTAATCTAATAATTATCCTCTTTAAGTGATCATCAATCTGAGGCAGAGGCTGAACACAGCAGAGATGAACACAGTATGGGATAAAACCTGACATCTGATGGAATCCTGGCACTAGAAACAGTATTTTATTTCTCTCTTTCTGCTTATACATTGTTGGTGCAGTGTAGTTATTATTGTGCTATTGCATTAGTCAATGCAAAGATCTCAAATATGAAAAAGGATTACTACACCACTGGGAAACTTCTTTTTATTAAATCCCTGTTTTGGCAAATTAAAAAAACAGCAAATACATAAAACAATCTGGTCACAATGTAGATTAAAGAACAATACAGGAAATTTAGAGATGGGAGGAAGCATCATGTTACAGGAATCATGCCATAATGTCTGTCACCACAGAGATGGAGACAGAGAGAGATACAGAGAAACTTCAGCAGGTTTTAGGGGAGACAGGTGATCAATGTTCCCTCTAAGCGGCGCGCATGCGCAATCACGCACTGCCTGCACATTCTCAGCACACAAGAAAATCTATCCAGCGCATAAAAAAAAATTAACATAAATGTATTAATTAATATCTAATATTAGACCTATCTAATCAAATTAATTCACCCAATAATATTGTTTTTTTGTTTCTCACTCAGTGAGTGACAATGATATGATACAGTTCACTTACGCTACGTAGCCAATCATGGCATTGACAGTGTTTGCATCTGTGCCCTGCCTATATGCGCCATGCAGGTTAGCTAGCAGGTTAGGTTAGCAGGTCAGTAAACAGCAGTACGGCGGAGTTAAGAGATGCTAATACAAACGAACAGGCAGCAACACATGCACCCACCAATAGGGATGGGAATCGAGAATCGATTCCTGTAGAGAACCGGTTCCGTGTGTTTGAATTCCATGGAATCGTTTGTCAGTTTATCTAACGATTCTCTTATCGATTCCAATCAGCACAAATATATGTCACGTAACTTACTCAAGTTACACAGGCTCGATTCCAGCAAGCACGACTAATTACGTGATGATGTTACACCAGTTTAGCACATCGTAACCAACAATGGTGCCCACCAGATTCAAAAGCTCCAAAAGTTTTGCTTCACTTTATGAAAAAAGGATGGCAACAGACGACTTGCAGTCATTGCAAAATGGACAAAACAGCATCGGAAGGGAATACGACAAATATGCACAAACATGGAAAAACATTACTCGAGTATTTTTGATGCTTCGGAGTGATACATGTCAACCCAGCAGCAGCTGCAGTAGCCAAGCTATCACCTCTACGGTTACGTATCCTTCCTGAAAAAGAAGACATGATTATTTTTCTGCAAAAGAATTGTTAATTCTTCATTGTATTTTCAGATCGCACTATGCACTGTTCTGTTGAATTTGACAGTATTTATGTTTCTTTATATTTATGGGTGCATAGTCAGCTCATATATCCTTTTAAAAAGGATCATTTTTAAATTTCTTTTAGGAAAAATGTGTTAATAGAATGTTCCACATTCTAGTGTATTTTTACAGTTACATATTTCTACAGTTAACACAGTATCTAGGCTTTGGGCCCCTTTGACCTCTCTATTAAGTTTGTAAGGTCGTGACTTCCAAGTAAACAAACTTTATCTTAATCAAACTCCTTTTTTTCTGAAATTAGAATCAATAAGAGAATTGATAAAGAATCATATCATTAAGCAGTATCAATTATGGAATCGGAATCATAAAAATCTTATCAATTCCCATCCCTACTCACCAAGTAAAATAGAAATACAGTTCTTTTAAGATAGAATGGTTGTTGGATTATATGCAAATTGAAGAACAAGAAGTGAAACTGAGTGAGATTTTTTTTTCTTTTTTGAGTAAAAAAGGTCTACTCTGCAAAAAAATAAATGCCGAGATACATGAAAAATTAGAGGGACCATTGCAGGTGATACTCTGCTTCAGTACCTGGAGTCTGAGGGATTAAAAATCTAATAATAATCCCTGTCACATCTTGGACATTTGAGAGTGTATGTGCGTGTGTGTGAGTGTGTGTGTGTGTGTGCGCGCGTTTTTGTGTGTGTTAATCAGATTCAGAAAGCTGCTTTGAGACAAAACAAGTCTACAAAGGTGCGGGTCTACATGTTGGGAACTGACTAAATAAATGGCTCTGTATTTAGTTTCATTAAACATATTTTTTTATTCCTTTTGCATATAAATGCCTCTATTAAATTTTCATCCAATTCATTTGTTTTTACAATTTGTATTATATATGCATGTGTTTTTATTTGATTTTCCTTTGTCAATGAGTTTAAGGTGAAAACAATCCTTTTCATGCTACAACACAAGGACACAGAGAGAGACAGAAAGATAGTCAGAGATAAAGAGTTGTTTCTACTTGCCAGTGTTGTTGTATGATTAATTATTTTCTGTATCCCTGTTGGACACAGGTTTTTATTATTCGTGTTGTACTTGTGTTGAGATTTGACAAAACTGCATGTGAACTATGGTCATTTTAATACAGATTTTTGAATTGAATTAAATTAAGAGATGTAGAAAGACAGGCAGAAAGAGAGAGAAAGGTGTAGGTAAAGAAGCTGTGAAAGCAGCGTTTATTGCTGTGAATCCATGGAAACAGAGATAACATCTGTCCTTATGAAAATAAATACAAAGACGACAGTAATTGAAAATGAAAGCTGCCACAGTTAAGAGGCTGAAAACCTTGGCTGAGCTCCATGTTAATGTAGTAGAGGTATGAGAGGAGGAGCAGCAGTGGGGGGAGGAGGAGGAGCAGTGAGGGGAGGAGCAGTGAGAGGAGGAGCAGTGAGAGGAGGAGGAGCAGTGAGGAGGAGGAGGAGCAGTGAGGAGGTCTGCAGAGTGACGAGGCGTGGTGTTTCTGAAGCTAGAGGAGAATCTGCTGCTGGGAGACAGCCACAGTGAGAGGCAGAGACTCTATACACCGAATCTGTAGCTGCTCACTGATTTACAACCCCCCCCCCCACACACACAATCTTTTTTTTCTCTCTCTCTCTTTCTGTGCATGTAGAGCTGCAGACTGGTGGAAACCCTCCTGAGGGCTGGATAATCCCTGATTGTTGGAGTCTGATCAGAGTTAGACCTTCACTTTCCTCTGGGAGCAGAGAGGTGGCGGCACGCCAGGCACGAGGCTCAATTCCTGCCCCCTGCCCCCCTCCACTACTCCAAACCATCCCCCCTACCAACTCCTGGGATCCCGCCAGAGAATGACTGGCTCCACTGGAGCTGAGGAGGAAGAGAAGAACACAGCCTGAAGGTCTGGCTGCTGGGACGCCGAGCTTCATCCATCAGCTGCAGAAGCTGCGTGTGATCACATCAGAGGATCTGAGAAGCAGCCACACGGACAACAGATGGACAGACAGCAGCGGGCGCTGCTCCCTGATTACTGAACCCAGACCAGGACCACAGCAGAGTCCTGGTGCTGCATCCTCCAGCTCCTGCTAAAGAGAAGCTGCAGACAGGACCAGGACAAGACTAGGACATGATCGGGACATGGACTGTTCCCTGTGAGTAGACTTGGCTGGGATCCTGATTAAACAGCGAGGACTTCCTCTGCAGTCGTGGACTTCCTGCTGGGTGTAGATGGTCCTGGGTGTAGATGTTCCTGGGTGAGGATGGCAGTGAGTATGAGGACATTGACTCTTACCCTGCTGCTGACTGTGGTTCACTCGGCTCATAGTGTTCCACCAAGAATCCGCCTCTCACACAAAGGTAAGAGGTTCTGAGTTATCATCATGTTACTGTGGAAATGAAGCAGCATCAAAGATAATACGGCAGGTGTCACAAACACAACTCCATGTTATTGTTGTTTGTATAAATTAATTTATTTCCATTATTTTATCCTCCTGTCATAAGGCTTCAGATGAAATGGACACGTGACAAGAAGGAATATCCTCCTTCTTTTGTGTCTTTCCAGTCTATATGTGGGTTTTATCATCTGCAGAGATAACCTGGAGTTAACACAGCTCTTCCTTACAGTGTCAATATTTTCCATCAGTGTTTTTTATTCGATCTCTAGCTCACAGAAAGTGATGATTTGGTTTATGAATTTAAGCTCTATTAAAGTGTGAACTTCTGTGCAAAGTGGGGAGGTATATATATATATATATATATATATATATATATATATATATATATATATATATATATATATATATATATATATATATATATATATATATATATATATGGAGAGAGAGAGAGAGAGAGAGAGAGAGAGAGAGAGAGAGAGATTCCCAACCTCCCCACCTCACCCCCAGGTCACACTTCAGATTTTAAATTTATAACAGTATTGCTGTGATATTGTGATGTCACTAACTCAGTATAGTTCTCAGTATAGCTTCACATCTGCTCTGAAGATTAAAACTTAGTGTCTGTCTCAATATTAATGAGCCTCTCCTCTTGATTTGAATGGCTGAGGTCAGTGACTGTGCAAATAAAGTGAGTATGAAGTGAGAACCTGCAGGTCATCTCAAACATGCATTTTTTTTCCTGGCTGTTGATGTTGAGCTGCTGGTTTGTTTGGATCCTTTCTCCACGCTGGCTGAGAATCCACAATGTGTCTTTCACTGCTGCCACAGCAGTGCAGACATGGAGGAGGTGTCAGGCATGGGAAAGGATGTTTGTGTGTACATCTTTGTGTGCTGGGAATTTGTTCTTGTGTCAGTACTACTATCAGTACTATCAGTAATTAGGGCTGCAGCAGCTCCAGTGTGTTTGATGTGTGTAACAGAAGGTGATGATTCGACATCAGCCTGTTAGTCCTGGTTCAGCTGAGCTGTGGAATTTCGAGGCTCAGTAAATCATAAGTGCAGTGCTCCTGTTGCTGCTTTACATATCTGGTTTGTCAGTTACATCTGTGAGGAGGTTAATGTTGTTTCATGTTCACTGCTGTGAAGTACAAGGTTTTTTAGTAAATAGTAAGCAGATAGTTTTAACGTAAACCATAATGGTCCTAACACTAACCTGAACCCCACCTTATCACAACACGAAACAGAATTTATGAATATTTACAAGTAAAAAAAAAATGATGATATTCAGTGTATCTGCAGAAACAGGAACTATTTCCTCTGACACAACAAATAAACACCAACTAGAAAAAATAAGATTTCAGAGATTTTACATTAATGTTGCTATTTTATTGAAGCTGAGACTTTATTCATTCAGTAAATCACAAAAACCCAAAACAGCCCAAAATTCATTTTTTTTTTTTTAAATTTAAAAACGTGTTTTTACAGCAACAGAGTTTTGCAACAAGCAACTCATTTTGACAGAGCGTGTCACCAATGAAAAAAGTCATGCGATCATTTTGTTGTTCGAAAATGTCAGAGTTGTAGTATGCCCCAGTTGTTTATAACATGACAACATAATAGATAAACTGGAAAGGGGGCCATATTAACCTGTTCAAAAGACACATATCGCACACATACATCAGCCGGAAAAGGGTGGACTGTTGACTTTAGGTCGGGGACGAGATCCTGCCTCAAGTGGAAGAGTTCAAGTACTGTATCTTGGGGTCATATTCATGAGTGAGGGAAGGATGGAGGGAGATTGACAGGTGGATTAGTGTGGTATCTGCAATGATGTGTACCCTGCATCGGTCCGTCGTGGGGGAAGAAGGAGCTGAGCTGAAGGGTGAAGCTCTTGATTTACCAGTCAGTCTACATTCCTACCCTCACCTATAGTCACAAGCTCTAGTAGGTCGTGACCTAAAGAATGATATGGCGAATACAGTCTGGGTTTCACTGCTGAAGCTGCTGCTCCTGTGACCCGACCTTGGATAAGTGGAAGAAGACGAGACGAGATGAAATGAAACGATACATACCCCCTTTCAGTTTTCACAGTTTAATGTAAACTGAGACAAGGACAGAAAAGCAAGACATCAAAAACAAATTATGAGCATACATGTTTTTTGTCATGTTTTTTGACAGAGATATGTCACACACACATTTCACTGGACCACCTTTAGCTTTTGATCATAGCACACATTCGCTGTGGCATTGCTTCAATAAAGGTCGCAAAATTTATTTCTGTCCAGTGTTGCATTCATTTTTCACCAAGATCTTGTATTGATGATGGTTGAGTCGGACCACTGCACAAAGTCTATTCCATCACACATTCTCAACTGAGACAAAAGTCTGGACTCTGGTGGCCAATCCATGTGAAATTGATGTCTCATCACTGAACTGCTCCATCACAATCTGAGCCCGATGAATCCTGGTGTCGTCACCTGGGAATAAGCATGTGCCATTAGAAAAAATCAATTGATAAAATAACCTGGTCATTCACTTCATCTGCTTCGCCTTACCCTGATTCACTTTGAATTACCTTGTTATAATGTGGTATACAAAAAAACTTGCCTTGCCTTGATGCATGTTTCCCTATTATCCTTCCTGTTTTTAATAATGCATTGAACAGTTTAGCAGTTTCTGAAATAGCCTTAGATGTTTTCTCTGATAAATTCCAATGATTTGACCCTTCTAAAACAAGCATCTTTTCCACAACCACGGGATGTGTATTTCCACATGGTTGATTAAGAAAAGAGAAGCAATTGCATTGCACTCATTGCATCAGTTGAGGTTAAATGACATGTAATGTGGAGCAGAAGGGGCTGAGTCCTGAATGCTGCAGCGGAGCTCCAACAGAAGAAAAAGAGTGAGGCAGGAGACGGGACTGAAGGATTCACTCTGTGCATTTATTAACCACATTAGACCATATCAAGCCAGGTCTCACGGCATAGATAATGAATGGGAAATAAAATATATAACCACAACAGCGGTGGGTTACCTGTTACCTTCCCCTGCATCCGTGTTACTAAAGCTAGATGGGTGAAAAACAAAGAAAAAGAAAAATGGTAACTAACAGAAAGAGGCGCCACCACCTGGTGTAAACAGGCATTGTTATGTATATACTCTGGCTGTTACATATACCCGTACCACCAATTTCGGATACACAGGGCAAATACAAATACAAAAAGTGCAAATATAGAGTGCAAAAATATCACTTACGCATACACACTTGCGTCGCATTTCACATCACGACACATACTTGACACAATGAACCAACCGTTTACTTCAGGTCAAGCCTGTCAGTATGGTTAGGATTTGTCCATCTACTGGCCGACCAGCCAGATGTGATTCTGGGGTGATTTCTCTGCCTGAAGCCATATCGGTCAGTGTCCATAGGGTGTGGGTCAGACACACTCAGAGCAGAGTGGTCTTCAGAGTCTGTCTGGTTGTCAACTTGGGTGACGGGGTCACTGTCATTTCGAGCCCAGGCATCCGAATGTCTCTCAGCCAGAGGCAAAGTGCGCCCTGCAGGGTGAGGCAGAGTCCCAAGTGTGGAAAGGTTGGAAGTTAACCACATGAAAGACTCTGGTGCCCAACTCAGTCAGTCTGTAGTTGACCTCTCCCAGCCTCCGACTAACACGGAGCGGGCCTGTAAACAACAGTACCAGCTTAGCTGTAAAGTTGGACTGTGCATCAGACCGAGGGTGTGTCTTAACTCTAACAAGGTCACCAACAGCGTAGGAGGCCATAATAGAGTTTTTGTCTGTTGTGGCTGTGGTCAAGGGCAACCCTGGCATGATCGTGAGCTTCCTGTAGAGAGGCCTTGAGCGTCTCCGGGTACGGCACGCCAGGATCATCCATGTCGTCGCTGGAAGGATCTGTTATGAGGTCAAGTGGGGTGCTCAGCTCTCGACCATAAAGCATCATGGATGGGCTGAGGCCTGTGCTTTCATGTGGGGCTGTACATAGGGCAAAACAGATTTGTGACAGCTACTTATCCCACGATGTATGCTTGTCCCCAACATAAGCACGTATGGCGGTTTTGATTGTCCAGTTCACACTTTCTGTTGCATTTGTCTGAGGGTGATAAGCAGTAGTGAGCCTGTGCACAGATCCCAGGGTGGAAACAACATGCTCAAACAACTCACCTGCGCTGCATATCCAGGGTATCACTCAGGCACTCCCGCAGTCTCGCAACCTCTGACTGCAGATCTTGAACATTGTCTTCAAGACCCGCAGCTGTGGGACCGGGGTCAGTGCAGGGGCGTTTCCAGGACATTTTTACTGGGGTGGCCAAGGTGACACACAAATATAGTCTGAGGTGGCCATGGAATTATATACACATACGGGAGCCTGGGGGTCCTCCCACAGAAAATGTTGTATTTCTTAGATGCCATTTCCTGCATTTTAAAGGAAAGCACCAGTAAACTTTAAATACACTATTTTCTAGTAGTAAACACAATTGATTAATGCTAATTTTCACGTTAGTCCTCCATATAATTACCTCTTTTGAACTTTGTGCTCAGCCTTCTTCTGATGTCACAGAGCAAGATTTGAGCGGGCCGCCAGACGCAAGTTTGAGGCCCCTGCCTTGATATGAAAGTGCGGCCAGCGCGAGTTTAGTACCTTAGAACCGTCAATGCTGCAAATAAAAGAAACGCTGCAAACAAAAAGAAACAGCGCTGCAAATAAAGGGAAACTCCACACCGGAAGGTACCGAGGACTATTATTGGCGGTGCACCTGTAGTTTTTTATGTGAGCGAAGAAGAAGAATACGAAGGAAAAGGAGGTGTTGTAAAGCAGAAGTAATTAAGGGGCAAATAATTGTTTCTCCAGTAGGTGCCGCTATATGACCATTATGGAAGGTTATGCAAGGATGATTGATGAAGAAAACTGGAAAAAAAATGCGTTTTTTTTTTTTTTAAATCTTTATTTAACACACGGGTTGTTGTTCTCCCCGTGACTGAGAGGGATCTGTGTGTTGTGGTCATTTTCATTGGCTAGTTAACACATATTTTTTGGAGAAATACGAAGAAGAAACAATTATTTGCCCCCCGAATTACTTCTGCTTTACAACACCTCTTCTTCTTCACTCACATAGAAAACTACTGGTGCACCGCCAATAATTGTCCCCGGTAATTCACTTCCGTTGTGTAGTTTTCTTTTATTTGCAGCGCTGTTTCTTTTTGATTGCAGTGTTTCTTTTATTTGCAGCAATGAGGGTTCCCGGCCACCGGAGTTAGCACTACCTCCGTGCTAAATAGTTAAGTCTGTGTCATTCGAAGGCCGACAGCTTCGGAGCACCCGGACTATACCGGCAACGTGACTGTGCCCACGGTTCAGTAGTGCTGAATACACGTATAAACCACGGATGTAAACTACCCGCCGCTGATGCCTTCGCCAGTGCTGCTGAATACACATTTAAAGAGATAGACAACACGCCGGTGTGTCTGTCACCGAAACCGGATGCTCCGAAGCACCAGACCTGACGTTACACGCGTGCAAGAATGGGGGAAAATGAGTGCGAAGAGGCTAACATGGAGCTAACACTATTACATACGCACACAAGCGAAGTTTTATGTGTGTATCCGTGTTAGCGTTAGCTCCATGCTAGCCTAGCTTTTCAAACTTCATTACATTTTTTTTATTTAATTAACTTAATATTAAACGGCCACCACAAACACTTTGTGTTTCCATGGTTTCTGACCTTCAACCAATCACTAACAGTGCCGTGCTGACATCATATGCAGGCGCAGGACCCCATAGCAGGACCCTACCTACCAGCGGAAATGACGTCTTTGTACGTCAACTGAACACTAAAACTGGAACTTCAACACAACAGTGAAACACAGTGGAATTATATATATTACATATATGTATATTACATATATATAATATATATTATATATATTATTGGTGATGAGCACAGACAATTTCAGGAAACGTGTGGAAAACCTGATGCGGCCCAGCGTCAACCAGACCCTGGCTCCAGTGGCCCCCAGGTAAATTGAGTTTGAGACCCCTGATATACACTATTACTTTGTTTGACCAATAGAGCAGTAAACCCATCTGATATCAGATGGAAATCTTACATGTTTAAGATTATTATGAAGAACTGTTAAAACAACTTTTCTTGACTTCAATGTTAGATAAAGATTTTCAGTGCGTGGGGTTAAAATACATTTTGATTGGGGCATGAAGAAGGGGGTGTAATAACATGTTGTCCTAAAGCCATTTTTGAATACAAAACACAGTTCCTACATAAGGTGGAGAATCAATTGTATCTCCAGTAGTATCCATACTTTCCAAGATGTGTAGCTTCAAGATGTCAAAAGTCTTAACCTCTTCTACTCTAGGCCTATTTATCAGTCTACCTCTCGAAAATTACATGCTCAGACTTAATACAGTATATCTCCACAACTACAGGGGTTTACTGAATGATCTTGGGTTTAAAATAAAGCTAACACCTGTGGGATAGTTGTAGAAGTCCCAGAATCAATTTAAAATGTAAATCCAGGTAGAATAAAGGAAAAAAGTGAAAAAAATTGCTCCGCCCCCAAAAAATCATCTATTTGGGTTGAAATTCACCTGAAAATAAGTGTTTGCAAATTAAGTGTTTGTTAAGTAATTGCACAAATGTTCAGCCTTATAAGATGAACCAGACTGATTTTAGAGATGTTTTAGTTCAGGTGTGTCCAGGTGGATCTGATTTTGGCACATTTGGCACATTCTTAAAATTTACATTAATAATGACATATATACCATATAATATGCTAAATAATAATTATATACAAGTAATATGATACATTATATATAATAATACTCTATAATAATTATCTATCAGAGAGAGTGATATCTGAGACCCTATTGGATCCTATTTGGAGTGATTGACACCTCTATGGAAGCGTCAGAGCCAATAGAATCGAGTCATGTGATCTAATCTGACGTATCACGCACCGTAGAGTGAAATCAGGGTGTGTTTTACAAAGATAGGTTGATACGGAGTGACTTCACACTCTGTAAACAATCTGGTCTCTGACTTCAGAAACAGCGTGGATTGAATAAAAATAACTTCAAAATGATGAGGAAGGTTTAGAAATAACAGATTGTAGCGTTTTTATGATCTCAAACAAGTTTTTATTGAAAAATAGCAGAAATATGACTTTGAATTTATCGTTGTATCGGTAAAAAGAAAACTTTTTTTTCGCGGTTCATGGAAAGACTGAGGAGTGAGCCTTTACCTTACAGAGACAAGCTTGGTACCTCTGTGTAGATCGGAGTGTGAGCTTTCTAACGACTTCCTGTTTACTGGCGGAGAATACGGTGTCGGAGAAATATGATCACGGAAATACAGAACGTTACCGATTCGTGTTTTCACTATGTGCTCATATTATTGCTTAGCGTTGCAATTGTGTTTTGTTAAGATAATAATGGTTGAAATAAACTTGTAGCTGAGTTTCCTGTCGACATTTTGGTGTATTACTTGAACATATTGGTGATTGTTAGTCGGCGTAACAAGAAGGATTAACACTTTAAAACTCCAGGGCCCCCCCACGGGACATTCCAGAGGTGGCCCTGGCCACCCTTGGCCACTCCCCAAAATCGCCTCTGGGTCAGTGTAACCCGTCAAATATCTATAGTCCAACCCAAAGTCATTGTCAAAATCATCAGTTTGTGTGTCTCGGCGGGCTGCCATTACCTATGAAAGTTTAACAGGAGAACACTTGTTGCGAAGATCCGCTTCAATTCACTGACTGTGACACGGGCAGCCTGCAGGAACAAATCCAACGCACACGGTGGCCAGGGAGGCAGCACGAGGTCCACACGTGTCCCGCGGCGCTGACCGCCAACACCAAGCTAGCTTTAGTATTTCCGAATTCAGTCACAGCAGGTTAGCTGACGTTAGCTCCACTTGGCTACACTTGCGTCGTAGGCAACAGTGCGACACAGATTCCCACGAAGCCGCCGGATTTGTGCCTTCCTTAGCGTGCTCCCGCAAGGTCCAGAGAGAGATGTTCGGGCACCAGTTGTAACATGGAGAAGAAGGGGCTCGGTCCCGGATGCTGCGGCGAAGCTCCAACAGAAGAAAAAGAGCGAGGCAGGAGACGGGACTGAAGGATTCACTCTGTGCATTTATTAACTACACTAGACCATATCAAGCCAGGTCTCACGGCATAGATAATGAATGGAAAAATATATAACCACATCAGCGGCGGGTTACCTGTTACCTTCCTCTGCATCTGCGTTACTAAAGCTAGAGGGGTGAAAAACGAAGAAAAAGAAAAATGGTAACTAACAGAAAGAGGCACCACCACCTGGTCTACAGAGACATTTCCATCGGCAGAGATGTTTCATACAGTGGGTCTGGAAAGTATTCACAGCTCAGTTTTTCCACATTTTGTTATGTTACAGCCTTATTCCAAAATAGATTTAATTCATTTTTTTACTAAAAATTCTACACACAACACCCCATAATGACAACATGAAAAAATGTTTGCAAATTTTTAAAAAATAAAAAACTAAGAAATCACATGTACTAGTGATGGGTCCGGCAACACCGATGCGTCGGCGCATGCGTCGAGCTCATAGAGCGAAACCCCGTGTCGGTGCGCGTATCACTTTAACAAAGTCACGTGACCGATACCGAAACTGTTTCGAACACACGCTGACGCGCCAAACTGTTTATAAGGCAGCGAATCTGTCATGGGACGTATCTGCCAACTGAATCTCGTAATAGCGCATCAAGAATTATGGAGCCTCAATCGAAAAGAAAGGTTTCCGCCGTGTGGGACCACTTTGATGTCGTATCGGCAAATAATAATAAATAATTTGTTTTCCTTGTTTCATCCTGTTCCTCTCAGAGTTTCCACTTGATCTAACCTATCTGAATTCAAATTAATTTCAAAGTGACTCACTATTGATATTTTTTCTGCAGGTTAAATGTCGCATTTGTTCGACAGAGCTGTCTTATTTAAACAAATCTACCTCCTCAATGCTGAGGCATTATAGGGTCAAGATCTTGAAAGGCATGAAAATTAAGTGACAGATACACCCAGGATAAACTCAGGTATACAGCCATTCTACAACTTACTCACAGTTGCTTTATTGATAATTAATTCATATTAATTTATTCTTTATGTAGTTTTTTTTAGGAATTGGGGGGCAATTGATTGTTTATCCAGTGGGTGGCGCTGTGTGATCATTGTAAGAAGGTTTACTGTTACTGTCGGTTTTTGCTGTTAGTGTGAAAATAACATGTGAAATGATATACCGGTAATAATGTGTTAATAATAACACATAAGACACTCCAGAGTATAAGTCACACCCCGGACTAACTATGAAAAAAACACGACGTATAGTCTGGAAAATACGGTATCTATTATATAGTAGGGAAATATAGAGGGAAATGTTGCAAGGACCCAGGATCCATTGAGATACTGGGAGAACCAGAAACCAATTTATCCAAACCTCTGCCAGTTGGCATTAGAGTTCCTCTGTATTCCAGCCTCATCTGTGCCGTGCGAGCGGGTGTTTTCGACTGCTGGAGAAGTGATTTAATAGAAGCGCAACAGACTAAACTATAAAACATTGGAAAAACTTATTTTTTTGAAAACAAATTTGTAAACAAAAAAAAAACAAAAAAAATCCCAGTCCACAAGCATCCTCATTCACATGTTCACTCAAATTTTGACATCATGATACATGTTCACATTATTTATTGACTATCAAAATGATCAGATATTTTAAATGTTAATGAAGATATGAAATAATACAATTACTTGAATTATATTATTGTATATACTAACTCATCAAATCAGTGTCAGTTGAGTGTCAACTAGGTTGCCTGTAGGGATTTTTAAGGTCCAGCAGGTGTCAGTATTCAGCGACACAGTATCGACACAGTATCAATACAGTTTGGCAATGTGTCAAAACGCTTCATGACGCCTCATCTACCCATCACTAACATGTACATAAGTATTCACAGCCTTTGCCATGAAGCTCAAAATTGAGCCCAGGTTCATTCTGTTTCCACTGATCATCCTTGAGATGTTTCTACAGCTTAATTGGAGTCCACCTGTGGTAAATTCAGTTGATTGGACATGATTAGGAAAGGCACACACCTGTCTATATAAGGTCCCACCGTTGACAGTGATGTCAGAGCACAAACCAAGCATGAAGCCAAAGGAATTGTCTGTAGACCTCAGAGACAGGATTGTCTCGAGGCACAAATCTGGGGAAGGGTACAGAAACATTTCTGCTGCTTTGAATGTCCCAATGAGCACAGTGGCCTCCATCTTCCCTAAATGGGAGAAGTTCAGAACCACCAGGACTCTTCCTAGAGCTGGTCGGCCATCTAAACTGAGAGATCTGGGGAGAAAGGCCTTAGTCAGGGAGGTGACTAAGAACCCGATGGTCACTCTGTCAGAGCTCCAGCGTTCCTCTGTGGGGAGAGGTGAACCTTCCAGAAGGACAACCATCTCTGCAGCAATCCACCAATCAGGCCTGTATGGTAGAGTGGCTAGACGGAAGCCACTCCTTAGTAAAAGGAACATGGCAGCCCAAATTGATTTGTGTTTTCCTTTCAATCAATCTTTTATGTGTGTATGCGAGCTGTTATGAGCTGCCATGAGCTCAAAGGTGCACACAAGATCAAGGCTGACATGGAAAGAGGAAAACAAAAATGGCAGGTGACAAAACATGAAATTTGCCAGATTTGAGGTCACAAGATCAAGTCTGTGTACATAATCAATTTACATGTACATGGAAAGTACAAGGACAGGTACAGAGGGAAATTGTTCCATGTTCATACCAGGTGAAGACTGAGGATGGTCTGTCTCTGAGGAGGAATAGCATGGATCCTCATGCAATCCCTCAGTCAAATCCCAGACACACTTTAGACCTCATTCAAGCATTGGCAGTGCCAGATAACAGGCAGCGGGTTTGTCCAGACAAACAGACTCCTTTGGATTACAGGCACTGGAATTAGGTCATTCAAGTAATGGTTTGATGTTGTGAAAGGTTAGTGATATGCCAATAGAAGGAAGTTATAATGTAGTATTTTCTTTTAAAAGAAGGGAAGATGTGCGAACTGCACAAGGCTATGTAAGGAGTGAGGGTGATGTACTGTGATGTGCAAAATATCTACCTGAAGTTGGTCAGTAAGAGACCTAGGAGAGGTTAAGATGTGGTTACGTGGTTAAGTTGTGGATAGGGTGGTGTGGTGAGGTTGGTTAAGTTGTGATTAAGATGTAGTTCAGGTGTAGCTAGGTTGGTTAAGGTGTGTTGAAGTGTGGTTAAGGTGTAATTAGGTTAGTTAAATGTGGTTCAGATGTGGTTAGGTTGGTTAAGATGTGGTTAAGGTGGGGTAAGGTGTAGTTAGGTTGGTTAAGGTGTGTTAAGGTGTGGTTAAGGTCTAATTATTGCTTTCAGAGGAACACAATTTGGACTACTTCACCACGTCTGATCTAATAACATCTCCATGGTTACAAAAACTGTCAGTGTGTGAGACTGAGTGGCAGAAAAAGATTCTCCTGTTTAAAAGAAAGGTTTAACATGTTTGTAACATCAGTATAGAAACAGAAGCTGCTTCTTAACCTGTTCCCCCCCTAGGCCTATTTATCACCTACCTCTCTACAATGACATGCCCAGACCTAATGCAGTATATCTCCACAATTACAGGGGTTTTCTGAATAATCCTGGGTTTAAAATAAAGTTAACACCCATGAGATAGTTGTATAAGTGCCAGAATCAAATTAAAATGTACAGTGTTAAAGTACATCCAGCTAGAATAAAGCAAAAAAGTGAAAACAATTTGCTCCGTCCAAAAGAAAAACTATTTAGGTTGAATCCCCTGAAAATCATGGGTTAGTAGCCCAATTCATCCATGGATCAGTAAAATAATGTTATAGGTAATTGCACAAATGTCCAGACTTGTAAGGTGAAACAGACTAATTTTAGAGGTGTTTTAGTGCAGGTATGCCCAGACAGACCCGATTTCGGCATATTTCAGTACATTTGGCACATTCTCAAAAATTACAATATATATGATTGTATATATACTATATAATTTGCTAAATAATAATTATCCAAAAGTACAATAATATTTATGGGCACATATGTGTTGAGCGGAGCTGTGTGTGTAAAGCTGGACATGAGGAGCAACATTCACAGTGATATCTGGAGCCCCTGTTCGTCAGTTCAGATGATTGACATCTCTATGGAACTGTCAAAACCAATAGAATTGAGTCATTCTAATTTTAATAAGACTAATTTTACGTATCATGTATCATAGTGACATGTCCGGATGTGTTTTACAAAGATAGGTTATACGGAGCGACTTCACACTACATAAATAATATGGTCTGTAACTTCATAAATGGTGTGGATTGTATAAAAATAACAAAATGATGAAGGTTTAGAAGTAGCAGATTGCATTTTTTTATGAGATCCAACACAAGTGTAACCAGGTTCTGTCAACCAACGTGAGACAATGAAGAGTCCAGTATCAAAATGTATACACTTTATTTAAACCAAGCTCATGGGAGAAGGGAGGAGTCAGAGGTTGCCACCCACCACTGGGACCTTAAATAAAATGGATACACAGCACATTAGTCACAGCATAAATAATCTCCAAAATGGAGAGGGCCAAACCACTACAAAGTGCAACATGCATCGATACTTTAAGTACACCAAAGAGATCACAGCAAACACCACATGGCACTCAACTACTAATGACTACCCACAATTCACACATCACACAGAGGCCCATTAATATTAACATTAAATGGTTAAATGTATTAATTCCTTTATTAGTTTTAACACACTACTTTAAAAGACAGGGCCACACAAACCACCATGAGCCGGGGCTACAAACTGGACCACAGGCTGAGCCGCTTGGGGAAGGTAGAAGGCGTGCAGAGTCTCAGCACAGGTCGGCCGCCCTGGCATAGACACACAAACAAACAGAACTAACAAAAAAATAAGCACAATGAAACACACAAATGAAGTATCAAAAGAGGCCAGCACTTGAGCCTGTTCTAACTCAATGCCAGCACTTAATAATGAATGTAACTGATAGTGATGGGTCCGGCAACACCGATGCGTCGGCGCATGCGTCGAGCTCATAGAGCGAAACCCCGTGTCGGTGCACGGGTGCGCGTATCACTTTAACAAAGTCACATGACCGATACCGAAACTGTTTCGAACACACGCTGACGCGCCAAACTGTTTATAAGGCAGCGAATCTTTCATGGGACGTATCTGCCAACTGAATCTCGTAATAGCGCATCAAGAATTATGGAGCCTCAATCGAAAACAAAGGTTTCCGCCGTGTGGGACCACTTTGATGTCGTATCGGCAAATAATTTTTTATTGATAATTAATTCATATTAATTTATTCTTTACCTGTTTTTTTTAGGAATTAGGGGGCAATTGAGTGTTTATCCAGTGGGTGGCGCTGTGTGATCATTGTAAGAAGGTTTACTGAAGAAGAGTTTCCGCGCATGCGCGAGATGTCCCGGGTCTCCCCGGGACTGGAAGGAATGTGTTGTTTTTGTCTATCGGTGTTTGCTGTTAGTGTGAAAATAACATGTGAAATGATATACCGGTAATAATGTGTTAATTTCACACGTAAATCGCCCCAGAGTATAAGTCGCACCCCCGGACTAACTGAAAAAAACGCGACTTATAGTCCGGTATCTATAATATGGTATCTATTATATAGTAGGGAAATATAGAGGGAAATGTTACAAGGACCCAGGATCCATTGAGATACTGGGAGAACCAGAAACCAATTAATCCAAACCTCTGCCAGTTGGCATTAGAGTTCCTCTGCCTCATCTGTGCTGTGCGAGCGGGTGTTTTCGACTGCCGGAGAAGTGATTTAATAGAAGCGCAACAGACTGAACTATAAAACATTGGAAAAACTTATTTTTTTGAATACAAATTTGTAAACAAAAAAAAAAAATCCCAGTCCACAAGCATCCTCATTCACAACATGTTCACTCAAATTTTGACATCATGATACATGTTCACATTATTTATTGACTATCAAAATGATCAGACATTTTAAATGTTAATGAAGATATGAAATAATACAATTACTTGAATTATATTATTGCATATACTAGCTCATCAAATCAGTGTCAGTTGAGTGTCAACTAGGTTGCCTGTAGGGATTTTTAAGGTCCAGCAGGTGTCAGTATTCAGCGACACAGTATCGACACAGTATCAATACAGTTTGGCAATGTGTCAAAACGCTTCATGACGCCTCATCTACCCATCACTAGTAACTGATATTAAAACAATTGCTAGACAAAACAAAACCCTAACAAAATCAAAGAAAGGAAAGCTAAGTTACTCAAATCAAGATAACAAAAGAACCAAGCTGCACGCCAACCACCTTACCCACTGCTGACACAAAGGAGACCAAGGGCAGGGCTCTCAACAGGTTAGCTTTTATAGCCTCTTACTGACCCCATGAAGCCTGTTTTTCTCAGCGGAAAATTCCACAGCTCCCCCATTGTCCTGGCCCCGATATTGCAGCCCAACCTCCATCTGGCTACACAAGTTTTTATTGAAAAATAATATAGATAAGACATAATTTATTGTATCAGTGAAAAGAAAAAGGTTTTTGGTGGTTCATGGAAAGACTGAGGAGTGAGTGTTCATCTTATAGAGACAAGTTTGGTACCTCTGTGTAGATCGGAGTGTAAGAATAGTGTTGGAAAAATACATCGCTTACTTTAAATAACCCAGTTCACAATTTAAGCCCAACGTTTACATCATATGATTCAAACTAAGATGCTTAAAGCTCTCAGGACTGATTTAATCTCACAGGGTCAGGTGAACTAAAAGTGAATGAATGAGAATGTAAAAACACAGCATAGTATCTTATTGAAAATTATAAAAGACCAATCACCAAGGCCACACCCCCTTTTGGGGGAAAGAATTGCCTCCATATGATGGGAGATAATGGAAAAATGGTAAAAAGCTGTTTTATAGATGATTGTAAAACCCATAAACACTCAAATCACAAATTAAAGGTTGGGTGGATGATGGTTTCCTGGAGCATTTTTTTTTTATTATATTGCTTAAAATCCCCTTCACATCCAGATTACAATAGTGCCACACTACTGAATAATGTGGAGACATTAATAGAATTTGCCGTCAGTACATCAGATTTCCTCAATTGAATTGTTGGTTTCCAAATATCAGAAAATAGGTCAAATGTTGGAAGCAAAGCAGAAAATTACTGCATGACTAGTTCAGGTAGCCACTATTATAGACTGCTGCCTCTGTAACACAGAGAGAACTTCAGGTGATGATGAGACTGCTGTACATTCAGTGACTGAATCCTGGTCTGTAAATAAATTTAGAACAAACACTATAGAACCATATTGTCCTGTGTATAAGGTGATTTCTAGGTCAGTTTACAAATCACTGACCACTCAGATTAAAAATGTAGTTTGTCAGAGGCAAGATACATTTAAAAGGTGCTACATAAAATCATAGGCTAGCTTAGTTTAGTTTATTTCCTCCCTTTGCAAGTAAATCCTTCTCCACAAACAGTGCAACAACAAATACCAAACTGTGATACTAAGATACAGTGACCTTAGCAGATAGATCAGGAGTGGTTGTGCCAATGATTTTACTTGCCAGGTGGGTTATTTTCAAAAGTGGTTTTCTGTTAGCAACAGTGAACATAGGGAAAAAGCAGATGGCACAATACAGTAGAAATCTACTCTAGAGTTCTACAATACTGTGGTACAGAAGGAGGAGGAGGTGGGGTTGAAACTCCAGGTTTCTGAGTTTGCATATAGTGAATCTCTGTTGGCATTGTTTTTAGGTGACTGTGGTTAGCTTTTTCTGTAGCCTTTAGCGATGTGATTTAGTCTCATACCTTTCTCTGGTGCTTGACAGGTCTTGTAAACGTGGTGTAAATCTGTTCTCTAGTAGAATACCTGTGTTTTGGGCCGGGTTGCTCTCACTATTTATTATATCCACAGTCAAAGGCTGTTTTCTCCTTAGTACTGGGGTTTAAGAATCACTCCTATGCAACAGCAGTGCAGGCCACTTTGTTTCATCCAGAGTCTCTGCATGCTGGATTCTGCCTGTTAATTCTCTTCGTATATATCCGAGGAAAGCAGTTTGTCAAATTACATGTTTTATGCTTTGGCTTTGCACCAAGAGTTCCAGGAAGGAGTGCTAGTTGGCTCCTGTTTCTTGGTGGTGCTAATTAGCTAAGTGTTAGCCTGCTCCTGTCCACTGATTTGGGTCATTGGAAGAGCGGTTTCATTCCCATATTGAACATTTACCTCCTAGCGGAGCTCCTCAGTCACAGTGACAGGCTTGTGCTGCTGATAGGTCACACTCAATGAGGAGGCCATAAAAATGTTGAAAATTAACAGTAGCCAACTGTATGAAGACAAAACAATAGGCCTGATGATTAATAGGTATCCAGGAGCATTTCTTGTTATCTTACATGGAGAAAAGAAAAAAATATAAAGAGAAAGATGCAGCAGAGGCAGGAGCAAAGCAGAAAACTCTCTGCACTGTAGGGAATGATGATTGAATGATTTGAGTCATTTTTAAGAACGATCCGAATTCTCTGGTTCCAACTTCTCCAATCTGAATATTTTCTGGTTTCTTTAGTCTTCTGTAATAGTAAAAACATTAATTTTGGATTAAATCTTCAGCTCTGGGAAAACAATAATCAATATTTTACACCATTTTATTAACCACACAACTAATCATCATTTCAGTAATTGATAATTGATCCAGTATCATAATTGTTAGTTGCAGCCCTATTGTCAGTGTTTCCTTTGGAGGTTGAAAATAATGGATTTGTCAAGGGCAAACATATGAGCATGAGAAAAGGAAGATTGTTTTCTTATTTAGTATTTGTATAATGAAGTTGGAATGTTGAGAATGAAGTCGAACGACCATTTTAACTTTATTCATATTAATGATCTTTCCTCCTGTGTGGCAGTGAAGCTGTTGAGTAGAGCAGTTTTGGGTGAGATCCAGGTGTGTGAACACAGTTATTACTCAGGTAGTGATTACTACTGTATGAACTCTCCTCCTCCTGCTGTGAGCTGTAATTTTAAACCTTCCGCTCCAGACAAGAAAAAGATTTCTGTGTTTTAAGTCCTTGAAGTGAAGTGTCTGGCGGTGACTTTTACTCACAAGGGGAAAACCAGCCTGTGTCTGCCTGAAAAGAAGCGAATGAGGGGATTTTTATTTTTTATGTTTTCTAGTTAAAGTAAGTAATGTGCAAAGTGATGGGTCACATTAACTTTTTAGCACCTCCATGAGCAGAGACCTGTGATTTTCATTCACCACATGGATTGTGGCCATTTAAAGCAGTTTTACATCACCTCTGGAAAAGAGGCAAATCATATCTTTTAGTTCAGTAAAGGAACAGGATATATTATCTCGCTTCTCTTTCATTACATCTGCTGCTCATCCTTTTCTCCCTTTGTGTGCATGTGTGCTCTCCAGCTCATTAATGATACGTCCAGTGGGGTAGCAGCTGCTGTACCTCTAATATCCTCTCTGACCTTTTTCTCAGTGAAGGGACCAGCAGACGAGTGAAGTAACATGTGAAAAGAAGAAGAGCAGCAGAGGGCTTGTTGGAATCTTCAGGGATGATACTGAAATAATATTACACAGGAGGAAAACTGACTTATGCAGGACAGAGAAGAAGAAAAGATTAGAATGTTAAGATATAATATACTTGTACTTCCAGGTTCTTTCCACACATTTTAGACTGTCTGTCAAGAAGTTATTTACTGTGGAATCACCGACCCAGGTCAGGGGAACACCTTGGGGTTCTCCTGGAAGAGCTGGACGACATGGCTGGGGACAGGGAAATCTGAGTTTTCCAGCTGAAGCTGCTGCCCCCACTACCCGACCTCAGATAAGTGGGAAAAGACGAAGATCACACCGTGTGAAAACTTTAGCAGACTTTTCTGTTTTTTTTTTTTTAAAACACTAAAAATGAATCAATAATCTGATGCCAAACCCGGAGCAGCAGTGTCTCAGCAGCAGAACCTGGCACAGCTGTGAGTGGAAAGACTCTATGTCCAACACTGTCCAGTGTTTTTCATGCAAATTAAAAAAAGAAATTGGTGAAAATCTCTGTTCATTTTACTCTGTGACATCATCCCCCTTCACTAGGGGAACATAGGCTAGGTACCAATAATGGTATATAACTCCTCCCCTCCTTAGAAACAGGAAAAGGGGAAATACAGAAACCTCCTGGTTCTGTTTGAGTCTGAGCAGCAGCTGCTGTTATAATAACAGAGGATGAAGCTTTTATCATCTTCTTTCAACGGCTCAGTGTAATCAGTACATAGTGTGTTTTATAGTAACACACATCTCTGTGTAGTTAAGCAAATTAATAAAAACCTTATTTTATTATAAAACTGATCACAACTTTCTAGCTCTTGTATTTGTGTTCCTGTGATTAGTCGACTCAAACTGAATAACAGAGATCTGACCTGAGACAGTTATCAGTATGTGGTTGTGTCTAATTCTTTTTCTCACGTCTCGATATAATAACTGATTATATAAAACCAGACAAATAAGTTCTTAGTCGTGTTTGATTTCCTGCTCCTCTGTTCAGTTCATTATTTTCTGTATGTCGCTGCAGATTAAAGACAGTAGTCAGGTTATATTAAATGTATATATTTACTCATGTGTTTAGTTTATGAGCATACTTGGTTTCATATAGTTTACTTTTGCAGTCAGGTTGGATCCAGTCAGATCAGGGAAGCAATGTTAAGAATTTTTCGGAAGTAGGTCCATCATTTTGGACCTGTGAAGGCCTCTAGAGCAGGGGCCTCCAGGACTGGAGTTTAAACCATGTGCTCTAGTGGAACTGTCTGGATGTGGATGTGGAGTCTGAGGAGGAGCTGTGTGACTGCAGGAGTCTCCTCATGTCACACTGTTCTCTGTTCTTCCTGATGGAGCAGGATCTGCTGACACAGGACAGTTGGAGTTTTACTGCAGCAGGTATTATTTCAGACTGAGTTTACTGGGTTTTTTTTTAAGAATCCACAAAACTACAGTGATACGGACTGGATGATGGATAAAGCTGCTATGATTAGTTGATTAATTTAATTAGTTGCCAACTTACATTACAACAATCACATATTATTTTGATAATCAGTCATTTTTAAGAAGAAAATGTCCAAATTCGCTGGTTCCATCTTCTCTTTAGTCTTCTATAATATTAAACTGATGATCTTGTTGTTTTAACAAGTTGTTTTAATATTCAATAGTTTAATCCACTATCAGAACAGTTGTTAGGTTGAATTTTCGTGCATCTGTTTCTCAGATGGTAACTGCACTGTTGGGTATTTGATGGTTTCTCTTCTAGATAGTTGACATGTCTTTGGAAAAACTCAGTCCTCTGGATGTCTTATTGATGGTAACACAGAGGGAAGCAGAGTATAACTGGTAGTGATTGGTCATATGATAATTTAAGAGGCCAGTATAGGGCCTTCAGGACATTTAGTGTATCTCATCATTCATCATGATGAAATAAATGTTGAGTTCAAAGGATAATGACATCATCAGTGTTTTAATTGATTCCCTGTAAGTATCACATTCAACAGATCTGTCAGGATCTACTGGGAAAATAAAATTATTAAGATAAATTAAAAAAAATGCACTGAATAAATAAATTGATAACTGTGTTATCACTGCGCAGTTAAGAAAGAAAAATACACATTGAGGTCTGGTGACGTCTGAGAACTTGACGTCAGCTGTTTGTCTTTTCTGTCTCCTGTTGATTTGACCTTTCAATCCTGCTGAAATGTAAAGGTTCAGAGCAGTAATTTGATTAGATCACATGAAGATGTCATCTTCCGTCCATTTCTTGCATTATTGTGAATCCATTACCTGCAGAGCTGCCCTGTATTCTGTTGGTTCTGTCTGTTCTGTTGTGATCACACAGTGAATCTCTGAGGTCAGAACATCAATTACACATCAACACAGCAAACGTTCAACAAGGACTAATTACAACAGTTCTGACTGTTCCACATTCAATGTTCAATGTTCCTCTTGTTTGTCTCAGGATTGTGTTTTCTATCACACCTCCTCTGTGTTCTGGCTGCGGACTTAGATTATAGTCATGTTAGGTGTAGCAGAGGTTAACTGGTTGATAGTGCACCTGTGTTCACCACTTTGTTCTGTGACCGGGGAACATAATAATAATAATAATGATAAACTTAATTTGTATAGCAAAGTTACCAAGTGCTGTACAGTACAGGATACAATAATACTTAATAAAAATTATGGAATAACACCTGATCTGCCTTAAAAATAATTTTAAACAGAGTCAAGGTAAAACCATAAAGATCATATATAATATATATAACATAAGCCCTAATAGCAGAAGTTATATGACAAAAAATAATAAAATAAAGGAATGAAAGCTTTTGGACAGATTTACTGTAACAAAAAGCCTAACTGTAAAAGTAAAGTTTTGACATGTGATTTAGGTTGCTTTCACATCAACCAAGTGGATTTGGTTCGGTTGAGGAGCTGAAAGTTGCAGCATTGTATCGTTTATCACTTGGTTTGGTTCTGCTTTCACACTGAGGTTTCTGAACCAAACTAAACTTTCTGCAAGTAAACAGTCAATGTCACAACAGTAACAGTCACTGGTAATGCTGACTGGTAGAGGTCCGCTAGATATACCCACATCCAGTTATACGACTTGTCCCTGTTTTGACATGTTGGTTTCTGACTTCTTTTTTTTTGCTGCATCGTTATTCCCACATCAGGCTACACACAGCAGTCAATTCGAGTGACTGGAGTCACGCTCACATTTCCACAGATTTGTGGAGATGTGGATGAAGCAGAGACTCCACACTGTTACTCACTGTGGTGCACAGGTAAAAAAAAAATGTTTGTAAACATGAACACAGCATATGAAGTAGCTGTTGGTATGATGTTTATTTTGTTATTCATCAGTTGTACACTGCTCAGTGAGCGGTGCAGTATGACCACCATGTAAAGCAGCGAGGTAGACATGTGCTGAGAAACAGCAGCAGAGGAAAAGCCAGACGCTGGTGAGAAATGTTGAGTTGTTGGTTATATAAAAGTAGACCTAATATAGTGCATCCAGAGAGTATTCACAGCGCTTCACTATTTCCACATTTTGTTATGTTACAGCCTTATTCCAGCCTTTTTCCTCAAACTTCTACACACAATACCCCATAATGACAATGTGAAAAAAACATTTTTTTGAGAGTTTTATTAAAGTTTATTAAAAATAAAAAAAAAACTAAGAAACTACAGTTTTTTTAGTTTCTTAGTTTTTTGAGTATTCACATCCTTTGCTTTGATGCACCTGTGGCAGCAAATACAGACTCAAGTCTTTTTTAATATGATGCCACAAGCTTGACACACCTATCTTTGGTCAGTTTTGTCCATTCCTCTTTGCAGCACCTCTCAAGCTCCATCAAGTTGGATGGGAAGCGTCGATGCACAGCCATTTTCAGATCTCTCCAGAGATGTTCAATCAGATTCAAGTCTGGGCTCTGGCTGGGCCACTTAAGGACATTCACAGAGTCGTCCTGAAGCCACTCCTTTGATATCTTGGCTGTGTGTTTAGGGTCGTTGTCCTGCTGAAAGATGAAACGTCGCCCTAGTCTGAGGTCAAGAGCTCTGGAGCAGGTTTTCATCCAGGATGTCTCTGTACATTGTTGCATTCATCTTTCCCTCTATCCTGACTAGTCTCCCAGTTCCTGCTGCTGAAATACATCCCCACAGCATGATGCTGCCACCACAATGTGGTGGTTCTGAACTTCTTCCATTTACAGATGATGGAGGCCACTGTGCTCATTGGGACCTTCAAAGCAGCAGAATTTTTTCTGTACTCTTCCTCAGATTTGTACCTCGAGACAACCCTGTCTCTGAGGTCTACAGACAATTCCTTTGACTTCATGCTTGGTTTGTGCTCTGTCATCACTGTCAACTGTGAGACCTTATATAGACAGGTGTGTGCCTTTCCAAATCATGTCCAATCAACTGATTTACTCCAATTGAGCTGTAGAAACATGGATGCACCAATTTTGAGCTTCATGACAAAGGCTGTGAATATTTATGTACATGTGGTTTCTTCGTTTTTTTATTTTTAATAAATTTGCAAAAATCTCAAAAATACCTTTTTCACATTGTCATTATGGGGTGTTATGTGTAGAATTTTGAGGGGAAAATTAGTTTGTTCCATTCAGTCCATTTTGGAATAAGGCTGTAACATAACAAAATGGAAAGAACTGAAGTGCTGTGAATACTTTCCAGATGCACTTTATATTCTAAAAAGCTCCTGATGCTCTCCTCAACAGAGAACCATATTCTCTACCCCCGGAGCCTAGACGTTCAAAGAGAAAGTGAACACCAGTGGAACAGAGCCAGCTCTCTCCCTGTACAAAGGCTGGTTCTGAAATATAAATAAATAAATGTACATTTGGTCCTGTGTTTGGTCTGTTCACACTGTATAGAACCAGACCATGATTCACTTGCACTTGAACCGTTACCCCCTGTTTTCAAGCGGAGCACAGTTTGTTTGTTTGGACCAGAACAGAGTTGGTATGAGCTTTCACACCTGGACAAAGTGACTATCTGAGGAAAACAACTCTGGTCCGTTTAGAGCGGACCAACTGAGACAGTGTGAAAGCGCCCTTAGAGAATTTTACTGAGCTAGTAACCTCAGCTGCTCAGGCTGCAGAGCTGTTGCAGACACTCAGAGGATCCAGACACAGGATCATCAGCAGGAAGCTGCTTCTAAACAAGAGTCTGATGGTCCCAGTCACACAGTAAAGTGGCAAACACAGGACCGGCTCTGCTGGTTAATGGTGAGAATGGGGCCTTGGGTTGTGGACTTGTTTGAGTTTGACCTGTTCTGGTCGTCATGGCAACAGTAGCGCAAACAATGAAACCACTTAAAACCCTGGTGGTTGAAAAGTTGAAGTTTCACTTCAACATGGAAGGAAAATATTATATCTGAGATCATATTTACTGCTATTCATATATGTAAACAATCTCTTAACCAAACTGTTCTGTGTGTGTGCCTATGACATCTCAGTGTGTATGTGTTTATATATGTGTGTGTATGTGGGTGTGTGTGTATGTGTGTCTGTGTGTGTATGTGCCTATGACAGCTCAGTGTTTGTGTCAGCTGCCACTTGTCATCATTAACAAAGACAAGTGAAAGTAGATGGAAATAGCTTTTAGCGTTTGTGCTGTTTATTCCTTCACTTTAAATACCATCTCCATCTGTCAGATTAATACGTGGCAGCAGATTTCAGTCACAGAAAGAAGGAGCTGATTGTTCAGCAGCCAGTAACCCTTGTCGAGAAGCTGGAGAGGAATGTGAGAGAAGCCTCCTTGATCTGCTCAACTTAACTCAGAGAGAGAAGTGTGTGTGTGTATTAGATAATTACAGGAAACTTGTTTGAGTCCTGGCAGAAACACCTCCGCCACATCCCCTCAGCCACTGCACCAAACTACCGGGCTCTGACTACTGCTCAAACAAACAGGAGCCTGTTTCCACCAGAGAAATCTGTTAATAGCACAAAATATCCACTCAGTCGCTGCTCCTCAGACTAATCTTATTTTAAACAAATACAATCTTTCCTGTGAGTGTGAGCTGTTGCTATGGGTCGTCTACAAAATGTCATAAACATTCTGTCCTTGCATCTGGGAGATCAAGTATCACTAAAAATATACAGATGTTAGAAAAAAACACATGTACACTCACCTCCTGCAGCTCAGCATGAGAGACAGTCCAGCTGTGTTAGTGAATGTCTGCAGGTATCAGGCATATTCATTTAAAAAGCTTCTGACCTTACATGATATATTACTTAGAGCTTAGACATGGTAGCTAACCCTAACAATAACCCTATAACATAAAATTGAATTAAATGTAAAAAAAAAAAAAAAAAAAAGAAAAGAAAAATAAAGTTTACTTAGCCTAGATAGTCAGATCATTTTTAATGGTGAAAATTTTTCAAACTATTGACTAAAACACAACTTTCAGTTGTGAGACAATGATGTGCATATGTTAAATGTCCATGAGCAAACAGGATATCCTGGTCATGTGACTTCATACATTGTATGTCCTTGAAAAATAAAAGCCCCCTTTTAATGCCTAACTGTAAAAAACATTGATTTTATATCACAGCTTTTTAGAAAAATAAGTTAAATACATAATAACACATATAATAACATAACTGTTGCCATATAACCCTCTATGCAATAGAGGATTAAATAAATCTGCACATTTCAGACCCAGGAGCAACGCAACATGTTTCATATACAAATACACATTTAACAGTAAGAACTAAAATAATAATAATAATAATAATTAAAACCCAACAACATAATATGGACAAACAATAATTCTTAGTGCTGTCAACGTTTCAGCCAACGTTTATCTTCAGATCCTCTTCAGTTCCTCTTCTCTCAGCAACAGCAGGAGGGTTGGGTGGATGGATCAGTGCTTTGTTTCATGTCTGGAAGCTACAAATGACCTTGCTCTTTTTTATCAACTCATCTTCATTTTATTTAAACTTGAACTTGCTGTTCAGTGGTTTGAGCATAGGTTTTCATCCATAAAATGAAAACACACTGAATTACCACTGACTTTGGTATAATAAAATATGTTATACATATGTTATACATTATACATATATATGTTAATACATTTTTGTGTTAATTTGTTATTGCGATAAATTGACAACACTAATAATGAAATAAAAACAAAGCACAAAAAGTGAAAAAGAAAAATAATGGCATAAAGTAGTGATTTGCTCTCTCTTTAACTCCTTAAAAGATACGACGAAGGAAAGACTAAAATTCAAAGAGCTTTAAAAGAGCTCAATCATGAAAGAGAAGCTGTTTATTCATGGTTTGGGGCTGATTTCAGTTCTGCTGCAGCTTGTTGCTCTTCTGCAGAATAACTTCATCATGTCATTAGTTTTGATCAGAGTTTGCTGAGGAATAGTAAAAGGATGGAAGTAGATGACAGATCTAAGGTCTGTGCTACAAAGGCGGATCAGTACCTGCCATCAAAGGATAGAGGAATATTAGGGTTAGTTACTTTATTGTTCTGTATATGGGTCAGTGATAAATCATGTTTGGCAAGATGAGAAAGTCAAAAACCTTTCAAAATACAGTTTTAAGAAGAATTTATCAGGTCTCTCAAAATGTACATTTTGTGTTGATGTTGGTTCATTGTTTTTTTTATTTTTTTTTTGCACAATTTTTTGACACAAAATATCAAATGGTGTAACAAAAACACAATGATAAATTTTAAATATATAATCCACCTATAATATAACACTTGTTGATAGCCTGTGTTTTAACATTTTAAAACCTTTTTAAGACAGTTAAACTATCTGGTACCAAGTTCTAGGATTACACCACATGGCAGTTTTGTCACTGACCCTTATTTTAAAAAGAAATCTTCCTCTGATTTTTTACACAGTATACTCAACTTTCATCTTTAGTCTTTTTGGTTAAGTCTCTAAATTCAAATAAAACCTCTCTCTCCTCCTTGTAATACCTTTGTATTCCTGGACATGATCCTGTTTCACAGACCCAGAACCCGTCTGCCTGAAGTTCTGCAAACACTCTCCAGATCCTCTTCTGTGCTTTACAAGGACACCGGCTGACCCTTTTGTTAATAAAAGCTGTTTCAGGTCAGTGTGACTCAGGGAGGTTCTCAGCTCATCTCTGGGCTTCATCCAGCCTGAAGCTACTGCAGCAGTTTTCAGCTACAGGAGTAAGGATGAGAATTGATACCATTTTTATGATTCCGATTCCATAATTGATACTGCTTAACGATACAATTCTTTATCGATTCTCTTATCGATTCTAATTTCGGGAAAAAAGGAGTTTGATTAGGATAAGGTTTGTTTACTTGGAAGTCACGACCTTACGAACTTAACAGAGAGGTCAAAAGAGCCCAAAGCCTAGATACTGTGTTAACTGTAGAAATATGTAACTGTAAAAATACACAAGAATGTGGAACAAATAAAAACAAATTATCCTTTTTAAAAGCATATATGAGCTGACTATGCACTCAAAATAACTATAAAGAAACATAAATTCAACAGAACAGTGCATAGTGCGATCTGAAAATACAATGAAGAATTAACAATTCTTTTGCAGAAAAATAATCATGTCTTCTTTTTCAGGAAGGATACGTAACCGTAGAGATAATAGCTTGGCTACTGCAGCTGCTGCTGGGTTGACATCAGGGCCGCTGCTAAGGTTTTGGAGGCCCTAAGCTCAGCTTGTATGGAGGCCCCCCCCCGGCCCGCCCGTCCACCGAACTCCTGGAAGCTCACGAAATTTACAGTTGAAAATAAGTCTTATATAGGGCATGTAGATATCAAACAATTAACTTTTATTATACAATAATATACTGTATGTTAAATAATAAATCAGAGAGAGCAACAACACAATAACAAATAAATAAAACAACTGCATCCAAGGGAAGGCTTTCAGTTGTGGGTGTGGATGTCTCTTCTAAGGTGACTGTTGTTGTTTGTGGCTGTGTACTTGAACCTTTAGAAACGTTGGATGGTTGTTGGCTGCTTACTGCACTGCTTGTCGATGGTTCATCATCTGGTTCATCTTCTTGCTGATGTGGTGGTCGGTGTATGTATTTGAGTATTGACCCTATGAATATGATTTAAATGAAAAAATATCTCATTAGTAAAAGTTGAATAAAAATACCCAAACCAAAAATATCCCTTCATTATATTATGCTATCTAGTAGCCTTTGTATTTCACAATGATAGGAGATAGAACCCTTAAATGACATTAATATGGTAGGACAAAATCAAATATCTTAAAAATTAACATATTCTAATCCTACACATAAAACAAAACAATAGTGGTGAATGTTAAAGGTGGCCAAAACATTTTTTTTTGCACTACACACGACTTTAACACTCCTACAACACTGTGGCCAGATGTAAAATCATCCCCCAACCACCGCCCCCCTCCCCTCCTCCTCCTCACTACCAGGACAGACAGGGCGTTATCCCCAACGACCCCTGGAGCAGAGAAAAGATGCTAGAGCTGAGTTTTATTCTCTGTCCAATCCTGTTTACAGTTGGGCTAACCTAGCCTAGCTTGTTTATCACGTAACGCTGTGTTAGCAAAACAAACAAACACGGTATAATACGGACTTACCAGAAAGGGATGCAAGTTTGTCGTCTTTCTCTTTTTTCCTCTTTCGCTTTTCAGCTCCAGATTCATGGTGTCTCTTGGATGATATTCTCTCATTTCAATTGTCGACGTTTTTAACTGAAGAAAACTGCTCATTAAAGCCGTTTCAGAGCGTAGTAAGAAAAGTGGCTCCGAGGCTTTGTGCCGTCGTGAACGATCCGACTCGACTCTTTGAAGTGACAGATAGGAGCCGGCTCCTCATTGGGAGCAACGGAGGAGCCGAACGAGCCGACTCGTATTAGCGAGCTGAGCCACAAGATCCGACTCTCCGAATAGCGACGGAATTCCCATCACTCGCTGTACCATTTCCAAAGGACTTGCGGGGGTCTTTTTATTACGCAATAAATAACATTTAATTTTACCGATTACAGTGATGATATACAAAACTCCCGTAGAACTAATTAATATTTTAGCTATTTATTAGTGTAATAATTATTACCTTTTTTTCCCCAATCTTAATTTTGGAGGCCCCCCTCCACTAGTTGGGGCCCTACGCTGGCTGCGTAGTCTGCGTGTACGGTTGATACATGTCAACCGGTGGGCCTGGTTGACATGTATCACTCCGAAGCGTCAAAAACACAACACTCCATTAACGTTATTCCATGTTTGTGCATATTTATTGTGTTCCCTCCCAACACTGTTGTGTCCATTTTGCAATGACTGCAAGTCGTCTGTTGCCATCTTTTTTTCATAAAGTGAAGCCAAACCTTTGGAGCTTTTGAATCTGGTGGGCACCATTATTGTTTACGACATGCTAAACTGGTGTAACGTCATCACGTAATTAGTCATGCTTGCTGGAATCGAGCCTGTGTAACTTGCGTAAGTTACGTGACGTAGATTCGTGCTGATTAGAATCAATAAGAGAATCGTTAGATGAACTGACAAACGATTCCATGGTATTGAAACACACGGAACCAGTTCTCTACAGGAACCGGTTCCTGTAGAGAACCTGTTCTCTACAGTTCTCAATTCCCATCCCTATACAGGAGCCTATCAGGGTCAAACAGGGGGACACACTACTGTGTTTTGTGTGAGAATCTGAATAAAATATTTAATAAGTTGCAGAGTGTGTGAGTGTTTGTGTTGATCTGTGTCACAGTAGCAGCTCTGACAGCAGACTGAAGGTACTGTATGTGGAGCCTCCGAGCTACACTTTGATCTGCTGACATTTCACTGATGATGACCAAGATGCGTTGGTGCAGGTTTCTAACTGTAGCACTGACAGAGTGAGAGGAGCTGGACTGACTGAGGAGCAGAGCTGCCACATGTGAGGCAGAGATGAGATGAAAAGAGAAAGCTTCTCCCATTCTCCCCCTGCTCCTCTGAGGAAAATACCTAAATCAGAAGCACCTGTTGGAATCTTCCTCTGACCATGGAGAAGTTTGAGCTTGAAGTAGAATTAGGTGTTAAACCAGCAGCTCAGTCTCAGAGGGAAACATGACTGTTTGTTTCTAAAAACTACAACATCTAGCAGGAGGGTTGGGTGAATGGATCAGTGCTTTGTTTCATGTCTGGTGTTGTAGTAGACAATTGTTCAACACCACTGCTAACTGATGTCTGATCATTTTACACAAACATGTTTTCTAGCACAAACCTAGACCTATTCAGGTTTAGGTTAACCATTTAACCATCCTGTTAAATGGTTAACAAATCCTGTTAACCATTTAACAGGATTTGTTAAAATATACATTTATGAAAAACATGTTGTTTATATATCTGCAGAAACATAAACACACGGTAAACATTTACTCTGCAGGTTTTCATTGAAAATGTGAATTTGAATCCAGCTTCCTGTTGGTTATATGTATGAATACATGTTGTGTTGTTCTGAGGCGTATTCTGGGAAGTGGGTTATGTGAAAACTCAGAGTAAATTAATCCTGAGATGAGGGAAACTTTGAGTTATCTGTTCCAGAAAGATGAAACTGTAACTCTGACTCAGTCACCATGGTAACAGACTCAGTCACCATGGTAACAGACTCTGTGAACATAACCTGCTCGCTGGCAGGTTTACTTGAAGAAAACGTGAGTTTCTACCCGTCTCCTCCCACTTGAAGAAGCTCTTCAAAATGGATTGTCCATTAATTCTCAATCCAATTGACATCAACGTCGCGAGAGAATCTTCAGGCCGAGACTGGATATCCTGTCATATATATATATATCAGTACATATATTAAAAAGTAGGCTATATAGGCCTGTTTTATGAGCTTCTTCCTTCTTTCTGTTGGCTGAGTTTTTATAAATGAATACATTATTGAGTACTTGTGCTCACATCGTCATTTTAATACATATAAAATAAAAATATATAAATATTGTATCAAGTGTTACTGTGAGGCAAGGGCGGATCCATGGTTTTGATATTGGTATGGACATTTTTTTGGGGCAATTTGCATAGCGTACCTAAGGTCGCTCTGCGCCCGTGACCTTAATGAGGTTTTTCTCTCGTTTTATGTGTGTGTGTGTGTGTATGCAACACTTGCACGGCCTGTCAGTAGACAAACCAAACTGAGCTTCTTTCTCCACTGGCCTCAACAATCAGCATTACATTGTGTTGCTTTATTTTCCACACAACATTTATACAATGTCTCCTGTGAAATATTGACCTACTGTATTTTACACGCATCTCTGAAATTAAAGGATCTACAGGTAAAGCTGTTCATGTGAGTTTCGGTACTCCAGTTGAAGTGTATTTTGAACATGTTACTTGATGTAGTTTTGTAAGTGCACTCTGCATGGAGTGCGAGATGTGTGAAAAACAAGTGGAATATACCATTTTTTAGTCATCCACCTACATTTGTCAAATGTAGGTGGATGACTACTTCAAATTAACACCAAACATTTATTAACTGAAGATAGAAGACACACCAACTCAAAAGATTAAGTTTCCAGTAAAAATGTATTATGGTCTAATTAATAATAATAAACCGCCTTTAAGATATTTCAGATCATTTTCAAGTCCAGTTGGGTGTACATTGAGGTGCAACCCCGACCCCTCGCGGTTAACACTGCCATCATGTGGCCACCAGGCTATTAGTAGTAGTAGGAGGAGGAGTATAACTGACTTTATTAATTCACCTGTAAATTCACCTGTAACTTTAAATTATTGGTAATGTCACGATAGTGTTGTCTTAACAGCAAAGACGTGTGCCCTCCGCATCGCTCGAGTTACCCCATGGCGGCACATTACACTTAGATGCTAGCTGTTACTGAGCAGATAAGACTTTACAACTGGCGGTGTCCTCTGGAAGCCCGACATCCAAATGCACACTTTACCGAACCCATCCCTCCCTTTTTAAGTTTCAAGGTTTATACATGCTGTGTGAGTAACTTACCGCTGCTTGGGTGAAATAATGTCTGATGTCCTTCAGTTTTCTCTTCCTGCCCGATTCTGACATAATTCTGGTCCAGCCAGCGAGGCGAACCGTAGTAGACACGAAATTTAAAATTTCCCGTTTCGTCCAGTCGCCAACTTCACAGTCGGAAGAACTTGGTCCCAGCAGTATGACATACAGGACGGTGAGCCAATCACAGATAGGAAGACTGTCCCTACCAATGACGCTCTGTCTGTGAGAGGCGGAACGAAGGGAACTAAGAAGGGAAAAATTAACCCTTTGTGTTCCGAACCGAATGTTGCTCAAACTCCATTCAAAAATAATAGGTAGGGACATTTTAACACATTGAAATATTGGTATGGACGTGTCCATACCGTCCATACCTAATTCTCCGCCCATGCTGTGAGGGGACAAGTTTAAATTACCATTTGAAGTAACCACAGAATTAATATTGACTTCATACTGAATATGTACTTGTTTAAGATCCTATGTCAATTAAATCAAAGTGAGCTGCAATCATAGCCTAGCAAAATATGCCTTAACTTTTTGGATTATGTTTATTATTATGTTATATTTCATTTTTAGTTGCTTACAACTTCTCCTCTCCCCTGTTGGATTGTATTCCTATTCATATTCCTCCTATATTCTATGAACTTGCTGCTCAGTGAAATAGTCCAATCTAACTTATAGCAATTTTCTCTCCTTTGCTGCTGCAGCAGTGTTACTGTTACAGTGAAATATGTGTTGGTTCTCTCCATAGGCTGCATTAATACTACTAGTTATATTGCGGTAAATTAAATCAATCTTTTTATCTGCAGTTATGTCTGTTGCCATGGTTTCTCATGGTATCTGTGCTCCATTGATAATGGATTTTTGTGCACATGCATAACTCGGTAAAGGTAAATGACTCAGTTGATCGAACCAATTCAGATCAACTGTTCTGGAACCAGATACTCTGAGTTTATTATCTCAGAGTAAGTCAACTCAGAGTTGAAGGATTAACTCAGAGTTTTTTAACCTCCTTTCTGGACTCCTTTGATGTTTATTTCCTGTGTGTGTGTGTGTGTGTGTGTGTGTGTGTGTGTGTGTGTGTGTGTGTGTGTGTGTGTGTGTGTGTGTGTGTGTGTGTGTGTGTGTGTGTGTGTGTGTGTGTGTTATTACTGCAGAACTGTGGCAGCTGAACAGAACCTGGGTTTTCCAGGGACAGGCTGCATCTCTGCAGCTGCAGACAATGCTGCTGGATGAAGGAAACCAGAGGCTGTATGTGGGGGCAAAGAATACATTGTTCTCCTTAAACCTGGAGAGGGTCGACACACACCACAGAGAGGTAACACACACATACACCACAGAAAGGTAACACACACATACACCACAGAGAGGTAACACACATACACCACAGAGAGGTAACACACATACACCACAGAGAGGTAACACACACACATACTACAGAGAGGTAACACACACACACACATACCACAGTGATGTAACACACACCACAGAAAGGTAACACAAACACACACGACAGAGAGGTAACAGACACATACATACACACACATAGATAGCACATACACATATGCACACCACAGAGTGGTAACTAATTAATTCACTGACTAAGTATGTGAGTTGTAATATAAATGAAAATAGTAACTGTTTTCTTTCAGATCCAGTGGGCCAGTACTGACTCTCAGATAGAGGAGTGTTTGATGAAGGGAAGAGAAAAGGTACAGACTCTTTACAGCATCACTGACAGCATCACTGACACATTACTGAGACATCACTGGCACCATCACTGACATCATCACTGACATAATCACTGACACCATCACTGACACCACCACTGACATCATCACTGACACATCACTGACACCACCACTAACACTATCACTGACACATCACTGACATCATTAATGACACCATCACTGACATCATCACTGACATAATCACTGACACCATCACTGACACCACCACTGACATCATCACTGACACATCACTGACACCACCACTAACACTATCACTGACACATCACTGACATCATTAATGACACCATCACTGACATCATCACTGACACCACCACTAACACTATCACTGACACATCACTGACATCATTAATGACACCACCACTGACATCATCACTGACACCACCACTGACACTATCATTGACATCATCACTAACACTATCACTGACACATCACTGACATCATTAATGACACCACCACTGACATCATCACTGACACCACCACTGACACTATCACTGACACCACCACTAACACTATCACTGACACATCACTGACATCATTAATGATACCACCACTGACATCATCACTGACACCATCACTGACATATCACTGACACCACCACTGACACCATCACTGACATCATCACTGACATCTTCACACACACCATCACTGACACAATCTCTGACGCAATCACTGACACATTACTGAGAGCATCACTGACACATTACTGACATCATCACTGACACATCACCGACACCACCACTGACACATCACTGACACCATCACTGAAACACTGAAACCATCACTGACACAATCACTGACACATCACTGACAGCATCACTGACAACATTACTAACACCATCATTGACATCATCACTGACATAATCGCTGACACAATCACTGACACATCACTGAGTAAAGGACAGTATTGTGTATCTGTTGGCTATATAGGTGCTTCTCAAAAAATTAGCATATTGTGATAAAGTTCATTCTTTTCCATAATGTACTGATAATAATTAAACTTTCATATATTTTAGATTCATTGCACACCAACTGAAATATTTCAGGTCTTTTATTGTTTTAATACTGATGATTTTGGCATACAGCTCATGAAAACCCAAAATTCCTATCTCAAAAAATTAGCATATCATGAAAAGTTAACTTAATCTAACATAATCATCTGATCCAACGAATTAACTCTAAACACCTGCAAAGGATTCCCGAGGCTTTTAGAAACTCCCAGTCTGGTTCATTACTCAAAACCGCAATCATGGGTAAGACTGCCAACCTGACTGCTGTCCAGAAGGCCATTGTTGACACCCTCAAGCAAGAGGGTAAGACACAGAAAGAAATTTCTGAACGAATAGGCTGTTCCCAGAGTGCTGTATCAAGGCACCTCAGTGGGAAGTCTGTGGGAAGGAAAAAGTGTGGCAGAAAATGCTGCACAACGAGATGAGGTGACCGGACCCTGAGAAGATTGTGGAGGAGGGCCGATTCCAGACTTTGGGGGACCTGCGGAAGCAGTGGACTGAGTCTGGAATAAAAACATCCAGAGCCACCGTGCACAGGCGTGTACAGGAAATGGGCTACAGGTGCTGCATTCCCCACGTCAAGCCACTTTTGAACCAGAAACAGCGGCAAGTGCCTGACCTGGGCTACAGAGAAGCAGCACTGGACTGTTGCTCCATATATGAAAGCAAAGTTTGCATATCATTCGGAAATCAAGGTGCCAGAGTCTGGAGGAAGACTGGGGAGAAGGAAATGCCAAAAGGCCTGAAGTCCAGTGTCAAGTACCCACAGTCAGTGATGGTCTGGGGTGCCATGTCAGCTGCTGGTGTTGGTCCACTGTGTTTTATCAAGGGCATGGTCAGTGCAGATAGCTAGCGGGAGATTTTAGCACTTCATGCTTCCATCTGCTGAAAAGCTTTATGGAGATGAAGATTTCATTTTTCAGCATGATCTGGCACCTGCTCACAGTGCCAAAACCACTGGTAAATGGTTTACTGACCATGGTATTACTGGGCTCAGTTGGCCTGCCAACTCTCCTGACCTGAACCCCATAGAGAATCTGTGGGATATTGTGAAGAGAAAGTTGAGAGACGCCAGACCCAACACTGTGGATGAGCTTAAGGCTGCTATTGAAGCATCCTGGGCCTCCATAGCACCTCAGCAGTGCTACAAGCTGATTGTCTCCATGCCACGCCGCATTGAAGCAGTCATTTCTGCAAAAGGATTCCCGATTAAGTATTGAGTGCATAACTGAACATAATTGACTTTTTTTGTATTAAAAACACTTTTCTTTTATTTATCGGATGAAATATGCTAATTTTTTATAGGGATTTTTGGTTTTTCTTTACTTTTTTGCCAAAATCATCAATATTAAAACAATAAAAGGCTTGAACTACTTGAGTTGGTGTGTAATGAATCTAAAATATATGAAAGTCTAATGTTTATCAGTACATTACAGAAAATAATGAACTTTATCACAATATGCTAATTTTTTTAGAAGGACCTGTATTACTGACTACCAAGGGCATAGCATAACTGCCCCAGTCGTCAATGTAAATAACTTTCTCTGCATTAATCAACATATCATCGATCACTTCCAGTTTGTGGGAAAGAGTCAGACTTTGTCATCATCTATGGATCAAATTTCACACATCACTGTGCTCATTAACCTTAGTTTAACCTGAAGAATCAATGTTATTGATGATGTGGTAAAATCCTGGCATTTTTCCATTGTACCCACCCCACGCCACTCTACCCCCAACTGCTCTGTCTCTGGACCTCTTCCAACAGCTGGAATGTGCAAACTACATCAAGGTCCTGCAGCAGTTTAACCAGAGCCACCTGCTGGTCTGTGGAACAGGAGCCTTTAACCCCATCTGCAGCCTGGTTAGGGTGGGATGCTCAGCACAGGTGAGTCATCAACACACACGCATTTAAACGCACTATATAACACTTTCTGCTTTAATTACAATATCAGGACATAATGATGCCTTAAAACAGTGTGGGATCATGGGAATTATCTTCTTTGCTCTGCAATCTCATTTTCATTATCTTTAATCTCTCTCTCTAAAACAAAGACACCTGCTGATCAAAAACTGAAGCTGTTTAATGTTGAAGATCCGTGTTCCTCTGATGCTGTTCAGTTGAAACAGGAAGTCATATTGAGACAAAGGAAGTGATGGGAACACATGGAAAGTCATGGAAAGTCACAGGAAGACACGAAAAGTTACAGGAAGACAATGGAAGTCACAGAAAGACACAGGAAGTCACAGAAAGACACAGGGAGCCACATACAGGAAGACACAGGAATTCAGGAAGTCACAGGAAGACACAGGGAGATACAGGAATACTAGATGTGCCAGCAAGTTGAGTTGCTGCCAACCTGAGTTCAGCTTGTTTCTCTAATGAAGCTTAGCAAAAGTTCAATCAGGAAGACCATACTATTGTCACTGCTCCTCTCCAACGCATGGTTTTCTACATAATGTTTTTTCCCGGGTGTCAAGTGTCGAACATCTGCTGGTCTCACTAACCAATGGCATAGCAACACATAGTGCTACTTTCTTCTTCTGGCACTTTCTGCGGGTTGTCCTTGGGTTTTTTATGTCAGACTCTGACATTCATAAACTGCTTGGTACTGGACACCAAGCTTCTCATCATGGTGGCGGGGGGCATGCAGGCAGTGTCTGCTGCAACATCTCATCCAACGTCTCTCTGCCCCGGCTGCCTTTCCTCCCGCAAGAGAATGGAGCCTCCTGGTGTGGTGAGGGGCATTACAAGCATTACGACAGCTGCGCGCACAAGGTACAAAGCGTTAATAATCAGCCCATCTGCAATAACTTCAATGAAAGTGTATGCATTTACCCCAATTGCGTGTTTCTTCACATCTGCAGCAGTTACAGGGATGCTCATCCGAGGTCTGTGTGTCCGCGCAGGGTCTGCGGGGTTGTCCTGGTTGAAAGACTTACTAACATTACATCCCTCCATTCAATGAATATAAGAGCACTTGCATATGAAATGTCTTTTCATCCCGACTGCGTGTTTGTGGGTCATATTCTCACTAGCCACTGGAGTCCTGGGTAGGGATCGCTTTGCCTGTTACATCCTCATATGTTTCAAAGAAACTTCAGTCCGTCCACGATGAACCTCAGCTGCTAAAACAGGAACTTGATATAGGGTACATAATTGGCCCATTTAAATCCTCACCTTTCCCCCTGGGGCGACACAGTGTCGCAGGGTTTAGAGCTGTTGCCTCACAGCAAGAAGGTCGCAGGTTCAAGACCTCCTTAGTCCTGGGTCTGGGACCTTTCTGTGTGGAGTTTGCATGTTCTCGAAGTGTCTGCGTGGGTTTTCACCGGGTACTCCAGCTTCCTCCCACAGTCTAAAAACATGCTGAGGTTAATTGGTGACTCTAAATTGCCTGTAGGTGTGAATGTGTGAGTGTTTCCATACTTAAAACCTACGACTTTGCATGGAAGATTTTTGTAGTGGTAGTTCTAACAGTGAATGCTATACGGAGAGACATGTCTTGCATGCATGAAGCTGGATTTTATTCAAGTGCCTTATAAACAATGTCCCCCACCTAACCACCAGGGGGAGCATAACATCCTGTGTTCATAAATGTATAACACCACATCCACTTTCTAAGATTAGTAAATCTGCATACAAAACTGCCTCCATATATATGTGAGATTATCGAATATGACACATATCTCAAACGCTGTATTAAGAAATGTTAAGTTAAATGAAGTGTTACATCAATTAATTCATAGTCGAAAAGGGGTAAAATGATTACAATTAAAAATGTTGCTATTTAGAATGCATCACATATCAAAAGAAACAAGACATGGTTATTGTTTCATCAGATTTAATTTGTTTTATGTTTATTTTTTATCATCCTCTATATTGGTTTTAAGAAGTAGCTAATCTGCAAATAAACACTGACTTTAACAGCATATAGTTAGTATAGTCTTGTGCACTCAGGTCCTAGCGATCTAAGAAGTTATTAAAGTCAGATTCTTAGTGGGATTTCTATATTTCTAAAATGTGTGAGGCTTTTTATGTGTAGTAAATGTTTTCCAGTGTAAAGAAGCTGAGAGAGACTTTTCAAGGTTCAGATACATCACAGTTTAAAGCTGCTACAGCTGCCAAAAAGGACAGAGCTGTTTTATAGGTTTATAATGTCAAACTTATTATTTCCTCAAAGATATGAACAAGGGTGAAATCTGTGATATAAAGTCACATGGTCAGATGATACAAACCAATGTGCCATTGGGTTTTTATAGATCACATGATGAATGAGTTTGACTTGTGTGACACACAGAGATGTGGTGATATCACAACAGGATCCTTCTCTGCTCATAAATCAATAATTTCCTGTCTGACCTGTTGGCATCACAGCCCATAGGGAAGGAGTTCAGGTGTGTGGGTTTGTGCACGTATGTGTGTTTCTACCATCTGCTGTTGAGGCATCAGGATCAGGCGAGTAGTTAGTTGCTTGCACAAATGTTCCTTCCTGTGATCATCCATCACTTCTTTTCTCATCTATCTTCATTCTCCTCCTCATCCATCACAATGATCACTCCTGTCCTCACATCACCTCCTTTGTCTGGATGCTGTTAAGGCTTCTCAATGTGAGCTCTATGTTTATGCAAATTTGTGTGTGAATAACTTAGAACTTTGTGTGTGTGTGTGTATGTGCGTGTGTGTGTGTGTGTGTGTGTGTGTGTGTGTGTGTGTGTGTGTGTGTGTGTGTGTATGTGGTCCACAGGATAAGTGGTTTGTCCTTGAAGAGGACAGTATCACCAGTGGCAGAGGACGTTGTCCGTATGACCCCAACAGTCCCTGCACAGCTACTCTCTCCAGTAAGAAACTGATGGTCTCAACCAATAGAGAAAATGTTTTTAATGTTTTTATTTTAGTTTGAAGGTTGTTGATTTTTGACTGTTCAATGCTGCCACCTGGTGATTATTGAATTGTTCTACATGTCTGAAATACTAACTCTGAGAACACAGATCTGTTATTAGATATTAGATTAGTAAGATTCTACTTGACTCTACTCGTGTGTGTGTGTGTGTGTGTGTGTGTGTGTGTGTGTGTGTGTGTGTGTGTGTGTGTGTGTGTGTGTGTGTGTGTGTGTGTGTGTGTGCATACATTAGGGGGAGAGCTGTATATTGGCCTGTACACTGACTATTGGGAGAATGATGGAGCTCTGTGTCGATTCAACAACCAGACGTACACACGCACTGAGAGAGATGACAGGCAGCAGCTCAATGGTGGGTCAACATACACAATCAATACATAAATAAATATACCTCATTTAAATCGTGAGTATGTTTTCAGAAAAAAATTAAAATAAAAAAAATACAAAAGGCTACAACAGAGGATTAGGACCAGGTGTTAAGGATTATGGAGATTTTACCAAGATAAAGTCTTAATATTATGAGAAAAATGTATAATAGTGTGAGAATCAAGTTGTAATCTTATGAGAATAAGGTTGTATTATTATGAGCATGAAGTTGTATTATTATATAATACTTTATACTATTGTTGTCTACTGTACTTTGGTAGGTTTCACAAACAACAAAACATTTATTTTTTGTGGATGAGAAACTTCTATAAAATCAGGACTTTATTATTTTTTTATGTAAAAGTGATTCTCTCAGTGTGGCCTTTATCCTCTGGTTCATCAGGACTTTATTCGTTTTGATGCATTACTTCAGTCCTTTATGTTCCACAGAGCCTAAGTTTGTAGGCTCAGTAATCATTCCTGACAACGACGACAAAGACGATGACAAAGTTTACTTCTTCTTCACTGAGAGAGAGACAGACGCTGAGGGGCTGAACAAGGCTGTTTATACCCGGGTGGGACGAGTCTGTGTGGTGAGAAAGACAATGCTGTATACTCTATATGTAATATAATATCTTATGTATTGACCTTTTCTGTACCTAAAGCAGCCACAGACAAAGTCCTAATCATGTGTTTTCCTGTGTCAGAACGATCAGGGAGGACAGAGGATGCTGGTGAACCGATGGAGCTCGTTTTTGAAAACTCGTCTCATCTGTTCAGTGGCTGGACACAACGGCATCGATACACACTTTGATAACCTTGGTGAGGCCACGAGCCCTTTGTTCTACATGACATCACATTTATGGATCAATTGATTTATTGGAAGTGGGAAGTCAGAATGGATTGAAGGAGTTTTTTTACTCTGTGTGTGAGAGTTTGTCCTGTAACAGTGAGAGCAGATATTCATTTAATGGAGAGTGATGATGACCATAGTTAAGTTAGTTAGTAAGTTAGTAAGTTAGTTTTAATGACACACTCCTCATTTAGTCGCATATGGTAAGAAAGTCATTGTTATGTTAAGCAAATAATATAAGCAAGTAATATCGGAATTGGCTCCGATGGTGGGGAAAAATGCCAGTTACTCGATTTACCAGTTGATCTAGTTTCTTACCCTTACCTATGGTCATGAGCTCTGGGTTATGACTGACAGGACAAGATCGTGAATACAAGGAATTTCCTTCACAGGGTGGCTGGGCTCTCACTTAAGGATTAGGGTGAGAAGCTCGGAGTAAAACTTATGCTCCTCCACATTGAGAGGAACCAGATGAGGTGGCTCAGGCATCTAGAGAGGAGCCCCAGGGCAGAGCCAGGACACACTAGAGAGACTATGTGGGTCAATATAACACAGTCTGCATAATGAATACTTTTACTGTATTAAGTATTTAATGATGAGTATTTATATTTTAATGCAGTAAAGTATGTCAGTCACCTCTGCCACTGAACCTTGGTCCTTTACCAGTAGTTAGGACTCATATTAGTAAGTCCTCAATTTATAAAAACTGTAAAACTGTGTTTGCGTGGTATCTGGTATCACCATCCTGTGGGTGAAGAGAATGAATCAAAGAGCAACACTCATCTCCAAACATCTCACATACTCCTCCTCTTTCTGCCAACAGGAAGTTGAATGCTTGTCTATTCTGTCAGGCCATTTTATTTGTTGCTGCATGCTGTCCTCCCACTGTGCCCAGGGCTACACTAGTCTTGTTGGCGAACTTTTACTGATTAAAATATGTAGTTAATCCAGGCTGTGTTGATCCTGACTCCTACTTGGGGGAAGAAGAGCATCATAAAGGTGCCCATACTATAATTTATTCTTTTGGCTTTGTAGATTCCCAGACTATTCACATAGGGCTTAAGGTCTGGTGTGTTAGCTTTTCCTTGATCCACCGGGTTCTCCGACTTCTTGTAGTGGAATAAGAGTGACTGGCTGGACTGCTGGGACACAAGCACATCTTTCATACCAGTGCAGTGGCATTGTGCTGAGTAGAACCTCGCCTCTGCAGAGCCAGAACTGAGCTGCCACGGTTTGCATAGCATAGTGATAGAGGCAAATCTTGGCTGCCGGTCAAGTGTGGTTCCTCTTCTTGTCTTGAGTTGAGCTCAGATATGACACATCCTCCATTGCACTTAGGGACTAGTTCCCAGATAATGTCACAGAGGCTCTTTTGCAGTTTTCCCACATCTTGGCTTCCTTCTTTCTCAAAGCATTCAAATTATAGCTTATATCAAGCTCCGTCCCATCTGGCACTTGTCTTAGTCTGTTTTCCACTCTCACGTCTGGAGTGGTCGATCTCCCACTTTCTTTATAGGTGATGTCAAGTCATTCAAGTCTATATACACCAGACCACCCTTCAATGTATTTCTGTAGTATTCTTTCAACCCCAACATCTGGATGCACTCTGCTTCATAAAGTGGTGATAATTCCAATTTAACATCGATCACAAAAAACTATTTTCATAACAGAACCAAGCCTAACACAGCATTTTCTTGTAAATGCCAAAGAGAAAAAGAAAAAAATAATATGTCTGTGTGTTTGTGTGTGTGCATTTGTGTGTGTGTGGGGGGGTGTCCTATCCTGTCCCACAGGGCTCATACAATCCTCTTCCTCATGTAGGGAAGAAGGAATGTTCCTGTCTAATTGATTTCTAATAAGTGTTCACAGTGCTTGGCTCATACACCTGCCTTCCTTTTATACAGTAAAGGAGGGATGTCTTTAACTAATTAATCTTTGATAAAAAAAAAAAAAGTTAGGAATAAGAACATAGATCTTGATCTAGTTGTGCAGGCAATTGTGCTCAGACTCTCAAGTGCAACTTTCATTATTACAACATGCTCACAGTGATGATATTAATGTGTGGAACTTTAGGTTTTACACATTTATGATGACAACACTAATAGACATGAACTTCATGTGTCTGTTCCAGAGGACGTGTTTGTGCTCAAAAACAAGGACAGAAAAAACCCAGAGATCTTTGGCCTGTTCAGCACAACCAGGTGAACTGATCCTCCTGCAGCTTCTCCTATTCCTGCTACATGTTTGATTGTGTCTGTCTGTGTCTGACTAAGTCTGACCCTTTAGAATAGAATAGTCCTTTATTGTCAGTGTACAGTGGGAGATGCAATGAAATTAAGGGTGCTCCCACAGAGCTGCCCTGCACCACAATAAGGAAAGACAAAGATAATATAACATAAGGAGTTGTCATAGGAACCAACACACAAGGGACAAAATGTGGGTGAGAACAATACAACATGAATAAAAAAGGAGTATCCTCTTAAAAATAGAGACATACAATTTGAGAAAAAAAAATAGAAGTAAACTTCAGGTTCAAATAGCGAGAATTTCTTTATTAGAAACAACGGTAGTGAGGCAGGGTTGAAAGGAGATAGCAAGGTCTGGGGTGTAAATCGGAGAGGATGCATCCAGAGGCCAGGAGGTGATGCTGGGTTCGGTGCTGAGAGCCGAGTCCCAATGTGTGGAGATGATAAGGAACATGGATCGAGGAATCGGGCAGGCAGAGGCAGAGTGGAGGTCCCTGGAGTCGGCAGGACTGGAGTGGTAAGAGGGAAAGTTACTGGGAGAGCCGGGAGGAAAAAGCAGCAATCAAAAACATGGAGATACACTACTAGGAACCAAGCATTACCATGGAAGTAAGCAGAACTATCTGGCGATGAGTGGAGGTAAAGCCAGTGATTCTATACAGGTGTTGATGGCTGAATTAAATACAGATGTGCCAGTCTCCAGCACAGTGCCCTGCCTCTACCTGAAAGGAAAACACAGAAGGGGAGGGGCATATACACACACACACACACACACACACACACGGAGAGGTGAGACGGACAGGGAAAAGTCAGGGACTCACAGCTGGGACTGTGACAGAAAGAGCAACAAAACCATAAAAAAAACTCTGGCAGTAGTGAAATAAAAGTAGTTCAACAGAATATATGTACATTATAAATATAGATTTAAATATAAAAAAAGCTGCATGTGTGCGATGGTGGGTATATTAATCAACTTAAAGTGAGACGTGGCTGCAAACATTTTGACAGGAGGCAGTTGAGGTGATAGATGTCAGAGTTGTTGGAAAAGTGAGGGGTTGTATGAGTGTGTGTGTCTCCATGGGTCCTAACAGTCTGGACAACACAGGGAAAGAAGCTGTTTGTCTGTTTGGTGGTATGGGACTTGATTGACCTGTAGCGTCTTCCAGAGGGCAACAGTTCAAATAGTGAGTGGGCAGGGTTTGAGGGGTCTCCTATAATGGCCGTAGCAACAGGATATGGATATTTGTCCCAGCGTGGGCAATTTCTGACTGTGTCTGACTGTGCCTGTGTGTGTCTTTCTGTATCTGACTGTTTCTGGTTGTGTCTGACTGTATCTGTCTGTCTGACTGTTGCTGACATTATCTTACTGTTGCTGACTGTGTCTGATTGTCTAACTGTTTCTGACTGTGTCTGACTGTATCTGACTGTGTCTGTCTGTGTCTGACTGTCTGACAATATCTGATGTGTCTTACTGTCTGTGTATGACTTTTTCTGTATCTGACTGTATTTGACTGTCTGTTTCTGACTGTCTGTTTCTGTGTCTGACTGTTCCTGATTGTCTGTCTGTGTCTGATGGTGGCTGACACTGGTGTCTCTGACTCTATCTGTCTGTGTCTGACTGTCTTTCTATGTCAGTCTCTTACTAACTCTTTGTGACTGTGACTGATTGTATCTGACTGTGTCTGTCTCTTTCTAACTATGACTATTTGACTGTCTGACTGTGTCTGAATATTTCTGACACTGTCTGACTATATCTGAGTGTCTGTGAATGACTGTATCTAATTACGACTGACTGTGTCTTTCTGTTTCTAACTGCATCTCACTGTACCTGTGTTTGACTGGCTGACTGTGACTGCCTGTGTCTTTATATGTCTGTCTGTTTCTAACTGTGTTTGTCTGTCTGACTGCCTCTGACTGTGTCTGACTGTCTGTGAATGACTGTGTCTGTCTTACTGTTTCTGACCATGTATACCTGTTTCTGACTCTGTGACTGTGTCTGACTGTTTCCGTCTGCGTCTGACTGTGTCTACCTGCCGGTCTGTGTCTGATTGTATCTTTTTGCCTGACTCTTTGCCTGACTCTTTGACTGTTTCTGACAGTGTCTGACGTTATCTGACGGTGTCTGACTGTATCTGATTTTGCCTGACTCTGACTGTTTCTGACGGTTTCTGACAGTGTCTGACTTTATCTCACTCTATCTGATGGTGTCTGTGTCTGACTCTTTATGTTTGTGTCTGACTGTATCTGACTGTATCTGGCTGTGTCTGACTGTTTGCAGCAACGTGTTTAAAGGATTTGCGGTGTGTCTGTATCACATGGATGACATCAGAGCAGCTTTCAATGGGCCCTTTGCGTACAGAGAGCGACCCGAGCACCACTTTTCCCCTTATGAGGACCGAGTCCCCTACCCCAGACCTGGATCTGTGAGTGTGATATATCAATATATGTTTTTTCTCTTTTCCTCTGCCCTCATTTAGCAGCTTATTCAGATTCTGATTCCTGTGAATAGAATAGACATTTCCCTCTATTTCTTACACATCTACTGAACATCTTTACATCTTTTTATACTAATAAAAGGTATAACTACTTTTTATATTCTAATACTATTTATTGTTTTTGTTGTTTGTGTTTTATTTGTTGCTAATTTAATGCATGCAATTATGTTATTTGTTGTTGACTTTATAGTTGTGGACTATTGGTCTGGACAAAAAAGACATTTTAGGTTGAATATTCAGTTTTGGGAAACACTGATCATCATTTTATGCCATTTTATGAACCAAACTAATCAATTAATCATTTCAATAATCAATAGATTAATCCACTATCATAATAGTGATTAACTGTAGCTTTGCGACACATTTCTTATATTTAGATATTTTCAGTATAAATCAGTATAAATTCCTTGCTGCTGAAGTGTTCTGCACACTGCCCTGGTCCAGGACAGGTATCCTCTGATTGGACAATGCAGTGTAGGACAGTCTGCTGATAGACGGTCTGCTGAGGGACAGTCTGAGCCTGTTGGACAGTTTGCCAAGGGACAATCTACTAAGTGACAGACTGATGTCTCTGTGTCTCCATTTCTTTGACAGTGTGCCAGTAAGGTGACTGGCGGCAGCTTCTCTAGCTCTAAGGATTTCCCTGATGACGTTCTGCGGTTTGTGCGTTCCCACCCTGTGATGTTTCGTCCTGTCCTCCCGCAGCATCGTAGACCTATCCTGCTGCAGACGGAGCCTGGTGGACAGAGACTGACCCAGATCGCTGTGGACAGGGTCCAAGCTCAGGATGGACACTATCACGTCCTCTACATCGGCACTGGTACCTGAACACTGAACATTACACTGCGTACTTTACAGTAGATATTAGATTCATGAGCAGATAAAAAAGGTACAAATATTTCTGTAACTCAAGTACTGTACTGAAGCACAGTTTTGAGGTATTTGTACTTGAATATTTCCATGTGATACTACTTTATACTTTTTCACTCCACTACGTTTACCCCTTTACTTTCTGATCAGTATTTTATAGGTAAACACATAATCGGTTATTAAATATATATGACAGCAGTAAAAGTTAAGGTTAGATTCACCTTGACAACATTAACAGTGCCTATATTTCCATCTCACAAATGCTGTGTTTGCCCTCAACTCCAGTCTCACCATCTCTGATTTTGTGTGTGCTGCTATGTGCTGGTTTATGTGTAAACACTTGCCCACCTGATGTCTCTGGTTGGCTTAACATGGAATGATTCTACCTGAGCCAATCACATTACTTAGGCGGTTATATCGCCACTTGCACCAAAGAGAAAAAAAAACACAAACACACAATTGTAGCTCTTCTGTATGTTTGATCTGAGCAGGATGACAGCTTCAATGAGTAGCTTCAGTAATATGTAGTAATGGCGTGGTGGTAAATATAATGCTGTTAGTAGTGGCGTTTATTTTAAAGGCATTATTCCATTCCATATTCTATATCACTATTCTACTGTCCTACTAAGCAACGTTTCTAACATTGTTAGTTGTCACCAGAAATACAAGCCAGTTAAACTGTAGTTGCTGTTATACAGCCAGCAGGCAGCAAGACCTTCTCACTAATGCCCAGATGTAACCGCTAAAATACCTGCGTGGTGGACTAAAGGCATCTCAGAAAAGCAGCAGTGTTTCGAAAACAGAAAACGAAAACAGGCTTGTATGCAGGTTGTGTCAGATTAAACTGGCAAATGACCACATTCAGTAGGTATTTGGACGTTAAGCTACACTATCATTTCTCAATGGGGGCACTGCTGGATTCCATGAACTCCACTGCCTGGGGGCCATTTGAAACCAATCAGGAGGCGCTGATAATAAAACAGCTGAGAGGGGGGTGCCGGGGCTGCTCAGTTGTTTTTTTTTTTAGAATGCTTAGCCATCTATGTCAAAACCGATTTTGTTCATTTGAACATGAAATAAAATGTAATGTATTCATGAAGTGATTAGACATAAATAGCCAGGCCAGCACATAGTGCTTTGACCATTCTGATTAGTTTCCTTTCTGAAATGTCTCATATCCCACATTTGTTGACTTTTCATTTCATATTGTTTGACTTTTCATCACAACTTTTTTTCTAAATTAAGAGAAAACAATGAACAAAATAAAATAAGCAAAATGTTCTGCTAATGGAACAAGATAATTTAAGATAATTCCACTCAATACTGGACTGATTGTATCAAATGCATGTACATATTTTCACTTGATGAGAATGAAATAATTTAGAGTTTACTAATGTTCCTGTGTCTCTTCCCTCCTCAGATGACTCATTGGTCTTAAAAGTTATCACCATCTATAATAAAGACACAGACAGTATGGAGGAGGTGCTGCTGGAGGAGCTGCAAGTGTTCAAGGTAAAATACTGTTTCTGTTTCTGCTGGAGCTGCAGGATCAGGCCACTTTAAACATGCAAATCTTGCATTTTATTTCATCACAGCCAGGGGTGAAAGTATCTTTAAATTCTTACCTGTACTATTACCAAAACCTTCATCTCTCTCTCACTTCATGCATTTAAAAATAACAAAGTTAAAACATTCCAATTCTTTACTGTGGGCTACCTGTAGGACTATAGAAAGAATTAAAAAGACTTGACAATATGTTAAACATTATTTGCAATATATTTACATCCAGGGTGCAATTTGTGCAAGAAAAAAAAAGCTGTAAGCAGTAAGCCTATTTTGAACAACTGAACTGCATTTGCAGAATAGCCTAACATTTTATTTATTTCCCAATATTTAAGAGAAATATGAAATACCACAATATGCTGTCATTTTTTTTTCTTTTTTGAATACTGTTGGCACAAAAAATGTCTTAATAATATTGTATGTTATGGATTGCTTTTAAAACTCTGTACACTGAGTTGTATCTGGATAGATGATTTTTTTTTTATTATTTATAAAAATGGCATATATAATAATAATAGCATATCTGAATCCATCTTTTACATAGGGTATGAATGGGCCTTTACTTTTACCCATGATCACAGCCCATTTAGAAAACAATGCAATGCTGATTTACTTTGTTTACATCAGCAGAGGAGAACATGCATCTTGTAATATGAATATATCAGATCGACTTCAAGCTGTTTCTGTTAGGTTCTGCGCCAGTAAAAAAACAGTAAAAAAAAAACAGGGCATCCAAAGTAAACAAAACTACTTATACAGTCTTAGAAAAGGTTTGTAACTAAAGGTATCCACATGGGGGAAAAAAGGGGGTCTACGATATGAGATAAGGGTAACTTAGGGTATCAAAGAGGGTCCAAGAAAGCATAAAACAGGCTGGGACCACAAAGTCAAAATCTTTTTTTTTTTCACTCCAAGGGAAACAACCAGAAGATCGGACACAGAACAGACAAATGACAAGGGTTAAGTAGTAGACAGAGACACAGCGACAAACAAGACACAGGTGGACATAATTGCAATCAGGTGTGAAAGAGACAAAGGACGGGGTAGATGAAAGCGCATGGGACATCAAAACAAACAAGCAGGCCACACCAAGAACATTGCTGCAATATTACTGTTGAATAAAAACACAATGTTGCCTGTTTGCAGGTGCCAGCTCCAATAAAAGAAATCATAATATCACCTAAAACGGTAAGAGGAGCATCTGATGTTCACACATGTAATTATGTTGTTTAGACACAAGATAATAACATTACAGCCTTTCCTGTGCTGATAGTAATGCTCCACGTATCTGGCCCCACAGCAACACCTGTATGTCGGGTCGGAGGTGGGCGTGGCCCAGGTGCGGCTGCATCAGTGTGATCTGTACGGCTCAGAATGTGCCGACTGTTGTTTGGCCAGAGACCCATACTGTGCCTGGGATGGTCTCAGCTGCTCCAAATACTATCCTGCTGGAGTGTACACCAAGAGGTACCACAAACACACCACATCTACACTCTTACACACACATCTGCATGAGAGTGGTGTAAAACCGTGGATTGTATTAAGCCTAATTTAGCACGGGAAGAGCTGTCCTGTCTGCCCTGATCTTTGCAAGAGTTGTGCTTTTAAACTGTTTTTACCATCACTTATTCTTCATTTAATTTTTCTCATTTATTAATCTTTTTGAGGCGAAAGGGATATCTAAACCAGACAATGGGAACATGTGTGGGAAGGTTGTGCCAGTGATAGTGGCAGACTTGGAAATACTGTAATAAGATGGTTAAATTTGTCTAATAAATCATTAAAACTTGCAAAAATAGTTTTTATGCACACAACGTAACGTAAATTCAGAATCGTATCTAGCTGGGTGGAAGAGGTGATTATTGTGTGTAGGACTTGTATGAAGAAAACCTTTAAACCCAAAGTGCAGTCTAAATTGTAACAATATCTTATGTTGTTTCAAGGCAAAATGAGGTGGCACCAGTCAGTATCTGGAGTGTGAAGCCAGTTCATGATTTTTTGAACGTTCCTGGACCAATAGAAATGACAAAGGTTTGGAAGAGACAATTGACTTTGCAGCTTAGGTCTCTGTAACAGTTCAAGCCATGTTCTAGGTCTCCTATCTTCCAATATATATAAAAAATAAAGATTTATCAATAGATTTAAAGAAATATTTAGGAAGCTGAAGTGGAAAGCATTGAAACAGACAAAGAAATGTGCATGTTCATATCAATACAGTTCACTTTTCCTGCCAAGTACAAGTGAAGTGTTTTCCCATTTCTTCAGGTCTAAATTTGATTATGTCAGATTGCGGACTGAAATTCCCTTCATAAAGCTTCTGCATATCCTTTGTAATATTAATGCAAAAATATTTAAAGCTACTTCTAGAAAAATTCAGGATGTTAGGACCCAATCCTACATTTGAAGAGCCAGATCATTAACACGGTAACATTCCCTTTTACTAAAGTTAATTTGAGCCAAATCTCCTTAAAGTATTTACAATATGAGGCACAGGGTCTAAAATAAACATTAAGAAATCATCTGCATACAGGGATATGCTATATTCCTCTCCCCCTCTATGCATTCCATTCATTGATGGCATTGATGATTACATTGAGTGTAATGAATAAGGGCTCTATTGCCAAGGTAGTGAACTGATTTCTGATGAGTCCCTCTTGAGAGATGGGAGAACTGTGATTGCTTGCTATTTGTAATTATGGAAGCTTTAAGCGAGGTGTACTCAAGTTTATTCCTTGAAATAAAATGTGGGCCCTATCCAAATATCTTTAAACATTGAAAAAAGTAACCCTATCAAAAGCTTTCTCATTGAGTGCAATAACCACCTCAGGTACCATGAAGGATGCAAGAATGTTAATCACATTCAAGAATAAATAATTGACGCCCAAGAATAAATCCAGATTGGTCATTGCATCCAGCATTGTGTTTTTTAAGTATAAGGTAAGAGCTTTGAGTAGGATCTTCACATCACTGTTTAGGAGAGAGATAGGTCATTATGAGCTACGCATACGCAGAAACTAAGCAGAAGTATGATTGATGTTTGAGTCAGTGTATGTAGAAGTGAGCCACGGGACAAAGAGCCATTAAACATGTCAAGTAAAAGTGTACATAATTTAGTGGAGAACATCCTACCATCAGGGCCTGCATTCTTGCCGTCTGCATTGCATGAATGATTTCTATATGCCTTAATGGAAGCTGAGTCTCAGACTTATGTTGTTTTTATAGAAGAAGCTTGGAGGTTACTGAAGAAGTGTTAGTTGTTGATCCTTCCTTACCCTTTTTGTGGGATTTGTTGAGAGGCTGAGGATTTATGTTGTTGTGCTAGTAGTAGTAGTTATCACCAAGTTGCAAAAATGTATTGTCTTTTTCCTGGGTTGTCCTGAGAGATGATCTTTGACTGGATCTGGAGGTTGGGGTCCAGCGGCCGCTCTGCAGTTCAAGTGGTGCAGGACAATCTTGGGGGCCCATTGCTGCATCAATCCCTCCAACATAAACTTGACAGTATCTTCGCCATCCTCCCTGCCCTCAAGAATGTTTCATATACAGAGTGGCTCTCCAGAATAGAGTTGTCATTCTGGTCCAGTAGTAACCGGCTTTGGTTCTGGAGTGCACTGATAGTGGATTCCACTCTCATTAATACATCCATTCATTTATGTCGACTGTCAGTGAATTCTGACAGTTGGTCCATAGTAATGACCACAGCAGCAGGTTCTTTGGGTGGAGCAGATGCTCTTGCCGTTGATGGAGGATTTATAGCTAGGGATGCTAGCTTAACCACAGCACTCGTACATGCACAAGCAGCCTGTTTAATGTTCTTTCAGTTGCTCATCTTGCACAGAGTAGTCAAATAGGAATTATTATGTCTGTAAGTAAGGGTTGTTAAAACAGTTAGTAAATATAAAATTCACTGGGAGCCTTCTTACATGAGTCCTCTCTCTAAATGTCACAAATGAAATGTCCGACAATGATCAGTTTAATTCAAACATGATGTTTTACACCATAAAACAGGATTTGTGAAAATCTTCACATAAAATCCATTGATATGGTCAATGAAACGTTGATGTTCAACATAACTGCATAAATGTGAGCTATTGCTTCCTTCTGTAGACTGAGCTGTGTGTGTGTGTGTGTGTGTGTGTGTGTTTGTGACTCTAAGAAATAGAGTATAGACATAAATATGAAAACACATGACAAGTGTTAGAACCTTACTGAGGAAACATTGGATCACTTCACCTTCTTTCAACTCTCTCTATCAGATTCTCTCTCTCTGTCCATCCTTTCACTGATCTCTCTGCTTTCATCACATAATCAATCTCTCTTTTCTTCTTTCTCTTCCATCTCAGCAGACGATTCAGGAGGCAGGATGTTCGTCATGGCAACGCTGTCCAGCTGTGCAATGGACTGCAAATTGATGGTTAGTGTATAAAGTGTGTGTGTGTGTGTGTGTGTGTGTGCGTGTGTGTGTGTGTGTGTCCATGTGTGTTCGTGTATGCATGTGTGTGTGCGTGTGTGTGCGTCAGTGGCGATTTGTGATCTTTCAAACAGGGGAAGCTCATATTTGTCGTACATCATAAACATGTTATTTACAGACATCCCAAGTTCCAAAAAGTCATTTCAGGGAGATGTTTGTCGTTTATCGAGATGTTTACCGGAACTTCTGGGAGACTTGGCCCAATGTTAGCATTGTTAGCCATCATGATGCTAGCTGGTCACTTGGACCTAGCCGAGTATGATTGCACTATCGAACAAAAGGTAATTAAAACTAGAACAATAAGAACAAGGAAATTTTAATATTTATAGAACAATGACATATGTGAGTGTGATTTATTTACAGTGTAAGAGTGAATTATTTCACTCCAACAAATAAGGCCAACAAGTAGTCTGTGTCATTTGACTTCACATGGAAAATCCGCGATGGGACTGGAATCATGCAGCTGAGGTGACGTCATGCAGACATCCCAAGTCTCCCGGAAGTTCTTGAGAGTGGCTCCGTGATGCCCTCGAGTCGGGTAAAATATCCCGGATTTTATACTATGCGAGTATTTTTTTTTATAAATGTGCAATGCGAGCGAGAGCGTGCAGGCAAAACACTAACTCGTGCATTATACGTGGATCGCTTCGCTTCGATTGCGCAGGCACGCGAGCGAGAGTGACAGAGAGAGACACGCAATAGATAAACATCTCCCTGAAATGACTTTGGAATCTGGGGTGTCTGCATTATATAGTTTTGAAACCTGTCAGTCAAACTACATTCTGCTTTTCCTCCAATCACCATGCATCACCACTACATTCTGCTTTTCCTCCAATCACCATGTGGACGCTTAGTGTCCAGGCCCCGCCCACACTCCATTGACTCCCAGAGATGCTCAGCGTCCGGGCGGGCTCTAATTTTCAGCATTTATCCAATGGGCGCCGAGTTTCGAGGCGATGAAAAAAAGCCCCATTCACTCTCAGAGACGCTCAGCGTCTATGGGGAAATGCATTGACCAGAGACCAAGTGGTATGGGAATGTACGGACATGTAATTTATTTATTTATGATAAGTAGCTGATTCTGAAAGAACTCATCTTCAAGATGAACATGTTCTAACAGATTTATAGTCAATAAAATGTTAATACAAATTTGGCCATTTATTTTTTGACAGGGCAGGGGAAGTTCAGCTTCCCTTGTAGTCTTAAAGAAATCGCCACTGGTGTGCGTGTGTGTGTGTGTGTATGTGTGACGTGGTTTTAAAACAGTCCTCTGTTTCTTTCCATCTTTTTTGCTAAGGCATCATTTGTTTTGCTGTGTGTGTCTGTGTGTCTGTGTGGGTGTGTGTTGGTAGATGAACATAAATGGCAGCAAGCTGAAGAGAAGCTGGTGTTTGCTGTGGAGACCAACAGCTCGCTACTGGAGTGTGTCCCCCGGTCTCTACAGGCCAAAGTCCTGTGGTTCTTGCAGAGAGGAAACAACAAACAGGAGGTGACCACGTGTCTCACTACAAACAAATCAACACATGACCATATATCAGTTATAGAAAGTAATTAAGGTTCATTCAGTGAAGCAAAACTTACATTATATAGTAATGTTTGTCAAATGTTTCATCCTGTAACTGCAGCCATAAAAACACGATATGATTAAGTAATACACGACTGAAATAAAACAGCAGTCCTTGTGGCTGGATTTGAGGCAGTTTCTGAATTCTCAGTGGAATTTGTAGACACCTTGTATTCTCAGAATCAAAAATATTGACATCTACCATAATAATAATGATTATAATAGTAAGTTATATTTATAGAACCTTCTTATAATCAAAAAGCCAGTAAAATCAAATTTTCTCCAATATGGGACTTTTAAGAAGAAGAATCAGTCCTAAAATGCTCAGAGGGAGCCTGCCTTAAGAGGCACAAAGGAGAATTTATATCTATAATCAGAGGTTGGAGGAACAGTTAAGACTAGTTTAGACTTCTGTGTATATAGCTATGGTGCAACGCAGACACTGCAGATCCCTACGCTGTAGACCCCTACACTGCAGACCCCTACACTGCAGATCCCTACGCTGTAGACCCCTATGCTGTAGACCCCTACGCTGCAGACCCCTACACTGCAGAACCCTACACTGCAGACCCCTACACTGCAGACCCCTACACTGCAGATCCCTACGCTGTAGACCCCTACACTGCAGAACCCTACACTGCAGACCCCTACACTGCAGACCCCTACACTGCAGATCCCTACGCTGCAGAACCCTACACTGCAGAACCCTACACTGCAGATCCCTACGCTGCAGACCCCTACACTGCAGACCCCTACACTGCAGACCCCTACACTCTAGACCCCTACACTCTAGACCCCTACACTGCAGCTGCAACTTCAACATTATGCAATAAAAGTATTTCCTCTTTGATATTGAGGAGCTCCAAACACACGCTCTATCCCGGTAAAAGAATATGTATTATTTAGTTTTGTTTTTTTTGTTCTGTTTGGCTTGTCTTTCTTTTTTTTTTGCTGGTAGTACGGTTGCCGTTGTGAAGATGAAGGATTTGGTAGAGCAATGAGTTCCCTCAACACATAACTACGAATGCAAAAGCATTTGAGGCAATGCACACAATTCTTCTGAAGGAGTTTTTGTCCTTGTTAGTGAGGTTACTGTACTGTCATGTGATACAAAAGGAAACAACAGATTCACTAAAATCAAACCTTCCTGTTTGTGCTCCTGCAGGTGCGAGGTGATGAGCGGGTTGTCCTGACTTCCTATGGGCTGCTGCTGTTGCATGTGAGGCCCTCTGACGCTGGCGTGTATGTGTGTCAGACGGTGGAACACGGATATGTTCACACGTTGCTACATGTCACGCTGCAGGTGCTGGAAGGAGACAAGCTGGAGTCAGCTGTAAGCACCGGAGACAGAGACAAACACTCAGCTTCCTGTCAGCCATCCTCTGGCCCCCTACTGAGCCCCGGCCTCAGCACCAGGAGCCCCCTGCCCCCCTCAGCCACAGGACCTCACTCCAGGATGTGGTACAAGGAATTCCTGCAGCTGATTGGTTATGGCGATGCTCAGCAGGTGGAGGAGTACTGCGAGAGGGTGTGGTGCTCTGATAAAAAACGCAAAAAGACCAAAAGAAGATATGTTCCCCTGGCTGGAGAGAGGAGAGGGAAAGGAAGGGGGGAGGAGAACTCCCACAGAGTGCCCAGGCACACCTGAGGAAAACACACACACACAGTGTAAAGGTTACTGTGTAAAAGGTTTCCACTTTTACACATTGACAGCAGCATTGACAGCAGCATCACAAACACGTATCCACTGCAGCTGCATTAATCACTTACAGCTGTTACACTTCATTTAAAAAGCTAATTATCTGGTGCAGATTCTAGAAAATATGAACGTCGGTGCAGCCAAGGCCTGAAGGAGACAGACAACTAAATGTTATAAATCAACTGCTGACGATACACCCAGAAACAACATGGAAACACAAACAAGGAACTATGATGACAATACCTGGTTTTGGTACAAATAGTCCAATATTGAGCAGAATTTTCATAAGATACCTGTATATCATATCATATTATAATTTCTTATTCCATTAACCAATCTATTTGCTTATTTCCAGCTATTTTTCTTGATTTGTCAATTGTCAATTTAATCTGATTTTAAGAAAACCAGATACATTTTGTTGACTTTTTATCTCATATTTTGGACCTTTTTATTTAATACATTTAATAAAACAAGATTAAAAGTCAAGAAAATAATATTTATGTTCAGTATTGGACTAATTGTACCAGATGTTTCCAGCTGGTATAATCAGTCTTTTGTTAGTGTGACTGTTACTTTTAAAGAAACACTTGAGGTTTCGACCTTTTGTTGTTTTTGGTACAATAATAAATTATTTTATTTTTATTCTCAGTTCTGTCATTTAGATTTCATAAACTGGAAAAATATGGAGAAAATGTTGGGACAATTGCTTTGTACTTGACATAGAAACTTTAAGTTTTGATCTTAAATTCTGAGAAATACATGCTCAAGTTTGAAAAAATGTCTTTTTCAGGTAAATGTAATTATGATCTACTTTGCTAATTAGTTTGAATAAATTATTTATTTTCATTTCCACTTTCATGTTTCATGTCTGAAACTGCAAAAAGTAAGATCTGCAAGCGTAAAAAATAAAATAAAATATTTGAAACTGTAAGAAATAAAATCTGAATCTGAATCTGATTATATTTACCCTGAAAAACACAAGGGTACACATAATTTTTATTTTGAATACATTGATGTGTTTCTAAGAATTCAAGATCAAAACTTGAAATTTCAGTTTCAAATTTTTATTTTTTTAAGTGCAAACCCTTTTAACCAAAATTAGCTCCATGGGGAAATATGTTGTTTTGTACAGTTAAAAACTGCTTTAAAGCTTCATGAATTTGTTGATTTCATGTGTATTTATAAATAACTGAAGTCAACAAAAGAATATTTAAGCACTTGTAAATCAGTGGATATTATTTTACTGACACATTTCGATTCACAGAGATCAGATTTACCAATGATATGTGTTTATCTCACATTAAGAAGATGAACTGAGTGTTCACAAATTTATTATCTGCTCTCTTCCTCTATCTCCTCTTCTTTCCCTCTATCTTTCTCTCCCTCTCTCTTTCCTTCTCTTCTTCCTTTAGTGGACAGATGGACTTCATTACTGCCACAGGCAGTAATGTAGAATCCATGCTTTTGTGAGGAAAATGACAAATAAAAGTTAACAATCTAAAAACTGCTGAGTCAGCTTTTGAATATTCAGCCAATCATAAAAGAGATCTGAGTGCTCTTGTGGTTCATTGAATAACAGAGTCAGGGATCAGGTCTTATTCCACGATGTGTCTTCACTCTTGGTTTTGTCACTTTTTACTTTTGATCTGATTTTATATAGTGTAGGGGCTATAAATAATTATTAGTTATCAAGGATGATTGTTAATTATGAAAATATGAATTTATTTTATTAATTAAAAATTAATACAATAAAACGGGGCACCACCGAATGAACCAGACTATTAACTATAATGGTCAGTCTCACAAAATAATTACCTTATAATTAGCTCTATGTCAGGACATATAGTTAATATAGGTACAAAAGGGAAGGTATGAATCCGTGCACTAGCCCAGTTAACCAGCTCTTTGTTACAATATACAGACAAAATACCAGGAAGCTTCTTTAAATGCAAACGAGTTTATTGACAATCAGTAATCAATTTACAATTAATACTGTTGTTAATATTCTCAGATAAAATATGACTACATGAATAGGGTAAACAAGCAGACAAAACAAAACAAGCTATGTATAACAGACAAACTGAGCAAACAGTGGGGGGGTTGTCTGTGTGTGTATGGGCGTGTGTGTGCGTGCATAGGCGTGCGTGAGTGCACTCACGTGTGTGGGCAAGACAATTCAATTCTATTTTATTTATATAGCCCAATATTACAACACAGTTGTCTCAAAGTGCTTCAGAAGATGGCAGCTTGTCCACGACACGTGATCCAGAATCCAGTATATGTGTTAATGTAGGTGCAAGTGTTCGTAGCAAGCGAAAGGAGGGAGAGCGAAGAGGAGGGAGAGAGAGAGAGAAAGGGAGAGAGCGAGCGAGCAGACTCTGCTCAATCAGCTGATCACAGTAACAAAAATAAACAATGCAACAGATGCTGCGATCCATACAAAACAAGTGAAAACACTAACACAACTAATATTCACTGCCAAGAAGATAACCTCTTACTGTGATGCAGGCTGGAGTTGTGATGATCCAGAGTTTGTAGATCCGGGTTTCGATCCGGAGCTGCAGAGCATCCTCTGCTGGCGGTCCGGGGCTATCTCACAGTCATCTCACAGTCCGTGGCTCGGAGGGAGAGGGTCGCAACAGGAAAGATAGGGGGGAAACGGAGTTTCTCAGTTGTCCTTTCATAGGCGTCACCTACATCTGTGGGAAAAAGCAGCTTGGTCTGGGGGGTAACTGTTGACCAAATGGATGTACAAGAAAGTCTCAGCTTTCTTGTCTCAGATTTCTTCTTTCAGGCCTTCTGGAGATGCACGCCCCGACTTTTCACTTGACTGCTGCTTAGTGGGAGCAGGTGGGTTGAGTGAGGGTTATGTGCTTCTGTTTGTCACACCTGTCAGCACGACTGGAAAGAGAGCAGTCTTCAGGTGCACCCATGCATTTATAGCCTCAGTGTTGTCACTTCCCAGTGATGCACTACAGCCAATCAGAGTGCTGGGAGTACCTGTGATGTAGTCTACTGGATCAGCCAGAAAAGCAGGAGGCGCTGTTGAGTAACACCCCGGGCCCCATTGTGTAGGGAGGCATGTGGTGGGGGGTTTCTATTGTCTAAGGGGACCATGTGTTCAAGCACTCACAATCAGGCTTCAGACTTCTCTGTAGGCCTGAAACTCAGTCTTATGATGGTGAGGCACAACAACTACATCAAAGCCTTGTACTGTGTCTTCACTTATGGAATGACTTCTGTGTACTCCCGTGAAATATAAATACCTTTTCGAAATATAAATAGACCTTAGAAATATACACTGCTCAAAATAATTAAAGGAACACTTCATAATCAGAGTATAGCATCAAGTCAATTAAACTTCTGGGATATTGATTTCATAAGGTAAGTAGCAGAGAGGGTTGTTAATCAGTTTCTGCTACTTCTGTGTTAATGAAATTAACAACAGGTGAACTAGAGGGTCAACAATTAGATGACCCTCAAAACAGGAATGGTTTTACAGGTGGAGGCCACTGACATTTTTCCCCTCCTCATCTTTTCACAGTTTTTCACTTGTTTTGCATTTGGCTAGGGTCACCGTTAGTGGCACTGGTAGCATGAGGTGATATCTGGACCCTACAGAGGTTGCACAGGCAGTCCAATACGTGCCATTGACAGGTTTGCTGCATCTCCCAGCACAGTCTCAAGAGCATGGAGGAGATTCCAGGAGACAGGCAGTTAGTCTAGGAGAGCTGGACAGGGCCGTAGAAGGTCCTTAACCTATTAGCATGACCGGTATCTGCTCCTTTGTGCAAGGAGGAACAGGATGAGCACTGCCAGAGCCCTACAAAATAACCTCCAGTCAGAAACAGGCTTCATGAGGGTGGCCTGAGGGCCCGACATCCTCTAGTGTGCCCTGTGCTTACTGCCCGGCACCGTGGAGCTCGATTGGCATTTCCCACAGATCACTAGAGTTGGCAGGTCCACCACTGGCACCCTGTGCTTTTCACAGATAAGAGCAGGTTCACCCTGAGCACATGTGACAGACGTGAAAGGGTCTGGAGAAGCTGTGGAGATCATTATACTGCCTGTAACATTGTTCAGCATGACTGGTTTGGTGATGGGTCAGTGATGGTCTGGGGAGGCATATCCATGGAGGGATGCACAGCCCTCTACAGGCTAGACACCAGCACCCTGACTGCTGTTAGGTATTAGAATGAATCCTTGGACCCATTGTAAGACCCTATGCTGGTGCAGTGGGTCCTGGTTTCCTCCTGGTGCACGACAATGCCCAGCCTCATGTGGAGAGAGTATGCAGCAGTTCCTGGAGGATGAAGGCTTTGATACCATTGACTGTCCCCCATGCACGCCTAACCTAAATCCAATAGCACACCTCTGGGACATTATGTTTCCATCCATCCAACGCTGCCAGGTTGCACCTCAGACTGTCCAGGAGCTCAGTGATGCCCTGGTCCAGATCTGGGAGGAGATACCCCAGGATGCCATTCGTTGTGTCATTAGGAGCATGCCCTGATGTGTATGCATGCCTGTCAGGCATGCATACACACATGTGGGGGCCATACAAACTACTGAATGCCATTTTGAGTTGCTGTAATAAAATTTCAGCAAAATGGACTGGCCTGCTGCATCACCCCATGTAAGTTGATAATTTTCATTTCCAAACAATGTGGCATCCTTTCATTTCTAACACATTACCCAGTCCATATCAATAAAAATAACCAGCATTATTTTTTCCCCCATTGAGATCTGATGTGTTTTCAAAGTATTCCTTTAATTTTTTTGAGCAGTGTAAATACCTGCCATTGAAACAATGTAGAGCATCATTTCCTGGAATCACTGTTTAGACATCAAGAAGAAGTATATTCTATTCAGATCAAGGCAATAGCAGTTTGGACCTTTTATTAGTTTTTATTCTATTTCAATTTAGTTTGAATGTTTATGTTATTAATGTTTCCAACTGCCACAAGTAGAAATATAGAACAGCAGAAAATGAGGTGGTGACGAGGCAGCGAACAAAGAGCAAAACGTGATGATTTCACCACTCTAACACACCTGTTTCTAATTAGCAACTCATTATCAAGCATCTGAAATTCATCAAGGGCTTGATAATTAGATTATTTTATTAGATTAGTACAACTGCTCTCTACTGTCTCCCTGCCTCCAGACCCAATGCTGACTCCTGCCTCGCCACCCTGCTCCACTCTTTCAGTACCACAAACACAACTACGGATTGAACCAGTGTGGTTGGTAAAACCGCAGTTTCTTCTCCTTCTTTGGGATTTTAAGGCAGCCAGCATCCAAAAACTTTCATAGCCATCTGCAGGACTAGTTTATTGTACTATATAATCCAGAAGAAATAGCTTTCCTGCCCACTTGACCCCATTTATAAGATGTCTCTTGCAGCTGTCTGATCAACTCTTGTCTTTCAATGACATTTCTGTAAAAAAGTAAAACATTTACCGCAATTTTTTGTCGACATTGTTGTTAATGTCACACTGTGCAACGGTAAGCAGGAAGATGGATCTGTCAGGCCGGGACTCAAATCAGGACTCAGAGATTGTAGTTCATGTTTTATTCAGCAGTGCAGGGAACCTCAAATCAGAGCGATATCCAAGATGGCTATAAAAAATTACCAAGGCTATCCTGACACTAGACATGGGGTAAAAAGGGACAAACGAAAAATCTCTCCGATCAGAGGAAATACGGGACACTATAAAATGTTATCTTTAAACTCAAAATCTCTCAAAAGTGAGGAAGAAAAACCAGCTATGAAATATAGATTTTACAATTGAAAATTTACATACAAAAAACACTCACAAGGAGGAAACCAAAAGGACTATTAAAGGGCTAAGGCTAGAACTAAGGTACTAACTGAACAGTTTTGCCTCGTCTCCTCTGGGTAAAAAAAATGTCTCATTGAGCACTTATTAGATGGAAAGGCCAAAAAACTGATTAAAATTATCATAAAATAATAAATTAAAATAAACAGCAAGATAAAGTGTAGCTTGGAAATAAATGTACTTATTATTAAAGTGAATATCAACACCCTTGTATGCAGACTAAACTGAATTAAAACATGAATAATTACAAAACAGTCTGAGAGCACAAACCTCCTCCAAACATATAGCCCAGCTACACAGGTGCCAGATATCACCACCAGCTAGTTTAACGAATGGCACCTGTTTGAACATCCATTTACATCCAGAAACCAGGATTTCTTCTGGATCATTCCCAACATTTAATCATCTGTTCATGGTTCCATTCCCAACATTCACTGAAACTTTGATGAAAATCCAGGCTGACCCTTTTGACTTGTCTTGCTAACAACCAAACAACACAACTTGATGGAGGTAATAGAATTTTTCTTAATTGTTTACACACCTTTTCTGAAAGGACACACAAATAAAAAAACACATACACAATGGGCAAAATTCATCAATTCTCCTGCAAAATAAACTTTACATTCAAAACAATGTTATTTCTTCTCAAAATGGTATCTTGCTTTCAAACACACACCCCATCATGTGAATAGACTTTTAGAAGCATTTATTTGGTCATTGTTACACTTACTACAGCCACTACATATAAGTGTGTTGTAAAATATTTTAAAATATTGTTTTTTATACTTCACACACAAATACACTGAAGCAAATAGATTTTCTTTTCCCCACAAAAACAGCTTCATCCGCATCACAAGTAATATTTTCCCTGTCCAAACAGTGGGAGAAATATCCCCTAGCATGGTGAATGAACAGCATCAACTACTATATCTCCACGTCTTCCATAGAGAAAGGGTATACACCTTTGCGGATTTCAGCCAAACCCTTTTTATTTCTAGGAGAAAATACTACAATATGATCGAGGAATAGAGAGAATTGGGTAAAACTGTGTGATACGTTTTCCCATGTGATCAGTCAGTGTCCATGTCGGGCAATTAACTTTAGAATTTTGAATGACGTGTTCCTTGTTCCATTTTCTTTATGAAAATTTTGTCGAATGCAGAGAACTGTGTAAAGTGTTTTGAAAAACGTGTGTGTGGAGAGGGGCGTGGGCTGCGCTCGGCTGCAGGGGAGAGATGTGTGAGAGTGGCCCACGGGAACAGCATCAAGTAGGATAATTGCACAGTTGATCTGTGTGAATGACAACCTGTATGACCCACAGTGACAGCCTGGAGAGGGGAGAGACGGCCACGTGGCGTTGGAGCGTGGCTTCCGAACGGAAACTGAACTGAACTGAACTTAACGAAACCGAACTGAACATAAATAAAAAACGCTTCTTGTGCACAGCAACCAATCACGTGTCCTGCCTGTCTGTGCCGGGAGAACCCGGTAACACTGTCGTGTTACAGTGTGTTTTAGAACTGCATTTGAATGTAAAGCAGGAATTGTTCTTGTTTAGCAGAATTGTCATAGTTGTTGCATGACTTGTATGTTGTGGTCATTGTGTGTCAAGTACCAGGATTTGTGTGTAAATTTATTGAATTTATTAAAACCCTTATTTAGGTTCATTTATTTTTATTTATTTGTTTAACATCTCACAGTAGTAAGGGTTATTATTGATATGAAATAGATTTTTTAAAATCATTTTTTAATTAGTTGAAAAAACAATATACAGTTCTTTTGCCTCACAGCAAGAATGTCGCAGGTTCAAAACCTCCTTGTTCTGGAACCTTTCTGTGTGGAGTTTGCATGTTCTCTGCGTGGGTTTGAGAAACAAAATCACATTCATTCCCAGTGTCAAAAAATGCAGAAGCTCTAGAAATAGAATTAGAATTTTTGTTTTCTTTTTTTTCATAAATTCCTTAATCCACTTCAGTCCCATTCATAAGTACCAAATATTCAATTAATTAAATATTTTTAACCCTTCAAATGCTAGTTTTTGTGATCCTATAGCAGGGCTCTCCAATCCTGGTCCTGGAGGGCAAGTGTGGGTGTGGACTTTCATTAGTACAATCGGGTGTGTTACTGCTTGGTTGGAACATTTATTTTTTGGGGGGTGGGGAATATTACATTATTATACATTACATATTTACATATATTATATGTAATACTACCACTACTCATAATGAAAACCAAGTGATCATAGGTCAGGGTACACGACAACAGTTATCGTGGGGTCTTAATCCAGCTGCTGTTGTTGGTTTTTAGTTAAACTAATGTCAGTCAGTCATTTTCTATACCTGCTTATTCCTCATTAGGGTCGCAGGGGTCTGCTGGAGCCAATCCCAGCGCGTTACGGCGAGAGGCAGGGATACACCCCAGATGGTCGCCAGCCAATCGTGGGGCACACACACCATTCACTCACACACTCACACCTATGGGCAATTTAGAGTTGCCAATTAACCTCAGCATGTTTTTGGACTGTGGGAGGAAGCCGGAGTACCCGATGAAAACCCACGCAGACACGGGGAGAACATGCAAACTCCACACAGAAAGGTCCCAGACCCCGGACCAAGGAGGTCTTGAACCTGCGACCTTCTTGCTGTGAGGCAACAGCGCTAACCCCTGCTCCACCGTGTCGCCCCTTAAACTAATGTGTATACATAAAAGGAAAAATAATTCAATCTTAGTTGAGTTAACTCATGTAAACCTACTGTAGTTGGAGCTGTATGTGTCAGTATAATTGGAGCAGGCTAACAGGACATAGGGTCTGACAAACCTTCCACATTATTTGGCTATATTTTTTTATTTCTTTAAGCTATGCAGGTGCCAGATATCACCACCAGGTGGCTCCAAACAAACACCTGTTTGAAGTCCATTTACCACAATGTTAATAAACAAGAGAGAATTCAGTGTTTCCTGAAAGTCTGATGAAAATCTAGGCTGTACTTTTTGAGTTATCCTGCTAACAAACAGCTGGCAACCACATTACCTCCTTGGCGGAGGTTACTAGTATTCAATGATAATATTTCCATAGATTCAGCATCTTCCTGCTGTCCAGCAGCCTGCCTTAGTTTTCTAAAGATTCCATTTGCCAGTGAATCTCCTCTCGTCTTCAGTCTCAGTATAGCTGCTCCTGGAATCAGACTCATTCAGATTCTGTATGACTCTACCTGAATCAATGCTCCTGGAGGCATCTGAGAATGGATTTTTGTTGCTGATTTATTCTACACAGCTGCCATAGCAACAGGCTATGAATCAGTTTAGTTCCCTCCTCATCAAAGCTTCCACTCAGGCTCCTGAGCTGCAGCTGTTGTATATATATATATATATATATATATATATATATATATATATATATATATATATATATATATATATATATATATATATATATATATATATATATATATATATATATATATACATTAATTTTACAGCATGAGGAGGCCAAAGGGACAGCAGCAGCTGCTTCATCCACACACACAGGACACACATCTGAGTCACCTCCTCCAGTCAAGAGGTCAGCAATGGCCGAACTGTTTGGTGAGCTCTTCCAGACTCAGGTAAGAGACAAGGATACTTTGCAGCTGGTCAAAGAAGAGGTTGCTGCATACAAGGCAGTGAGCAGTATCTCAGTAATTCAGACCCACTTCTATGGTGGAAGACCAATGAGCCCATATATCCCCTCATCGCCAAGCTGGCAAAGCGCTACCTTGCTGTTCCTGCTACCTTGGTCCCTAGTGAAAGGGTATTTTCGACCGCTGGGGACATCGTAACTGCCAGCAGACCTGCTCTCACAGTGGACAATGTGGACAAACTTATTTTCCTGGCAAAAAATATGATGAAGTAAAATTGCTGTGGTGTATTTCACTAAATAACTCACAGAAGACAGTCAGCACTCTTGATGCATGAACACTCTTTACTCTGCTCGAGATTTCTTCACCCTCAAGCCACATTCTTGGAGTCTCTGTAACACCTTTTGTAGCTTTTGTGCATGGTAAAGTTCAGTTTTTCCAGTTATCAACAGATCATCCAAATAAACAACTACATCCAGATCTTTCATGAGGTTCTCCATAATGCGTTGGAAAATGGAGGGGGCTGAGCTAACCCCAAAAGCTAGCCTATTGTACATGAATAGACCTCAATGTGTGTTGATGGTCAGTAGCTTCTTTGACTCATCCTCCAAAAGGACTTGCTGATATGCTGAGGCAAGGTCAATCTTTGAGAATATTTTTCCTCCACTTAGTGTGGCCATCAGCTCCTCCATTCGAGGCAGAGGGTAGGTCTCGGTAGTGGCAGCTTGATTGATAGTTAATTTGTAATCTCCACACAAGCGAATTTTATTGTCTCGTTTCACTACAGGTACCACCGGTGCAGCCCACTCACTGTGTTTAACCGGTGTGATTATGCCTGCCTTCTCCAATCGGTCTAGTTCAGCATCCACTCTGGCCTTCATTGCAAAAGGCAGTGGGTGGCTCTTGCAAAACCTTGGGTTGACTTCTGGGTTTACGAGAATTCTGGCTTTGATGCCACGTAGAGTGCCTGGTTCGTCCTTAAACAACTCTGTGTGTAACTTCAGAACTTCCTCTATTGATTTCGGTTCATGCATCTCACTAACATGTTTTATTTCTTTCCAGTCCAAATTTAACTTTTGCAGCCAGTTCCTGCCACACAGTGCGGGGCCAGCACCTTTCACTACAATTAAAGGTAGCTGTTCTCTTTGCTGCTTGTACCTAACTGTGGCTTCAAACTGCCCTAACACAGGCATGGTTTCTCCCGTGTAAGTTTTTAGCTTGACACTAGCAACATCTAGTGGCTGTTCTGGGAACATCGTCTGGAACACTTGTTCAGAAACTATACTGACAGCAGCCCCAGTGTCAATTTCCATCTCAATATCTTTTCCATCCACTAGAAAGTTCATTTTGAAGGATTGTTTACACTCTTCACTTACTAAAACATTGGCAATTCATGTTCCTCTTCTACCTCCACATATTTTGTGTTTCTTTCAGATTGTTCATTACGTCTTTTATTTGCTTTATTAGTAGCTACTTTTCCTTTACAAGCTTTCTTAATATGTCCCGTTCTTCCACAATTGTGGCATTTTACCTCTTTGAAGTGGCAAACATCTGGAGTGTGGTTTTTACCGTTGCATTGGTAGCACTTCCTCCCCGTTGAGTTGGAGGAACGCGCCTCAACTCTGTGTACTGCCTCCGCGCGCAAATCCTGTCCACGGAGTTGCTGCCCTCTCAGCTGTCTCCATGTTTAACGCGATCTTGAAGACTCGAGCAAAAGTCAAGTTCGCTTCCGACAGCAATCGTCGCTGGCATGCCTCATTCCGTATTCCACTCACAAAACGATCCTGTAGTGCCTCGTCCAACGTTGCTCTGAACTGGCAGTGAACTGCACACTGCTTTAGCTCAGCTACGTAGTGTGGTCACACTTTAGTCAGGCTTTTGGTTGCAATGATTAAAACGGAATCTTTCCACTATAAGTAACGGCTTCGGCTCGAAATGAGCAGTCAATGCGTCCACAATGTCTTTGAAGGACTTATCCTTTGGCTTATTTGGTTGAACTAAATTTCTTAATAGTCCATAAATTGTTGCTCCCATTACGCTTAGCAATGTAGCTACTTGGTGATCCTCGTCAATGTCGTTAGCTAGAAAGAACTGTTCCAATCGTTCCACATAAGCCGACCACGACTCTAGCTTCGGGACAAATTCCCCTATTGACCCTATTAAAGCCATATCGTCTAACTTTTATCCTCGTCACCAATTTTTCTGTGGTGTATTTCACTAAATAACTCACAGAAGACAGTCAGCACTCTTGCTCAAAACGGAACAGAAAAATACAGATATACCAGCATTCCATAGCTCGGCTGAGATGTTTGGTCTACGGCACAACCAAGTTACCAAAATACTTAAACTCAAAAGTTTAATACATCACAATTGCTTACTGGAAGATTTCAAACATTGGTTAATCATTTGAGAATATTTCATTTAATTTACTGGCACCAAGCAGTACTTTGAACAGCACTGTTTCTTTTTGTATATTACCAATTTTGTGGTTTAATAAACAACATGCTGAGGAATAAAATGGCAATGGCATTTCGTTCCCATACTGTGACCTCAAAACCGAAGTATGTACCGAACCTTGATTTTTGTATACTGTTACACCCCTAATATATATATGTTAGTGCTGTCATTTTAACGTGTTAATTCGATTAATTAATTAATTATGAGTATCAACGGTGGCGAGCCAATGCTTGCGCATTGAATTTTGGCCCATTGAAGGACCCATAGTCTTCTCGGTCGTGCTACGTCACCTGTGCCGGTAAATTAACCGGGCAGTGGTGAACAATAACAGACATGGACAAGACTCAGGAGGATGAGGCAAGTGTGTCTTCAGTCAGGCCGCTGAACGGCAAGTTTATTTACAAAAAGTACAGACGGGACAATAAGTAAAAACAAAAAGGAGTTCTCTGACCACTGGAGCAACTCCAGCCTGATGTACTATTTACATGTTTTTGATTTCAGAGGTTGATACTTAAACCACGGATCCTCTTTTGGGGTTGAGGTGTTGTTCCTTTGATTTTTGTTAACCTCTGGTAAACTATGTCATGTTCTCCTGACTTACTGCTGTGTCAGCAGCAGATGTGGCCTCAGTGAAAGGCCTAAAGAAATGATGCCTGTTGGCGTCTTGTTCTTCATTTTGCCTCATTTAGAGGCGTGTTATACTTCTATTATTCATTTTTTAATTGCTATATTGAGCTTAAGTGCCTATTTGAGACAACCTTATTTCATTCCAGAGTTGTATTTATTTAACTGTATTGCTGTATTTGTATTACATTTTTGAAGACAGCCTTATTTTATTTAACTGTATTTTTGAATAATGCAACTGGCCTAACTGGTTTGCGGATGTGCTTGACCTTTACTTTTGGATTTCATTTAAGAAGCACAGTTCACCAATAAAAAAAATGGATTTCAAATCTTCTCTTCTTACTCTATTCAATTGATTAGTCATGCACTACAACATTTTAATATCCTAGAATTAAAATTCTTTATCAGGAGACCTTTAGCAAATATGACATTGAAATGTGATTAATTTGATTAATTAATTACAAAATCCTGTAATTAATTTGATTAATTTCTTTAATCGACTGACAGCACTAATTGGGAAGACTGCATAATATAGCCTAAATCAAAATTTGAAGAAAAATATATAAATTTTGTAATTACTTTGTAGATCTGAAGAAAAAATATTAGGCAGTGTCTAGTGATTCACAAGAATGCTAAATCCTTCAGATTTTCACATTACCAATTGGCTTTATTGATGTTTTTAAACACACTGCAATTATATTGAACACAAATATATATATAGTTGCACCCCAGGCTAGGGGAACAGGGGTGTAACATAAAAATGACACTGAAAAGACGGTTCAACACAAAAGGGAATTTATTTTCAGCAGCCCAAAAACAACCAACAACAAGGAAATAAAATGACAAAATAAAGTGAAGCTTCCTTTTGGGGTAAACCAAGGCCAAAACAACAAACAAAATAACTACCTTCTTGACCAGTCTATCTGAGTCTGGGGAGGAAAACAAAAGATCAAACAAAATAACAAGAACTAACCCATCTAACTAAGCTAACAAAAAAAAAAAACAGGAGAAAAAGGGGGATCAAAATAAATGGTGGTTTACCCTTACTGCTTCCTAAAGAAATGACAATACACAAACTCAGAACACTAAGAACTCAAATGCTCAGTGACTCAAAGTCTAGAAACAGCTCTAAAAAAAAAAAAAACACAGGTAAACCAAACAAACACCAGGAAATACAGCTAAGCTGTTAACCAGCAGACCACAAGAAAAACACTGTCTAATCACACAGAAGTTAAACACAGGTCGAAGTACGCAGCAAGGAGGTTTGTCACACCGCACAGTGACAGCCCTCGAATGCTCAGTGTTTTGTTGCCTCTTTTAGTGGACAAGCTCGTCAGGATCATCGGTTAGAGCTGTGGATGACAATTGGCTGCAGCAGGAAGGGGGACGCTGGATCAGTCAAACAGGCAGAGAGACAAACACAAACAGAACACAAACAAATACACAGACCAAAGGACACTAACGGCTGGGGCCGTAACACCTTCCTTCCTAAAGAGAACCTCTACCCCAAAATGATGTGCTTAGGACTGGAACACTAAGAAAGAGCATCAGCCAACATTATCAATACCCTTTTTGTGGCGAATTTCAAGGTTGAAATCCTGCACCAACAATGACAACCTCATCAACCGCTGGTTGGCGTTACGCATCTGGTTCAGGAATACAAGTGGGTTGTGGTCTGTGAAAATGGTCACAGACAAAGCGCTGGAGCTGATGTACACTTCGAACTACTGTAACGCCAGCAGCAGGGAGAGAGCCTCCTTCTCTATGGTGCTGTAGTTAACTTGGGGAACACTGAACTTTTTGGAAAAATAACGAATAGGGTGATCGATACCTTTCTCATCCACCTGCAGCAGCACAGCGCCGGCACCACTGGTGCTGGTGTCCACCTCCAGTATGACGTTTGGGGCCACAAGGAGAGGGGTGCTGCAGAGGAGAGCTTTACAAGAACAAAGGGAAACATCACAATCATTTGTCCAAACAAACGGCTTCATAAGACAGACTTGTGTTAGACTTGTAATAGGGGCAGCTACGTCAGCAAAGTTTCGGCAGAAACTCCTGTAATATCCTGCCATGCCCAGGAAGCAGCGGAGCTCACACCTAGTCTTGGGGACGGGATAATCAAGGATGGCCTGGACTTTGGCCTGGATATGGCGCACTTGGCGTTGGCCCACCTGCTTGCCAAGGTAGGTGATGGTGGCTTTACCAAACTCACATTTTGCCAGCTTAAGAGTAACGTTGGCGTCTCTCAACCTATCAAAAATGGACTCAAGAGTTTTTTACGTGCTCTGCCCACAACTCAGAAAAGGCAACCACATCATCCAGATAGACCTCACAATTATTCACATTGGACAACACAATATGCATCAAGTGCTGGAACGTTGCAGGTGCATTTCGGAGGCCAAATGGCATGACAGTGTACTGCAAGAAACTGTCAGGTGTAACAAAAGCTGAGATCTCGGAAGCATGTTGTATTAATGGGACTTGCCAATATCCCTTCAATAAATCAAGCTTTCTAACGAATTTGGCCGAGCTGACTCTATCCACACAATCTTCCATGCGGGGAAGAGGCTATGAGTCGGGCTTGGTGACATTTACCTTTCTAAAATCTGTACAAAACCTGGAGTTTTATCAGGCTTCGGTACAAACAGACAGCGGGAACTCCATGCGCTGGAGCTGGGCACAGCTAATTTATTCGCAAGAAGATAATCAACCTTCTTTTTGAAGAAGGAGCGCTTGGTAGGATTAACCCAATAGGCATGTTGTTTAATGGGCGGATGATTACCAACATCAATATCATGTCCCAAAACAGTGGTGCAGGTCGGGGTGTCGGAGAACAAAGACGAGTGACCATCAATTAACCTGGCAATATCAGCTTGTGCGGGACCATCTGAATGCTGTAAATAAACAGACAAATCTTTCAAAACCTCTGATTTTTGCAGTCTCGCACAAGGGGAAATGTTTGCATCGCTTTCAGGTGAATAAGGAGGAGGGACAGAGGCGACAGTGGTTACACCCACAGAAGCATGGCCAACATCTCTATGTCGTCACTATGTGTGACATATGGCTTTAGCATATTCACATGGCAAACTCGGGTCTTTCTTTTACAATCTGGAGTGGCCACAACAAAGTCAGTTTCACATAAGTGTTTCTCAATCACATATGGGCCACAAAACCTTGCTTGAAAGACAGAACTGGTGAGTGGAAGAGGAACAAGCACCTTGTCATCAACCTGGAAAACACGTTTGACAGACCTTTTATCAAACTTTCTTTTCATCTTGTCCTGGGAAACACCCAGGGAGCAATGTGCAGCTTCACGTGCCTTGTGCAGCCTCTCTCTGAACTTACTCACATAGTCTCGGGATTCCCAAAGTGTGGTGCGGCCACTAGAGGGTGCACAAGCTAAAAAGTTCAATGGTGGTCTGGAGTGTTTTTAATGAAGTTTTTTGTGGGATTTTCCGACAGAATAAAGACGTCTAAATAAACATTTTGTCATATTAAATGGATATTCAACATCCTGTTATACGACTTTTCTCTATTTAGACATGACGGTTTAACACTATTTTTTTTTGGTGCATTGTTATTCCTGCATCAGGCGACACACAGAAGTCGAGTCCAGTCACCCGAGTCACGCTCATATTTCTACAGATTTGCGGAGATGTGGTTGAAGCAGAGACTCCAAGCTAGTGAGATGTTGAGTTGAGTAGACCTGATATATCATTAAAAAACAACGCTCAGAGAGAAAGTGAACACCAGTGGAACAGAACCATCTCCCTACTGTACTGGTTCTGAAATATAAATAAATATAAGATGTATGTTTGGTCCTGTGTTTGGTCCAGTGGGCGTGTGAAACCTGTGAAAGCCCCTCAATTTCATCCTTTTAACAAGATGGATGAATGGTCATTCATTCAAAAACATCAACCAAACAGCAGCCATAACATAATATCCCATAATATCCTGTCAGGCTAGTGTTGAGGTGATTTAAATACTCTGCTCCCCCCAACATACTTCCTGCTGCTAAGCCTGTCATCTCCTGCTATAAATTGTACTGTGCTGCATTATTTTAAAATTTTCTTACATTTCAATTTAATTCAGATGTTCCTTTGTTAATGTGATCATCAGGGGTGAAAGTGACCTGGAACTGTCCAGAACTACATTCCGTTAAAAGATTCATGACCAGAACGGCATTCTGTTAAAAAAGGAGAAGAAGCTCCCTGTCAAAAGCCCATGTTAAATAAAGAAAACAATGTACTAAAGTCAGATTAGTTACATTATGCTTGAACAATTCCAGTGTGCTCGTTTCAGCGTAATCTCCGCTGTTTCGGTGTCTGTGCCGTTTGACACGGAGCGACAAGTCTGAGCGCGTCTCCAGTTGGTATGCAACACGAGGCGAGCTGAACAAATGCGTTTCTGGTTGGCCAATGGACATGTGGTCATGTTATCACATCACTAATTCTGATTGGCTCAAAGCACACTCTCACCGAGCAAAATTATGTTGGCACAATGCAGTGCAAAATATATGACATTTTTAATAGAAAATGTGAAAGGGCTCAGCCGGGAGCTGAAGAAACAAGAATAAAAGTTCACAAAATGACATTCATGGCCACAGAAGAATCAGAGGATGATGAGAAGCAGGTGGAGGGCCAGGCACAGTCTGAGGAGTCTGAGTATGATGTATCACTCACTGTGAACTGATATTTTGCTTAATACATCTTTGAGAGATATTGATAATCTGTTTTTTCATATACGCATGCCTGACTAAGTGACATGCATCCGAAACTGTGCTAAAAATTACCCGAAACTGCTTAAAAACCGTAAAAAAAAGCGAGAGGCGCGAGTTTCGGTAAGAGTTTTGAACCACTTTCACCCCTGGTGATCATTAGATGATGTGTTCTGGTTGAGTAGAATTAAGCATGCTGCCTTAAGACATTTTGTTGTGTTTTTTGGAAGGTGTGCGAAATAGGGGGTGCATCAACCAGGTAGGGATATAGATGGGGGTGCGCGGCTAAAAAGTTTGGGAACCGCTGGTCTAACAAATTGGAGTTGGGGCTAGCAGTGTCACACAGGAACTTCGCATGGAGCACACGGAGGGGAACACGCACAGTGTGTCCAAACACTCACTCTGCAGGGCTCAAAAAGGTGGACTCCTGCATGGTTTCCCTTGCAGCTAGAAGGAGGAAAGGCAGACCCTCATCCCACTCTTTCCCGGTTTCAGTAATTTTTCAGTATGGACTTAAGCGTTTCATGAAAACGCTCAAGTGTGCCCTGAGATTGGGGGTGAGAGGCACTGGACTTTCTGTGACGAATGAACAAAGATGACCTGAGCAAACAGATTTGAGGTGAAGTTTGTGCGCTGATCTGTTTGAATATACTTGGGCAGACCGAAGGTGGAAAAGAAGTTCACAAGTTCTTTAACAACAGCTTTGGTTTTTAATGTGCGCAGGGGGAAAGCCTCAGGGTAACGCGTGGCAGCACACATCAAGGTCAGCAAATACTGATGTCCGGACTTAGTTCTAGGAAGAGGGCCCACATAGTCATGGATTATGTGCTCAAATGGTTCACCTAAAACAGGAAGGGGCTGCAGTGGAGCAGGAGGGATGGTTTGGTTGGGTTTCCCACAAGTTGGCACACATGACAAGAGCGGGAAAATCAGGACACATCAGATTTTAGAAATAATGCAAGATATGATGGTATGTTTTCTTGATTCCTAAATGGCCAGAACAGGTATCATGGGCAAGACTGAAGACCACCACCTGCCGTACTGTATTACACCCCAAGTTTCCCACAGCAGGCGGATGCCAGTTACGCATCAGAATGCCATCAACAACACAGTAAACAGGAGGCTCAGAACTAGTGGCAGCTTCTGTCACACAGGCAGCCAGAGTTGGTTCACTTTGCTGGGCTTTGACAAAAGCACTAAGGTCAACTTCTAAGGCCATTTCTGCCTTCACAGGTAACAGGTTATCAACCTTCTCACATTTGGCTGCGGGTGTGTCGGTCTTTGTAGGCTCATCGACAGGACACAGAAAGGAATCAGAGAGATTCAACACATCAGCGAACTTTGTGACTGTGCATGGGTCACGACACAGACAGGGAACACAGCGGACACAGATGGACTGGAATCGGACACAGGGTTATCGACAACTTCAGATGAAAACTTTCCCTCCTGCCAAGTCATTACCAAGGATGAGTGCCACGCCATGTACTGGCAAGCATGCCCGGACACCTATTTTCACAGGGCCAGAGATGATGGAGGATCGCAGGAGAACAGTGTGCAGAGGGGCTCTTAAAACATTCATCGTAACCCCCAATACAAGCCTGTCACAACCATGAGAAGAACGCTCTGAAAAAGGAAGGACACCTTGGAGCATGAGAGACTGAGTGGCTCCGGTGTCACGCAGGATAAAAATTGGCACTTGGTCTTTAGCCCTGCCTGTAAGTGAGACTGAACCTTCGTGGATGAAAGGTTTGTAACACTCGTCAACTTTCATCTTCGCTAGACTCAGACGGACAGATCAGCGGAGCAGGAGCAGACTGGACCAAACCAACACTTTTGGGACGCTTGAAGCTCTGGCTTTCTTTGTGCTGGAGAGTTGGACAGTTAGCAATAAGATGTCCTGACTCATGACATAGAAACACTCATGGCTGTCAGAGGGACCTGGACTTGAACGCAGGGAAGGTTTGGGCTGTGCCTTTGAATTTCTACTGGCACTGGCAACTGGGAAGTGTTCGCAGTGCACCAAGGGAAGAGCAGCTCGGTGAGTTAAAACAAACTTGTCTGCACACACGGCAGCTTTCGACACAGTCCGAACCTTTTGTTCATTCAGGTACACCGCAATTTTTTCCAGGAGACACTTTAAATTCTTCCAGCAGAATTAGTTCCCAAAGCTGATCAAACTGCATCACTTTACAGGCTGCGCACCATTTATCCAACAGAACAGACTTCTCTCATGTGAATTTGACATGTTTGGTTGGCAGATTTTTCACATCTTCGGAATTTTTAGCGATACGCCTCCGGGACCTACAAAATGTCATAATTTAAACTGTCATCTATGGATAGGCTCACACACACCTCCTGTGCCTTCCCCACCATGTTGCATTGCAACAGCAAAATCCAAACACTTTTGGGCCATTTTAAGGTCATTGCTATGCACTCAAATGCATTAAATTAGGAATCAACTTTGCTCTCGTGAAAGGGTGGGGACTAAGGGACTAGGGGGATGCATACTCAAAGGTGTTGACGCAAGGGGAACATGTGGACCGTTTGACTCCATTGCCGTGATGTGGAGATGCATCAGCTCAATCTTACGGTTTTTCGTTTGGAGCTCCAGCTCCCTGAGGTGGAGGGCGAGCTTCAGAGGCATTGTTCAGAGCTATAAGATCCACACTGAGATCCAGGCACGGACCTGGAGTAGGACCAGGAGCCTCCTCCTCTCCTCCCCGGCTTCTGAGGGCTTTCGGCGCCGCAGCAGTCTCCGCACCCACATCCCCTTCCAAACCTCCAGAGGCACCCTTTGTCTGAGGCTGCGCCTTCACTGCTATTATATCTCTTGCCACCAAATGATCTAACACCACACATTTAACCTCTGCCTTAAGTGCATTCAAAGGGACAGGAATATCAAAAACAGCAGTATCTAACGACTAATACTAACAAATCCTCTTTAGTACACCTGTCTAATTTCTCAACGGAAAAAGCCTGTGTGAACTCATCCATATCAAACATCTCAATGCACAATGCTGAGGATGACAATTGGCTGCAGCAGGGAGGCGGAACCTGGATCAGTCAAACAGGGAGAGAGACAAACACAAACAGAACACAAACAAATACACAGAAAACACAGACCAAAGGACACTAATGGCTGGGGGCTGTAACAATATATACATATATATTACTGCAGCAAAAGTGTCTCTGCTGCTAGTAATCCTCTGATCCTGACCTGGGCCAGAGATCAACCCAGGAAACCCTTGCAGCCAGTGTCTCTAAAAATCCACCAACTCCGGGTGTCTGGCTTCATGGGCCTGGTCCATCCAGTCTTCAAAGAATATAGAATAAAATATATCTTTATTGTGCACCAGTCCTCCAGTAGAACACCAGAATCAGCATACAATAAGCCAAAGTCCCATTAACATTACAAACAGTTTCTCTGTCTGACTGTTGATCATCTGTGCGTTAAAGGTAGGGTGGATGATCTTGGAAACTCGCTTTGAGCAGGCAGCATTTAGAAAAAAAAACAACTCACAAGACCAACCCCCTGTCTCCAGATGTCCCCTGAAGCCACACCCCAGATAATAGGCCACGCCTCTAGAGAACAGGCACACACATTGCTTGTTTCTGGGTTCAATGGCTGCTGTTGCATCAATTAGCTAACCTTCACTAAACATTTCTCATCGCTTATTTACAAGTAAGAAAATTCCTGACATAATGAACATAAATGACAAATATTATTTCCTGTTATATTTATTAGTTTATCAGATTAGAAGTTTGATTGCCATCTACGTGTGATGGTGAATTTAAGCAATATGATCAAAAATTCTCTGGGAAAACATCATCTACCCTACCTTTAAACTGTGATTGCTGTTTCTCAGTCTAAACAATACTAAACAATAGCATATTTTGATCATGGGAGTTGGTTAATCGTGATCAGACCCTTCGAGACGACACTGGTATGAAAGTGAACTGGTGTTCCACCTACATCATGCAGTAAAGGAGCATCTGAAACATTTGGGATAATGTAAGTTAACAACTCAACAGCAGCTTCTGTATCCACTTCTTGTTTTGAAATAGTTTCTCCTTTGTTTTCTCTTTTTTTATTTCCTGTTGTCTGACATGTTTCACCTGTCACTTTTGTCTATCTGTCTGCAAGATAACTCAGCAAGTTCAACCTGGATTTTGGTTAAACTTTTAGTGGATGTTGGGAATGGAATTTGGCTGAATGTTTAGTGGAGGTCTGCACTCTTTGAGTGTTTTTCTAGTATTTTACTTGTAATGTTACCAGATGTTTGTAACAAAGCTCAGCTCTGTAACAAATCCTTCTCCAGCTGTTTGTAGCCCTTTGTAGTGGTAACATAATTGAATCAAGTATCAGGCCATATTTATAATTGTTATATTGCACACTTCTTTGTAGTTATTTGTGTTGATTGTTAGTAAACTAAAGATCATAATGTGATCATGGACTCCGTATGTAGAACTGTATAAGATAGATCCATACTCTCCATGTTAGGTTTAAAGTATTTTATACTTATTTGTAATTAATATTTTCTGTTTATTTTCAGGTTCACAATTTCTGGCAAAAATTATGTCCAAATCACAACATCGCCTGATCCTTGGAAGAAGACATGTCAGAGAGAGTTTAACTGGCTATGAATTTCAGTTAGGACTTCAGTCACACTGGGTGAGGCAGTACAATGAAATAAAAGCACTCAGTGAGGGATGTCAAACTGTACTTACCTTCACCAGCCCTTCTCAACCAAGCATACTGGAGAAATCAGACACTCAAGGTCAAGGTTGTGAGGAGAAAAAGATCACTCTCCACTCAAAAGTCGGAAAGTCCTCAAAATCTTCAGGAAGGCTGACTGCTAGGTCATCAGCAAGAGCTTCCAGAAGGTCAGCTATACCGAGCAGACTAAGTATGTCAGCTGCAAAAGTTCAAGCGGAAGTGCATGCTGCTAAAATCAGGTTAGCCTATGCTGAGAAATAAATGGAAATCGATGTGAAAAAAGCTTGCTTAGTTTAGCTTGTGTCAGGCCCAGAACAAATAGAGGACTCAGAGAGGATGCAGAAATCAAGTTCAGGGATTTTATTTTTCCCGAGCCGCAGCGAACGGGTGCTATGAAAATTACAACCAAAAATACTACTCTCTGAACTAAATACTCAATCTAACTAAGGATTCTACCTACTCTCACACTGTTGAAGTAGAATCTAATCTTGGAAGAAAAGCGCTTCACCAAAAGTAGGAATAACTAATAATGGTTAAGCAAAACAAAAACTCACTCACGGAGGAGAAGAAAAACGCTCTGACTATCTGGGAATCAATAATCCAAGTATCATATCTCAGGCTAGAAACAAAAAAAAATCACGAAGGATGAAAAAACTACCAGAAAATAATAAACAAAACCAAAAACAATCCTGCAGGACGACAAAGGCTATGAAACACCCACTTAACTAAATCTGAACAAAGCTATGAAACTTACAACAGAAAACTCTCACGGGCAAAGCAAAAGGCTGTGGATCAAGGGCTGGCTTGGGAACAATGATGCAGACGAACGAAGACACTTCAGCACAAGACAAGGGGAGATGCAGACTATAAATACGCATGGAGGGGACTACATGTGGCTACAATCAGAAATCAGAGGAAGACAATCAGACTAACTCTAAATTGCCCATAGGTGTGAGTGTGTGAGTGAATGGTGTGTGTGCCCCACGATTGGCTGGCGACCATCTGGGGTGTATCCCTGCCTCTCGCCGTAACGCGCTGGGATTGGCTCCAGCAGACCCCTGCGACCCTAATGAGGAATAAGCAGGTATAGAAAATGACTGACTGACTGACTGACAATCAGACTAGTGACACAGGAGGAAGGACAAGTGACCTGAAATGAGAGGAGAGTTAGACTTTCAAAATAAAACAGTAAATGTACACAAGACAGAAAACCCAGACAAGACAACCTCACCACTGTGACAGCTTGGTGATGCAAAGCGAGTTTGACTTCTTGACCACATAAACGCAATCACACAGATTACACAGAACTACCATAAATCAGAAAGACTTTGATACCACCTGTTAACAGAAACAATTGAAGCCTCCACCAACATTCATTCTTGTCGAGAACCAAATAATTTCCATGTCTCACCACTAGATGGCAGCAAAGTAACATTGCACAGATGTACTTCAAAGTTTTCCTCACAATCTGTCACAGCCAAACCATAGTTTTAGCATGAACCACACAGCTACTGACAACGCTGCAAGTGACCTTGCAAGATTTTTAGCAAAAGTCAACTAGTGACTGGACATACTAAGTTTGATGACCATTCCAAAAGCTATCTGAGCTAGAAGATCATGTTTCAGAGTAACATTGTAGATATTGGACTTACCGCCACTGAAGAAATACATTTTGTTATTAAATGGCTGGGCCCTCTGAACATGCTAAAAGAATGAAAGCAGTCAATATACTTGTGCTGGTCTAAGCATGATCTGGACATGACTGGAAGAATGCTATGGTTTGCCAGAAGCAATAGAGAGAGCACTATTTTCCAGAATAGAAAACTTCACAACTCTCCAGCAAAGAATCTTGCACTAACTCCATTAGTTAGTTAGTCCAACTTGCTCTGCGAACTGAAAGCTGCAAAGCTAGATGGATACTTACCTGGTTTAAAATACTTAGACACAACCAGGGGCGTGGGTCAAATTGTGGAAAAGCTACTCTTTAACTTTCAGAAAGGACAGCAGTTGGGTCAAGGTTTAAAGGAGATTATAATGACATTCATCAAAGACAACAACATCAGCTGTCATTGCCTTGCAACCCTCAAGTTACTATAAAGAGCATGATGGGAAGAATGTGAGCTCATCAAACCCATATGTTACAGCCATGTGCACAGAGGAATATGCCACAGGGAAATCCTGTTCCAAGATTTACCTACTACACGTATTTCCAGAACAATGACATATGAAGAGTACATATGCAATCATAGATCTGTGGAACTATTTCAGTAATCTGTTCCTTCCAAAGACTAAGCTTTTAGATATGTTTGACATCCAGGGCACAGACAAACCATACACTCTAAAGACTTGTGCTGTTGTAACAGAAACATCAGGCAGGAGAGCTTGTGGCAGTGGAGTCAGCAGACTTAATTAAAATGACTTTCCTCTCCTTCCTACTCCTTACGTACTTATTGAATTAATAACAACAAAGAAATACACATACCAGAAGCCACATATCACTACCATCACCTGAGGGCAATCACTGCTAAGATAGCCCTCAACCCACATGTTGACATCCTCCTACTCATTGGATGGAACCTTCTCAGAGCTCACAAGGTGAGAAAACAGTTGATGATAGACACAGGGACCCACATGCACAGAAGCCTGACCTGGGCTGAGTTATCATCAGCACAATGTGTCTCAACAGTGCTACAAAATACATGTGTTAGACAATGGACGCCCCAGCTTTCTCACCATCTGTGCCAACCATTTCAGTTTGGAGAATTTCAGCCTGATGGATCACACAAAAGCGACTCCTTAACAGTCACAGCTAAACCAACCCTCCATGCCCACTGTTACTGACAACCATCTTGCACTTTCTGTCAAAGACACAATCTTTGTAAAGAAAACTGAAGGAGTCTTTAAAGAGGAAATTGACAGCTGGGTTGCACCATTACCAGTTAGGAGCCCCAGGCTTCTGCTTCCAGACAATAGACCCAATATCAACAAGTGACTTATGTCTCTTAGCCAAGAAGGAAGACATGTAATTACACTTACACTGTCAAATTCATGCAGAAAATCTCCATCTCTTAAATTGAATCAATGCAACTGGATTCCTTATTGTCTGGGAAGATGATTCGCCTTTCATCCTTAGGACTTCATCAGTTCATAGTCATGAGTCTGACTAGTCCACACTAGTCTGACCTAGAAAATGCGGCCCTATAACAAACAAGAAGAGCTTGCACTACCCTGTGATAAGGATAAAGAGTGATGGTATCTCACCGCTATGGGTGTCTTTAAACAATGTGCTGCTTAAGGGGTCTAACTTGAACAACACCTTTTTAGGCATGCTCCTCCAGTTTCAAAAGGAATTGGTTGCCATAACAGCTGACATGGAACACCTGTTTTACTGTTTCATTATTTGTGACAATCAGAAATGTCCTTCAGTTTCTCTGGAAATTGAAACAAGGATGTTGTAGACTACCATGTGAGAGTGCATGTCATTAGAAATAGTCCCTCTCCAGCTGTGGTAATCTTCATCTTGAGGATGGCAGCAAAAGAAGCTAAAGGACTATATGGCAGTGAAGCCAAAAAAAAAAAAAAAAATCATAGAACAGGAGTTTTGTGTTGATGACACTCTTCTATTGAAAACTGAAGGTGAGGCTGTCAATATCCTGCAGAGAGCTCAAAAATGGTCTCTCTAATCTCCGTCTCCATAAAATTGCCACACGAGTGGAGGTGATGAAGTCTTTTTCTCAGAAGACAGGGACAAGGAAATCAAAGATGTGGACCTCTCCACAGATGAGCTTCCTGTCCAGGGCAGCTTGGGGGTGAGTTGGAACATCATCTGTTACATTCACTTTCCATGTCTCATAGAGCCAGTAGTCCCTCATTCGCTGTGGAGTGCTTTCATTTGAAAACAGCTTGTTTGACCCTTTAAGCTTCCTGTCCCTTTTACTATCAAAGGACAACTTCTCCTCAGATAGGTCACCAAGAGCAACCTTGAATGGGGTAGCCCCTTACTCCCTAACATTTGTGATGGCTGGAGAAGTTTGCAAGAGTCAATGCAGGATCTTCAAGCGCTGCATATCCCTCGCATGCTTCCTTCCACATTTCTCAAGATAAGTCAATCAACCTTTGCATATTCTTAGACACTGCAATCCAAGCTATGGTTGCAGTTGGCTATCTGAAAGTCACACATGAAAATTGATACAGGGAAGTTGGCTTCATCGAGGGAAAGGCCAAGTTGGCCCCAGTACCAGAGCTCACCATTCCCAGACTGGAGCTCAGTGCTGAAATGCTTTCTGTGGAGTTGTCAGAGGGGAAATTGACTTGAAAATAGACAAAACTACATTTTACACAGTCAGTAAAGTGGTGTTAGGATACATAATCAGCACAGAAGATTTCATGTATATGTTAACAATTGTGTACAAAGAATCAAGGAATCTTCCTTGCCAGACCAGATGAGAACACAATCAACCTGATCATGGGTTGAGGGCTGTAGCAGCAGGGAAGCGCTCTATCACCACATGATTATGTGCCTAGCATTTCTTTTGCAACCTGAAAGCACAGCACCTGAAAAAGGTCCATTTGAACTAGTTTACACAGTCAGATGTTGACTAATGTGACAGTGCTTGCCACCAGTGTCCACAAATCATTTCGGTTCAGCACACTTTGAGCACTTTTCTAAGTAGACTTCACTCATCAAAGCAGTAGCTCACCTTTAGCTCATCGCTTACAGCTTCATTGAATCCAGAGAAGACATCTGTTGTGCAAGCTGGCACCTCTGCAAAGAAAGTCTCACAGATGAAGCTTTAAGTCACATAGAACACTCAGTGGGCAAATGTGCCCAGCAAGAAGTGTATTCAGAAGAAATCAAATGTGTCATGGCAAAACGAGCTTTGCCCTCCAACAGTTCTCTTCACAAGCTTCATCCAGTAATAGATGAAAAGTGGCTGCTATGCATAGGAAGACGCCTTGCAGAGTTAAATTTCATGAAGCCAGGAAAACATCACATTACGGCATTAGTGATTATACAAGTTGCTGCTCGTACATTGGGAAACTAACCATTCATACACATTCATGCCCTGATGGCACATCGGGGGCAAATCAGAGTTAAGCATCTTGCCCAAGGACACATCGACATAGAGCCCAGAGGAGCTGGGAATTGAACAACCGACCCCAGACACTCCGACTTCTCTACCTCTGAGCTGCCCCAGACAGGAGTAGCAAAGCATGGCAGATCTGCCAGCTGAATGTTTACAGACTGACCCCACTATTTTCTTATGTCTGCCTTGATGCATTTGGACCATGGGAGGTCATTGAACAGTGCAATAAAAGAGGACAAGTCAACATTAGGAGATGGGAAGTTTTGTTTACATGTATGTTGAAAGCTGCCTCAACTTAAATTGCAATTATAAAAAGGAGTGGGAGATACAGATATTTATTTCAACCGTACCGTGCATGCAAAAAGTATTCACAGCGCTTCACTTTTTCCACATTGTGTTATACTACAGCCTTATTCCAAAATAGATTCAAATTAATTTTTTTCCTCACAAATTCTACACACAACACCCCATAATGACCACGTGGAAAAAAAAAAAAGTTTTGCAAATTGATAAAAAAAAAAAAAAAATTAAACACATGTACATACATATTCACAGCCTTTGCTTTGTTGATGCACCTTTGGCAGCAATTACAGCCTCAAGTATTTTTGAATACGATGCCACAAGCTTGGCACACTTATCTTTGGCCACTTTTGCCCATTTGTCTTTGCAGCACCTCTTTAGCTCCAACAAGTTGGATGGGAATTGTTGGTCCACAGCCATTTTCAGATCTCTCCAGAGATGTTCAATCAGATTCAAGTCTGGGCTCTGGCTGGGCCAATCAAGGGAATTCACAGTTGTCCTGAAGCCACTCCTTTGATATCTTGGCTGTGTGCTTAGGGTTGTTGTCCTGCTGAAAGATGAACCTTCACCCCAGTCTGAGGTCAAGCTCAAGGTCTGGAGCAGGTTTTCATCCAGGATGTCTCTGTACATTGCTGCATTCATCTTTCCCTCTATCCAGACTAGTCTCCCAGTTCCTGCTGCTGAAAAACATCCCCACAGCATGATGCTGCCACCACCATGCTTCACTGTAGGGATGGTATTGGCCTGGTAATGGCCTGGCTTCCTCCAAACATGACGCCTGGCATTCACACGAAAGAGTTCAATCTCATCAGACCAGAGAATTTTGTTCCTCATGGTCTGAGAGTCCTTCAGGAGCCTTTTGGTAAACTCCAGGTGGGCTGCCATGTTACTTTTACTAAGGAGTGACTTGTGTCTGGCCATTCTACCATACAGGCCTGATTGGTGGATTGCTGCAGAGATGGTTGTCCTTCTGGAAGGTTCTCCTCTCTCCACAGAGGAACGCTGGAGCTCTGACAGAGTGACCATCGGGTTCTTAGTCACCTCCATGACTAAGGCCCTTCTCCCCTGATTGCTCAGTTTAGATGCCCGGCCAGCTCTAGGAAGGGTCCTGGTGGTTCCAAACTTCTTCCATTTACGAATGATGGAGGCCACTGTGCTCATTGGCTCATTGTCAATATGAAGCATTGAAGCACCCCACCACCGCTTGCTTAAAAAAAAAAATACAGCAATGGTAAATATAAACAAAATATGGGATATCAAACTTAATGTAAACAACCAACAGTCATGAAATAATTCACTTAATCATATTAACCTTGGCATTAGCACATTCATCCCCACTTAGACAACTTCAATAAACATTACTCACCAGAGATTCACAGCTCATACACACCTACATTCCTGTCACAGGGAATAGTTAAGGTCTCTCATCAACCCGGAGTGTCGCTTTTAAGAAACAGGGACACAGGAGTTCAGTAAAGCGTAACGTTCATAACGTAACGCTCTTACTAGAAAAGTGATTTTAAATTAGAATGTATGGCTTTTTCATAGAAAATTAGTATAGTCTGCAGCAGACTAACATACAGCCACCTCAAAGACGATCCACAGAGAGAGCAAACACACACAAGTACACACTCGCGGCATCTAATTGGTTACACTCTTACATGAAAGGCACTTTATCCATGCCAAAATAAAACGCCCCACTTTTAAACACATAATTGAACTTCTAGTTGTTGACCATTTTTTATAGTTATTAACATATTTAAGATTTTCTTAACCATAACGCCTATTTATTTATCTTATGCAAGATTGTTTTTAATCAGCCATTTATTTACTTATTTATCCATCACAAGAAAAGACTTAATGAATTCATTACTTTATTATTTTAATCAATTAACTGGTGAATTGGACTGCTGATAAGGCCTGGTAACCTGGGTTGAAATTGTCCGTTGGGGCCCTTTAATAAAAAAAATGTTGAAGGTCTATTGTTTTAGAGCTTATGCAAGTCACCTGAGTCCCAGGATCCTTAAGAGTTTAATGTAAGTTTATTGTGTGAATAAGTGAATCCTTGGATATCCGCTTGGTCTCCTCCGCACCATCTGTTGTGGCAGGATGCTGGTCCTGGACCGCAGAATATTCAGTCCTCCTAACAAAACCTGACCTGTAGACAAGGTCACAATTCACATTCAACACCGACCATTCTCAGATGCATCATTAAGGATGTCAAAAGATGCACACCATTACATCCAACTCTGACATGGATCTTCATTTCTATTCAAATCTCTGTCTCAATTGTACAACCTTCAGTCTTAAACATAGCATTTATGAGAACTAACATTACTGGGAGAATGCCTGCTCGTCTCACCACTACGTGAACAGTGGTTTCCCATTTATCAGAGATCTTGTGCTTTCCCCGGATGCGGACATTCCTGACCAGCACCCAATTTCCAGGTTCCAGGTCTGAGGCATGTCTGTCAAACCTTGTTTTGGCCTTGAGAGCGATCTTTGTAGCCTTCTCCATAGCTATCTTGTATTTTTTTTTGAGACGTGACTTGAGGTTTTGCACATAATCAGAGTGCAATGAATGTTGAGTCTCTTATACTGGCAACTTGAATGCAAGATCAACTGGCTGACAAGGTTGGCACCCAAACATTAGTCTGTACTGGGTAAAACCAGTCACCTCGTTCCTGGGGCAATTATAGGCGGGAACCAGGGGTCTTATATGATCACACCAATTGGACTTGTCTTGACCTTGGAGAGTGCCCAACATATCAAGTAGGGTATGATTGAATCGTTCCACAGGGTTGCCCCTAGGATGGTAGGGGGGTTGTCCTAACCTTTTGGATTCCCACCACCTGACAGCATTCCCACACTTTGCTACTGTGTGGGCCTTTTGATTGGGTGTTGGGATGGCAACCGCAAATTTAATGAAGTCTGTGATCAACAATATCCTTGGTTCCACTTTTGTCAGCTTCAAGGGACAGGAAGTTCAGAGGAGTTCGAGCGGTCAAGTGGTGTTAATGTTGACCAAGGGGCAGCTCTTTCAGGTCATGCCTTCCTCCGTATGCACCTGCCACATGTCCTCACTTTCCCCTCCACATCCCTGACCATTCTTGGCCCGTACAAGAATGGTCCTGATCCGTACAAGGTCCAATGTACGGTCGACTCCCATATGACCCATAGGGTCGTGCAGGCTGGTAAGGACTGTGTCATGGAGCTCAGCTGGGAGTACAAGCTGGCAAGTTGTCTGGGACCCAATTTGGCGCTGCCTGTACAGGATGTTATTACTTTTTGTGACTTTAGATCATCTGCTAGCATCCCATGCAGTCTGCGGGATAATCTGTCCGCATTTCCATTCTGCCCTCCTGGACAATAGAGGTGTTTTAAGGACAATGTGGACAATACTGCCAGCCACCTATAGCTTGTCGCATCCTGTTTTGCTGACGTCAGAATGTAAGTCAGCTATCCATGAACAATCCGTGAAGTGGTGCCGTAAAGATAATCGCTGAACTTTTCAGTGACTGACCACTTGACCAAAAACTCTAGTTTGCGTGCTGGATAGCGACTCTCGCTTTGTGACAACCCTCTACTTGCATAGCCTATCACTCTGAGTTGGTTTTCTTGCTCCTGATATAGCATAGCACCGAGCCCACTGGTACTGGCATCTGTGTGCAGTATATATACGGTTTCGAATACAGGGGCTGTAGTGAGGTTCTGGATGACTCACTACAGCGAAATCCAGCGACCTCCAAAGGGTTCCTTTGGGTCATGGTATTGATTTGTTTGCCATTTTGTATTCGCTGGTTTCACTTTCCATTTCTTGTGGAGAGGTGGGTAGCCGGAGGTCAAGGTGTGGAGAGGTTTTACGATGCTGGAGTAACCCTTAACGAACCTCCTATAATACCCAGCGAAACCGAGAAACAACTTTAATTCTGGTAGGGTCTGGGGGACGGGCCATGTTTTAAGGGCTGAAATCTTCTCGGAATCAGTCTGAACAATATCTCTGGAGACTACATGACCCAGATAACAAACTGATGTTTGGAAGAAGACATTTTTCTGGGGACAACTTCAACCCAAACTCTTTGAGACGAGTGAGCACATCATGAGTCTCTCTTCGTGCTCTTCAAGTGTTCTGGAGAAAACTATGACGTCATCAAGGAAGCCCAACGCATCATTTAAGTGCATCTCTCCCATGCACCACTCCATTAACCTTTGGAACGTGCTGGGGGAGTTTGTCACACCTTGCAATATTTGGTTGAACTCCCAGGACCCAAGAGGGCACACAAAGGCTGTCTTCAGTTTGTCTGCTTCTTCAACCTCTATTTGGTAATACCCCAACTTAAGGTGGAGGACTGAGAACCAATAAGAACCATTGAAGGCTGAGAACATGTCCTCCAGCTTTGGAAGGTTGTATGCTTCTTTTATGGTCTGGAGGTTTAGATGCCTATAACCGATGCACAACCGGACTTGGCCATTCTTTTTCCAGACCACCACTATGGGTGATGCAAATGGCAACTCTGACTCCCTGATAACTCTGTGTTTCCGGACAGTTTCAATGTCCTGTGGATGGATCGGCCCAGCACACAGCTTGAAGTGAGTTAAATCCGAGAGTTTTATGTGGTGTCGCACCTGGTTCATCCTGCCAAAGTCCAGGTCATGATGGGCAAACACATCAGACATGTTATTGAGCTGCTGAGTGATGCACTGCTTCCATTCAGATGGAACTGGGGAGCCACCAAAATTGAAATTTAAGGTGGGCTCTTGAGATGACTGGGGCACTGGTGTCTGGAGGGGCTCTGATTGCTTGACTATGCTGTGCTCTTTTAATAAGATAGGTTGATAAGTGATAACTGCCATAGTGCACTTGGCAGGAATAATAATGTCATGGTCAGACTTGCTGCTTATGACGACTGGCAGCTTATGGGGCCGTAACTGGGGGAAGTCAACAAGACCAACTTTTACCAGCAGGCCACCTGGCAGGGGGGGATGACAATGGATACTCAATGAAGACTGATTTCTCATCATGAAGACCAGTGACCAGGGCGACTCCCTCCACCACTACTGTTTCACCAGCTGGAATGACTTGAGGCATTTGGCCTTTCATCTTCATTACCCCCTGGTGGTTGTTGCTTGCCTGCTGCTTGCCTGCTTCTGTCTTAACTCAATGACCTTGAAGACTACTTTGTCGCCATGTGAGAGGGGCTGGCGATCAGTTAAGTTAGTCTCTGAGTAAATGTCAAACATAACATCTCGGGTGTTTGTACCTATGAGCATGAAGGACTGTGAAGTGTCAGGGACAACTAAGGCAAATGTGTTTACATCTATTGGAACTCCTACAAAGTCATTTGGAGAGGTCATGGTCATTTCTATATAGCCTTGTGTACGTATGTTGTAGAATTTGTGCAAGTCACCCGAGTCCAAGGATCCCAGGAGTGTAATTTAAGTGTATTGTGCGAATGAGTGGATCCTTGGGTTGACTCAATTCAGGGTTATTGGCTCACCATCTGTTGTAGCAGGACGCTGGTCCTGGACCGCAGAATATTCAGTCCTCTTAACAAAACCTGACCTGTAGACAGGGTCACACAATTCACATTCAACACCGACCATTCTCAAATGCATCATTAACGATGTCAAATGTCAAAAGACGCACACCATTACACCCCACTCTGACGTGAATCTTCATCTCTATTCAAATCTCAAATCTCTGTCTCAGTTGTACAACCTTCAGTCTTAAACTTAATCATTTATGAGAACTAACATTAAAATGCTGACACAGTTACATGTTCATGTGAGCAGTGTTTCAATAATATTATGGTGAGCAACCATTCAAAATATACATTCATCATAACCAAATAAGAACTACGTGCAAATACCATAACAATAACAATACACATAAGAGTGTGGCTCAGAGGTATCAACGTAGTGTGCTTCATTTACTCACACTATAGGCCTATTCATGTCAGAGAACTGCACCAAAAATTACCCTCTATGTAGCTTTAAACTCAGTGAAATTAAATAAACTCTCCAGGAGTTTGCATATTACAACAAGCCAACAACAAAATACAATTTTACTCATATGATTTACAAAATTACACCTTTTCCCCTTTAAATTGGAAAAATAAAACAAGCTTCCCCTTTCTTCACTCATACAATGGCATAAAGTAGTAAACACAAAGTGCATATATTCAAAGTATTGCATCATTATTAATTTTAGTTTCGGCTTTCTTTTAGCATTGGAAAAACAACAGGAAATCAACACCAGAGCTGCTAAAACGGCACATTTCTCACCGTTGTTCTCTCTGTATCATGGTGGAGCATGCCGATGTCGGCCCAGCAGCAGGTTTTTTTCCAGTGAATACTCGACTCGTCTTACCAACGAAACTCTCTCCTTGGTTCAGTCACTTGGCTCCAGACCTCCGCGAGTGAGTGCTCCAACTTTCTTCTCCTTTGAAAACTGTTTTTTTCTCCTGTTTTCTCTCCCTCTAGCAAGTTGCTGCCTTGCTTATCTAGCTGAGTTCAAAAGGGACCGGAAGAGCATCGCGCCAGTATTTTCAAATCGACAGACTGGGCGTGAGGTGCACGGTCTCTGATTGGCTGGTGAGAGCTAGGTACCCCACGTGGACCATGCGAGCTGAGTGGTGCATTCAAGTGCAAATAGGAAAACCCACACTTTGCCGATGCATAACAAATAAACATGAGGAAAATAAACAGTTTCTCTTTTATTGTATTCAGTTAACGGTGTGTTTTTTTTTTTTTTACACCTGGCTACAATAGGTTTAGGGGGTAATGACTTATTCACACAGGGCCATGTAGGTTTGGATTTTTTCTCCCTTAGTAAAAAAAAAAACCTTTCATTTACAAACTGCATATTGTGTTCACTTCTGTTGTATTTGCCTAATATTTGAATTAGTTTGATCTGAAACACTGTGTGACAAATGTGCAAAAAAAACTAAATGAAAAAAAATCAGAAAGGATGACTTCTGGTGATATGCTGTGAGGACGCCATAATGCCAACCACGTTGCTCCCTTTAACAATTAAATCTTAACATTAAGTTTTATATCTACTGTAAATTTAGTTTTGATCACAAATACCATTACTTATCAAACATGCCACCCACTCCGCAGTGCAACAATGAACCCCAAAGAAAAAAATTGCAGCAGATGCAGGAGGAGAGAAGTAAACTGAATCTCATATTAACATCCTGCAAATCTAAAGTGGATGATTTGTAAATTGCTGCAAATACAATGGAAGAACACATGTAAAATCTGGAGAACTACAACACTCTGTTGGGATAGAATGAAGAATTAAATGGAAAAAAAACATAAGCACTGGGTAAACATAGCCGGAAGATTAATCTCTGAATTCTTGCAACAGGCTTGCAACAGGGGATAGAGGAAGGCAACCCAACTGCCTTTGTTACCAAGATGTTGTATGAACTGTCTGGGGAAGAAAACTTGGGCCTGCAACCACTTTGTTAGCATTGCACCAGACCAGGTCAGCAAAATGAGAGTCACTATCACCCAGCTATATAGCTTCAAAGAGAGACACACTATCCAGCGCACACTATCTATTAAATTATGGACAACGATTTCATATCTATCCTGATATGACCACAGAGCAGTGTAAACAACAGGCTCAGTTTAACCACATTAGGGCCTTATTACAAAGAGCCAACCTGAGGCATGATATCGTGTTTCCTACAAAACTGTTGGTAACTTTCAGGGAAAAACATCAGCCTTACCTCAAGGTGAACCTGAGACAGTTCTATCATCCGTTATGATGAGTTGGGAACATATTCTCTGCCTCATGACAGTTCTAACACTTAGAGATGTATGTATGAAAAAAAGTTACCATCAGTTATGAAGAAAATGGGGGAACTAGGTTCTAATCTTTTCGATTTACACATTTTGGATTCGAGTGTAGATTGGTGGATTGCTCTTTATTTTTTTTTTTTCGATCAAGGTATTTTTATTTAGTTTTACAAGTTATAGTTTACATTTCAACATAGGTCCAACAGAACGTAACGTGGGAGTCTATCTGGGCTACACCAAAAAGTGCAATGAATGGAGACGGTGCAATCCTTTTCGCAAAAATCTTAGAAAAGGTCTCAAAGATGGGCTGCCAGAAACCGCAGAGCTTTGGACATGTCCAGAACATGTGTAAGAGAGTGGCTGGATCTCGCCCGCATCTATCACAAGTGGGGTCTATATCAGCATTGATCTTAGAGAGTCTAACTTTAGACCAGTGCAGACGATGTACAATTTTAAACTGAATGACAGCATGTCTAAGACAGATGGAAGATGAAAAAATTCCCTGTATTATTTTGTGCCAAGTGTCATCTGTGATTTGTTCGTCTAAATCTATCTCCCATTTATTTTTAAGGAGGTCCAGAGGCGTCAAGTTATGAGAATATAGTATTTCATATACTGTGCTGATAGTTCATTTTCTGACTTGTTTACAATCAAAAATTGAGTCCAACAGGCCAGTTGGAGGGCGTAAGGGAGAACATATAAACTTTGAAAATACAAAATTTCGAAGTTGCAGGTATCGATAAAAATATGATTTGGAAATGTGATATTTTTGTACCAACTGTTCAAATGAGGCAAAGCTGCCATCAATATATAGATCAGACAGTGATGCCATACCTTTTCTGAACCACATATCAAAGACCCCGTCTATTAATGATGGGACAAACATATGATTCATTGCAATTGGTGCAGCCTGAGATAGACCTGTAAGTGCAAAGGATCTTCTAAATTGGTTCCAGATCTTGATTGAGTGCAAAACAACCGGGTTAGAGGTAAAGTTAGAAATGGGCTGTGTGAATGGCAGCTTAGAACATAGTAAGGCTTTTAAAGAAGTTGAGTTTATAGATGCCCCCTCCAAATTTAGCCATTCAGAATCTGTATTGTCATTATTGTTATCCATCCAATATAACAATACTCGAATGTTAACCGCCCAATAGTAATACAAGAAATTAGGGAGTGCCATCCCTCCCATTGTGCGAGGCCTCTGGAGTACACTTCTTTTTATCCGGGGCAGTTTTTTGTTCCAAATGAAACTTGATATCCGATTATTTAATTTGGTAAAAAAAGACTTAGTTAAAAAGACGGGAAGGCACTGAAATATATATAAAAACTTGGGTATTATATTCATTTTTACTGTGTTAATTCTTCCACCTAGAGAGAGAGGCAGGGGATCCCATCGCTCAATATCCTGATTTAAGTTTGATAACAGGGGCTGATAGTTAGCAGCATAAAGATCTTTATGTTTATCTGTAATCCATATGCCGAGGTATTTGAATTTTTTGGGGCTGATTTTAAAGGGGAGTGAGTTTAAGGATGTCCCATCGTTCGTGCCAATAGGCATCAGCTCACTTTTTTGAACATTGACCCTGTAGCCAGATAATTTGCCAAATTCTGTTAGTAAGGTCATTAGTTTAGGAAGAATCAAAAGGGGCTGTGATATATATAATAGCATGTCGTCCGCATAAAGCGAGACTTTGTGCTCCTGCCCTGCTCGGTTAATTCCTCTGATATCAGTATTTTGTCTCAGAGCTAGAGCTAGCGGTTCCATTGCAACCACAAAGAGAAGCGGTGACATGGGGCATCCCTGTCTTGTACCACGTTTAAGCTCAAAAAAAGGGGACAGATTATTATTAGTACAAACAGCAGCCATTGGAGAAGTATATAAAAGTCTGATCCATGATATGAATTTATTGCCAAATCCAAACCTCTCCAGCACACTGAAAAGATAGCCCCACTCCACCCGGTCAAACGCTTTTTCAGCATCAAGTGAGAGGACGACCTCTGGCACACCAGGTGGAGAGGGGCTATAAAGGATGTTAAGAAGGCTTCTGACGTTGAAAAAAGAGTAACGATTCTTAATAAAACCTGTTTGGTCAGGTGATATAATGGAAGGAAGAACAACTTCCAGTCGGCGTGCCAGAACCTTGGCAAGGATTTTTGCATCCATGTTAAGGAGAGAGATTGGGCAGAATGAACTGCACTCTAGAGGGTTTTTCCCTTTTTTGAAAATTACAGAGATTACCGCTTGGCGCATGGTCAGAGGCAAAGTCTTAAGTGAAAACTGATATCAGTAAAGGGGCAAGTTGGTCTGAGAATTTTTTGTAGAATTCTGTCGGATATCCGACCGGCCCTGGAGACTTGCCGCTTTGCATAGATCTGATTGCAGATGTTATTTCCAGGGCCGAGAAGTCCTTCTCCAATGACTCAGCTATGTTTGGGTCCACGGATGGAACATGTAGGGGCCTTAAAAAATCCTCCAACACAGAGAATGTAGTTGGACATTCTGATGTGTATAATGTTTGATAGAAACTTTGAAAACAGGAGTTAATTTTAAGGCTATCTGTACACTTTGAACCTTGTTCATCATTGATTTCAGGTATAGTTTGGTTGGCAGTCCTTTGTCGTAGCTGATGTGCAAGAATACGTCCAATTTTTTCTCCATCTTCATAGCAACCATGTCTAGTTTTAGAGAGGAGATATTCAGCCTGTTGCGTTGATAGGATATCAAATTCGGTCTGCAAAGACAGACGCTTCTTCGCTATGTCAGGAGATGGTTGATGGCTATATAACATGTCTAATTCCAGTATTTGATCTGTTAGTTCTTTAAGGCGCGCTGTATTCGTTTTCTTCTTATTTGCGCAATAGGAAATGATTTGGCCTCGTAGATAGGCTTTTAAAGACTCCCATATAGTTGAGTATGACATTCCTGGCGTTTGATTAGTATCGAGAAAAAAATTGTATTTCGGATGAAATAAGTTTGGTAAAAGACTCTCCAGACAAGAGGAGAGGATTCAGTCTCCATGGGCGGTAACTATTTTGTGTGTTAGGAATGCTAATTTTCATGGTTAGTGGACCATGATCTGAAATGACTATGGCTTCATAATCACACTTAGTTACAGAAGGAATAAGTCTTTTGTCCAGGAGAAAAGTATCAATACGAGAATAGCTCTTGTGCACTGGGGAGAAGAAGGAATATGCTCTAGCAGTGGGATTACGGAATCGCCATACATCCACTACACCATATGTTTTTAGAAAAAGATGGATTGTGTGTGCCGATTTGGACAAGGACGCCTTTTTGGTTGAACTGCGATCTAAGGAAGGGGAAAGTACACAATTTATATCACCACCAAGAATAAAATGGTGTGATGTCATGTTTGGTAGATGAGAAAAAAAATTTGAAAAGAATTATGGATTGTCCCAGTTTGGTGCATAAATATTGGCCAGGATGACTGGAAGTGAAAAAAGTTTCCCTGTCACAATAACGTAGCGCCCTGCAGAATCAGCATCGATATTAGTCATTGTAAATGGTATATTTTTGTCAATGAGAATGGCTGCCCCCCTAGTTTTTGTGTGGAAATTAGAATGATAAACTTGTCCTGACCATCCTCTTTTTATTCGGAACAGGTCCGTGGTGCGCAAGTGCATCTCCTGAAGAAATGCGATATCGGTTTTAAGTTGTTTTAAGTGTGTAAATACCTTTTTTCTCTTAGTTGGATGATTAAGTGACTTCACGTTCCAACTCACATAATTCACTGATGAGAGTCCATCCAGCCCTCTAGTGGAATTAGGATCAGTCATAGCCTACTGAATAAGAGATGTTGTGCATTTGAAAATCACATCTGGCTGAGCAAATAGAAAGAAAGAAAAGACATACATGAAATAAATCCAAGAAATGAAGAAGTCTGGTATAATCCCACCCTCCCCCACCCCACCTAGTGCCTAGAGAAACAAGGCGAACATGGTAGCCCTCAAAAACAAATCCACACATATGAGCTTGTGTTGGGGAACTCTATAGAGCCAACTGTTCAGGCTAACATCGAACATCTCAAGAAAAACAATTCAGCGCATTGTTATTGTAGTATTGTAACATCTGCTTGTGTTCAAGTAAGATAAAGGAAAGAGAGAAATAAAATAACAAAAAATCAATCGTTTAAATGTGTTAGAATTAAACCCTGTAGATTAGCCACGTTATCTCAAATCAAATTTTGTAAACAACAGAAATATATTCAATCAGATAACCGTTTCTTTATAAGGCAACCTTTAAGTTGTAAAAAAAAATACAGAAACAAATAGTTATTACAGTAAGCCTTTGAATAAAGATGATCAGCATTGACAAAGAAAAGGGAGAGAGAGAGAAGGGGTCTCTTGATCCAGTCATCTTTCGTTTGTTTCCACTTTAAACATTGACAGCATAGGCTGGTGACAGCTGTAACAGTCTATATTAGTCCACTGGGTCCAGCCAGTTCAGCTGTTTTAACAAATTAACAAATCAAAAGTATTGTCAGAATAGTTGAAGACATGAAAGCAGTCTCACTCACGGTCCTCTGCGGGGATGATGTGGTTCCTCACGTAAGTCATAGCTTTTTCTGCGTCGGTGAACTCCTTCTCTTCCCCGTTGTGTGTGACACGGAGACGGGCTGGGAACAGTATGCGGAACCGGACGTTTTGACGGTTATGGAGCAGCTGACTTCGGTGAACGCGGCTCTGGCTTTGGCGACTTTTGTAGTATAATCCGGGAAGATAGCAACTGACTCTCCGTTGTACCGAAGTGGAGCGCGGGTGCGCGCCCGGTTCTGTATCTCTACACAGTCTTGGAAATAGTGAAGCTTGGCTATTATCGGTCGTGGTTTCCCGCCGGGTTTTCTTGGAGCCAGGCTTCTGTGTGAGCGATCAATGAGCACATCCTCCACACATCCAGCTGCAACGCGTCTCGCAGCAGCTTTGAAACCGATGTCGTGGAGCTCGATCCTGGCATCTTAGGCACCCACAGTATTCTGATGTTACACCGCCGCGCTCTTCCTTCCATGTCCTCGCATTTGTCTCGGAGCTCCGCCAACTCCGTCTTCAGGCTGTTCACCGTGGTCTGCAAAGTCACCACCTCATCTGACCTTGCTGACAATCCGGTCTCCATATCTCGGATTGCGGTTTTCACTTGGTCGATCTCCGAGTGAATCGCCACCGTGTTATTTTTAACTTCTGCTTTTAATGCCAGTAGCTCATTTTTAAGGAAGTCGAAGTCGTCGGCAAGTGCGCTTTTCATTTCTGATTTGATCACCGCCGAAATTTCAGTTTTCAGCGAGAGAAGAATCTCCGACTTCAGGGATTTAGCGTCCATCTCTGTCTTAGTGCTAGCTGACCGTAGCTGTGGTGGAGACGCTCTAGCCGCGGTGTTGGTAGCAATCTGGCTCCGGGCGGTGTTGGGCCTCGTGTTCACTGCTCCAGTAAATTGAAATTTGTGCAGATCCTTCGCCATTAACTCAAATATAGACTTTCTCTCAGTTTCGGAGATGTTTTCAGAGCAGAGTCGATGTTTTAATATACTGTGCGCTTATTAACTTAAAATTAAAAAAATGTTCGACGGGAGCTCAAACAAACACGTCTTACTCCATCTCCAGCTCAACAGCGCCCCCCCTCTTTATTTTTTTTAAGTGTTTTTTTCTTTCCTTTGTTGTGTCTTATTTTTGTTTGTTTCTCTTCTGTTATCTTAAGGTAGTAATCTTGGCAATAAGAACAACTTTATTTAATGAATGAGGGAATCATTTAAGGAAGCAGCAAGGATCTGTTATCGTTCTCCTTGTTAAAGTGTGTTACACCTCTGCAGATAGGGCTCAGTAAGAGGAGTCTGTTCAACGTGACAATACACTTCTTTTATACTATAATGTTTTTTTTTTCTTGGTACTTGTGTGATATTGGCGGGTGTCTCAGAGGATATGGGTGGGGGGAAGAATGGGATCTTCTCTATATTTTTGTGTAGAATTGTGTTGGTATGAATACAGGGTGCATCAGAATTTTGTTATTCAGTCTTTATTTATATATTTATATGTATACTGAATCTTTTGGTCTTCAAAACTATATTGGTAGTGAGTAATAATTTTAGTTACAACAGGGCCTTAATTCTTCTAATTAAAGAGCAACCTCTTTAGATTTATTAGCAAGAAATAATTTTAATATAGCCATGTTTCAGGAGACATATTGTATTTGCAAAGAGGTGATGTTAACAGATTGGAAAATCACCAATATAAAGTATGTGCTTACTCCTCTGCCTTAAACAAAATAAAAGAGGCCATAATATTAATACATAAAAATTCAGATAAATCAAGTAAATCTCACTCTAATGTATAAACAACTAAAGCCTTACAGCATTTACTCTCTGACTTCAACCTTATGGATGTCTGTATACATCATCCCACTAATAAGGAGTATGATTTTTTTTTTCAAATGAGCATAAAACTTTTACAAGGATAGACGTTATATGACCCTAAGATCACAATGCATGTGTATGCCAATTGAGGATCTCCACTTTGTTTAAAATAGCCACCAGGTGGCAGTTTGACCTAAATTTGGTACACAAAGATTTCTGTGAACAAACTAAAGTGGAACTCACAACATTTTAGTGATAAAGATATTTGCTAGATATTTCTGGGACTCAATAAAAAGGCTTTATAAAGAATTATGTCAGTTCTTATTCTTCAAGACTTAATAAAGCTCAGCTTAAGAGAACCAATGTATTAGAGGCTTCATTGATGACTGACTCAACAAGAACTCAACAAATGCATTTTTCTGAGCAAACAGCCAGGTCTAGTAGTAGAACCTAATTTACTACTAACACAGAGAGCTCAGTCTGTTATTAATACTAATAGAGTGAATCATTTTATTTCATGTTAACCGTCCCAGTCGGCTTCTAGCTAATAAATTAAAAACAAAAAACACAAGTTCACAAATATCCATTGCATCAGAAACTGGCCCTATGATATCTGATCCTGATTTGATTAAGCAAAGATTCTCTCATTTTTATAAAAAAAAATGTATACCTCAGAAAATATTTCATCAGTATCAAAGAATGACAGCTATCCTTAGAAATTAAGTCTATCTTCATTATCAAAAGACAAAGCTTCAGTATTAGGGACCCCTTCATCACTTGATGAACTCAAACAATCTTTAGTAAAAATGACTAAAGGTAGATACATGGAGTAGTTTGGGACAGCCATTACTGGAGATGTAAATATGGCTTTAATAAGACTTCTTCTAAAAAAAAAAGATGAGGAACTAATTGTGGCATCTATCATCCCATATCGTTATTAAATGCGGATATTAATTTATTTTCAAAGACACTTGCTAGTCAGCTGAAGGTGTATCTGACAAAATCAATTAATCCAGATCAAATTGGATTTGTTAAAAGCAACTATCAGCAGATAATTTACGTTGTCTATTGTATATTCTTGATACTTCTGATAATCTATCATCAAAATCTATTTTGTTGGTTGATGCAGAAAAGGCATTTGAACGCCTTGAGTGGTCTTTTCTATTGTCTGTATTGAATTGCATGGGGTTTGGGGTCTAACTTCATTATTTTGTTCAAAACTTTTTATGCAAATCCTTCAGCTAGTGTTGTTACAGGTAATATACTACATTCCCATCCCTTTAAATTAAGCAGGAGCAGATCTGATTTTATCAATGTTATTTATACTATCTCTAGCCTCTGGCACAGTCTATTAAGTTATCTCCAAAGATTATGCCAGTAAAAATAAAATCCACTCTGCATCACATATCTTTATTTGCTGACAACGTCATTTTATTACTGTCTGATATATGTAAGTAACAGGCATAACAGTTTAGTTATGTCTCCAGTTATAAGAGAAGTTGGGGTCTAAGTCGGGGCAACAGGGGTTAGGGCTGTTGCCTCATAGCAAGAAGGTCGCAGGTACCTTGGTCCTGGGTCTGGGACCTTTCTGTGTGGAGTTGCATGTTCTCCCCTTGTCTGCGTGGGTTTTCACTGGGTACTCCGGCTTCCTCCCACAGTCCAAAAACATGCTGATGTTAAATGAATACTCTAAATTGCCCATAGGTGTAAGTGAATGGTGTGTGTGCCCCACAATAGGCTGGCGATCATCTGGGGTGTATCCCTGCCTCTCACCATAATGTGCTGGGATTGGCTCCAGCAGACCATGTGACCCTAATGACGAATAAGTGGGTATAGAAGATGACTGACTGACTGACTGACTGGTCTAAGTCATCCATTTTACCATTAAACTCTGTGAGCAGTGAGGAATATACAAATTTTAACATCCCAGTAGTATCTAATTTTATTAATAAATGTTTTTGCAAGATTAGAAAATACAATTACTAAGAATCATAATATCACTCTTAATATGATCAAAAAAGATCTAGAAAAATGGCAGAAATTACCTATATTTTTGTCTAATAACATTTTTATAATTAAAATGAATTTTCTTCCTAGAGTTAATATCTGTAACTATATGTTACCTTTGGAACCTCCTTCAAGATATTGGGAGAAACTATAGAGTATTATAACTAGGTTTTCATGGCGGGGCAGACAACCTAAAATTAAATTAATCAATTTACAAATAAAGAAAGAATTACCCTTATTCTTCGTCCTTTGTTAAATTGGTGTAGTGAGAGAACCTCAATGGCTGAACATTGAGAACATCAATCAAACTTTATTTATAAAGCACTTTTCATACATATAAAATGTAGCACAAAGTGCTATACAGGTTAAAACACCCCAACCACCCCCATCCCATCCCACAAACACAAACATGTACACACCCACACACACACAGAGAGACACACATGCACACTGGCTGAGTACAGAGGAACCATGTCAGGAAACGCTGCCGTCTGTGCTGGGGAACGTCCTACAGCCCAGATTGGAATGCCACAGCTCAGGTGCAGCCAAACCATGAGCAGCAGAGGAGCCATGACACTGCAGCGAAAGACCACCACAAAACCATGGATCCCCGACCCACCCCCGCCGGTGACCCCATGAGAAGCAGTATCCCAACCCCAGCACAGAGGGCAAACACTGAGGAAACACTGGATAGATAGAATGAAAAGTAAAATAAATAAAAAAAAGAAGAACATTAAAAGCTAAAATGCACATGAAAAACATAAAGGGATGTTTAAAACAAAACCCAGGTAAAAATATGTAATAAAAGAATGTAATAAAATAATAATTAAATGATATAATATATAATAATAATATAATATTATATAATATATAACAATAATATAATATTATTATATTAATATATAATATATAAATAATTGGGATAAAAGCCAGATTAAGTATGAGTATGAAAATTTAAAAAAAGATAAAATTAACTAGCAAATAAGAATAACTAAGATAGAATAGAATAAGATACAAAAAGATAACTAAAAAGGATAAGACAAAATTATTATTAAGAACATTGGTTAAAAGCCAAATTAAATAGATGGGTCTTGAGCCTACTTTTAAAAATATTAACCCTCTCTGCAGCCCTCAGGTCCTCCGGCAGGCTCTTCCACAAATGGGGCCATAAAACTGGAAGGATGCCTCCCCATATGTTCGTGCTCTTACTCTTCAGGCCAGTGTCGGAGGACCTGAGGGTCCATGAGGGTGCACATGGTAAAAGCAGTTCAGAAAGATAAGAAGGCCCAAGACCTCTAAGACATTTAAAAACCATTAAGAGAACCTTAAAATCAATAAATATAAATGTATGGTTCAGTAATAGTTAATGCAATTAAAAATTTCAGGAAAATTGAAAAAGTACTCAATTTTCTATAATAATCTTCTTAGGTCTGGTGGGAACCATTTTTTGTCACCTTAATGGGTCACAGTGGGAATTCACACTTTAGGAGACATTATTAATGATGATGGCTTAAGAAATTTTCAGGATTTGAGCAAAACATTTAAACTGCCATTAAATTATTTCTTTTTGTATTTACAATTACGTTCTGCCTTAAGAGCAGCAAGAATATGACTGATAGGAAACCCATTAATCATCCAATAATGCAAATATTTAAGAAAATATCAGTGCTACCCAAAAGAAATGTTTCTGTAGTTTATAATAGTTTGTTGTAACATATGCAGACTCCCTTAGCAATAACAAAGGTATGGAAAAAGGAGGAAGGTGGCTTATTCCTGAAAAAACTGAAATAATAACATAACTAATCTCAATTTTCTCTGCATGTCCTTCCATATCATATGCACTTCAGCACCAAAATGGTGCCAAAACAGTAGCCAGCTGTAACAATAAAAAATATGGTCTGATGATTAATAGGTATCCAGGAACATTTCTTAGCTCCCACAGAGAAAAGCAGAAATATAAATGGTAACAATTCAGCAGAGGCAGGAGCAAAGCAGAAAAGCTAAAGAGATGTTGGCGGTCAAGTGGCAACCACCGCATTCACTTTCTATGCAGCAATGGACTTGCTCTCTGGTAGGAATATTGTCTATGGAGCTCTCCATTACCAGGGTGAATAGAGCAGACCAGAGGATTCTTGAAGCTAGGAGGTTGCGCAAACTATGATTTAACCTTTCATAAATTGTTATTTTTATGTTTTAACTTGAAAGAGCATCTTTATGAATACTGGAGAATTTGTGGGAGGGGGGTGGGTTAGGTGCGGTTAAGGGTTATGAAATGTGCATGTGTTGTGTGTTATTACTTTTTATTAATTTTATTTGATATTATTCGTTTTTAGTTTGTATTGCTAATTTTATAAATTCATAAATGTGTTGTTTCTGATTTGTTTTTTCCCAAATGCATACAGCAATAATTTTAATTTCTCTGCTGGTTCATCTTATATTTGCATAGGTAAAGCTGTATATATTCTATAGTTGTTCATCAGTTGCTCTGTAGTAAAAGCTGGAGCCTTTGTTTTTATCCTGATGTTGTCAGCAGTGAGTGAAGCTGAAACATCCAACAGCTTCTGTCTGTGGACAGATCAGCTGTGATAATCAGACTATCAGCACAGCAGCAGGCTGCAGCTTGCCCTGCGTGTCACTGCACAAAAAAAGGGACTCAGTTTTAAAGTAAGCGCATGTTTGTCTTTAATAAACATGAAGACGACTCACATACACACATACAAACAGAATCTGCAAAGGGATCAGACTGATAAAGATATCAGCTGTTCACTGTTCATGCACCAAACACACAGTCACCACTTTGCTGTTATCTCAGCTGCACAGCTGATCTTCTGCAGTTCAAGCTCACAGTTTTATTGTTTATTATTAGTATATGGATGCTTGTGTATTTTTAATCACTGCCATATTGGTCAGGCCTTGCTCAAAAAAAGAGATCATTTGATGCCTGGTAAATAAAGGCAAATAAAACATTTATTAAAGTAAATGGATGTTTGTGTATAAATATCCTGGTGGTGAACAGGATTGGTTGCACCTTACTCTTTCCTTTACTATAAGACTTAATCAATATAAATCTGTGAAGCTCTGGACAGAGATCAGATCCTCCTCAGACTGAATCTATGACTGAGACTCTTTATCTTTCTTATAAATATGAAACATGGAGATACAGGTTTCCTATTTCTACCTCAGCTCTTTTTTTATTTCACTATTTTTGTCACAGACCATTTTCGTGGTGAAGGTTTAAAGCTATGAACCGTCAAGGATAAATGTGTCTGCAACTGTGTGTGTGTGTGTGTGTGTGTGTGTGTGTGTGTGTGTGTGTGTGTGTGTGTGTGTGTGTGTGTATACAGAGAAACTGAGATCAAGAACAGAGAGAAACTACTTTCTCCTCACATTCAGATTCTGTTTTTCATGGGACCAACAAGTCTTTGAATTAAATCACTTGCATATTAGGAAATATGTTCTGCATTCACAGAGCATCTGAGGCTGAAAGCAGCTGAGGACTGATTCAAACAAAAGGTGAATTAGTGGTAAATCAGAACTATAACAACGGTATAAAAATCAGCTGTAAAATCAGAACCTGAACCTGTAACATTTAGAAGAAGAGCCAACAACACATGCTGCTGAAAAAAACTCACAATGATGAATAACTGTCAATAATGATAAATAACGATCATAAGATAACAGACATGATTGATGAGGTAACAGACCTGATAGATTGACTGGGGAAAAAAATCAACTCCCTCTTGAAAAAAGAAAATGTAGTCTATATGTAAAAAATTAGATAGTTTAATATTCTCATCCAGTGATTCACACAGACCAGCAGCATTGTGTGATGCAACCTGCGCTGTTCGGACCTGAGTGAAAACAAAGACTTGTTAATGTAAACCGTAGAGCCTAATAATTAATCAAAAGCAATCATTTCACATGAGATCTGCAACCCATGGTTGTCGTTCAGTGGTGTATCAGTTCAGTTAGTGGGACTAGGCAGAGTGGCTGCTTAGTGACTTGATTCACCACCAAAGAGTCAAAAGTAGTCACAGTGACTGCTAATTTTGAATCCTGTAAAAATTATGGTTTTGTCATTTTTTAGTTTTACGGTTTACATTAACATGTCTTTGTTTTTACTTGGGTCCACATCACAAGCAGAGTGTTATGTTTCTTGGCAACAGAAACTGATGTGCAAGTTCTACCATGACATGCTGCTGTTTTTGTGCCATTGGAGTGGACTTTGGAGTGAATTTGCAGCGGTTCTCTCTTGCAAATGTTTTGTGGGTTTATGAGTCTTTGCTTCTTCTTCATTCCTGTGATGCAGCATTTTTCTCCTGCAGTGTTTTTTGCTGCATTATGTGGGTTTTCTCCAGATTCTCCAGCTTCCTCCCAAAGACATGCTGAGGTTAATTGGAGACTTGAAATTGCAAGTGTGTGAGCCCTATGATAGGCTGGTGACCATCTGGGGTGTATCCCTGCCTCTTGCCTGTAATGTGCTGGGATTGGCTCCAGCAGACACCATGACCCTAATGAAAACTAAGTAGATATAGAAAATGACTATTTGACAGATTCAAAGTTAAACTCATTTCTTTTCAAATAACTTGTGACGTCTTCATGATACAAGGTATATATCACAAGACAGTAATTATTACGTGTCACATGTTAACTGAGTGTTGAATTCACAAAAATACTCTAGCTCTAGCTACATTAGTAGCACCTCATATGAAACACGCCTAAATAATAAGCCTAATCACTCAGTTGACAAACATAAGCAAAAGAACTCATTGTGTAAATCTTTAGGTGATGTACTTCTGTTCCACAGTGGAGCTCCACTTCCCAAACATGAACAAATCTACAAAAATCAATATCTGTGGCTGCAAATGTTAACCACAGAGCATTGACACATTAACTGTCAGGACCGGACGTAATTATGGAGCAGAGGTGTTGGGGGAGTCTCTTTATTTTCAGCAGCAGGATCCCTCGACAGAGTGAGGCTATGAAAAGGTAGTTCTAGGCTAGAAAACTGAAAATCGCTCTGAAGAGAAAAAAAGGCTAATCTGATCTATGAAACTTAAACTCAAAATGTCTCTTTGCGAGGAAAAACAAAAAGGCTACACAACATTAACGGAATAAATCCTGACTATTAATCTACGTTACAAAAGTTATCAAAATCAAAATTGCTCAAAAGGAGGAAAACAAAAGGGCTGAAAAATATTAACTTAACTCGTCGAGACTTAATCTACACTATAAAACTTATCCAAATTAAAATCGCTCATTAAGAGGAAAACAACCAGCTGAAAAATTAACTATACTAAGGCGGTGAAATCAAAAGTCTACGCTATAAAACTACAACAGAAAATCACTCTTTCGAGGACAAAAAACAAAGAAGCACACACAACAAGGCTATGGCTTGGAAAACAGGGACAAGGGCTTTGGTGCTCGCGAGGATGAAACACTTCGGCACAAGACAAGGGGAGACGCAGACCAGATATACACCGGGTAATGGGGAACAGGTGGAAACAATCAGGGTGGGGCCGACAATCAGACCGATGACACATGAGGAAGGGCAAGTGACCTGAAACGAGAGGAGAGTTATCTTTCAAAATAAAACAGGAAATGACAAGACAAAAATGACAAGACAAAACCCGACATGACCTCACCGCGTGACATTAACAAAGATGTCAGATTTCAAGCTTTACTAAAAAACTATGTTTTGATGTTTTATTTCAAGCTTTCCTAAATAACTAACTCATTAACTAACCACAAAAATGTTTAGGTGGCATAAGTCCATTACAGAGCTCCACTCCCTATAGGTCTGCAACCAGACACTCTCGCCTTAATCTGCAATCATTCACACATTGTTTTGAGTCTGAGAACAGATTAACACCCACACCCACCCATGTACCCACATAAAAAAAAGTTCAGGCTCAGGATTTTTTTTTTGCTTTAATCCCTGTTATCAATGAGGTCACAGACCTGATCAATGAGGTAACAATCCTGATTGATGAGGTAACAAACATTACTGATGAGGTAACAGACCTTATCAATGAAGTCACAGACCTAAGAGTTTGTATAATGAATTCACTGACGGACTCAAACCACCAATCGCAGCTTCAGGAAAAATGAGCATCTTTAGCATGCATATCCCAACCCCTTTTCTCTGAGTCTTAGGTTCTTCAGTAAAGTTGGTAATTCAGCAGGAGGTTATATATTATAGGTTAATATGTGATAACATATGTGATAAGAAAAAGGATTAAAAAAGGAAGATGTTATAAAATATAATGCTATAATAATAAATCTGCTGATGGAATCAGATAATTGAATATAATTCTGCTCAGTATCAGACTACCTGTACCAGAAACAAGATGTATTTCCATGATTGTGTGTGTGTGTGTGTGTGTGTGTGTGTGTGTGTGTGTGTGTGTGTGTGTGTGTGTGTGTGTGTGTGTGTGTGTGTGTGTGTGTTTGTGTGTGTGTGTGTCATTAACCTGATATAATCACTACATGAGTCTTTCTGGGCTGAGCTGCTCCTCTCTAATCTGTCTCTTTATCCTGCAGCTTTCTTATTACATCACTCTGACCTTTGCTCTCTGGATGCAACAGCTGGTGACTGTAAAACAGCCAACAGCAGCAGCAGTGTCAACAGCAGCAATAGCAGTAACGGTGTCAACAGCAACAGCAGCAGCAGCAGCAGTAGTATTAGCAGCAGCAGCAATAACAGTGTTGGCAGCAGCGATAATGCAGCAGCTGTTACTTTACATATTGAGGAAACAGGAAGTGCATACACCAAACATATTGGCTCTGTGCTGTTAAGGTCAGGTAGTGTTGGGTTCAGGTGGTGTTGGGGTCAGATGGTAGTAAGGTCAGGTGGTGTTAGGAACAGGTGGTGTTGGGGTCAGATGGTAGTAGGGTCAGGTGGTGTTAGGAACAGGTGGTGTTGGGGTCAGATGGTAGTAGGGTCAGGTGGTGTTAGGAACAGGTGGTGTTGGGGTCAGGTAGGGTTGAGGTCAGGAGGTGTTGGAGTCAGGTGGTGTTGATGTCAGGTGGGGTTTTGGAAAAAGGTGGTGTTGGGGACAGGTGGTGTTGGAGTCAGGTGGTGTTGAAGTCAGGTGGTGTTGGGGTCAGGTGGTGTTAAGAAGAGATGGTGTTGGAGTCAGGTGGTGTTGAGGTCAGGAGGTGATGGGGTCAGGTGTTGTTTAGGGTCTGGTGGTGTTGGGTTCAGGTGGTGTTAGGGACAGGTGGTGTTGGGGTCAGGTGGTTTTGGAGTCATAGAATATGACTATGATTATCATGGGATTTTTGTTCTATTCGATTTTGGTTTGTATCATTTTACGATGCTTTGTGATCCAGAAGTTTACTTTTTTCTTTGTCAGGGAGGCCAGGCTTTAACCGCACGGATAGACCACTATGGCTGCACTAGAAAAATACGCTGATTTTATTAAGCAGTCGAGAGAAGCTGGTAAGACCCACACAGAGACTTTGCAGGAGATGGGTGTCTGGAAATGTTCTGCAATGAGTGTCAGACGTTTCTGCATCCAACACAACCTCAGAGGGTAATGTCATGTTACTGATACAGAACTGGAGAGGGCTGTGGTCAGTTCAATATACCTGTCTTTGCTGGGAATACATGCAGGAGAATGTCGGGTCGGAGGAGTTCTAAGGGAGATTCATCAGCCATACCATGAACTGAGGCGTCAGGTAATGTTACACCCAATGATTTAATGGAATCTTGAGTAAGAAAGGTTGTTAGACCAATGATTCAATGAAATCTTGAATATACAAGTTATTGATTAAATTTCCCCCACTTCTTTAGGTTGCATGTAATCTTAACCCCATCCCTTACCATGCTGAATATATGTGTCATAAACTTCAAGTGGATCAAAATGAAAAGCTTGGGATGTTTGGAGTGACACATGTCTTGGTAGTTGACGGTTACAGCAGCAAAATTGTGGCTCAATCCACCATGCCAACCAAAAACAACCTTGTAATTTATGATGAAGTTTACAGGTGAGAAAATCCACAAAATATAAAACAGTAAAAATGAAAATTATTTAACTCAACCATACAAAATGGACAACATATTGTTGTTCTCATAACAATTGATTAGGTCTTATTTTATTTGAACATTTCTGCAGACAGAAAAGATGGACAGACAGACAGGCAAGCAGGCAAATGGTCAAAATATGACTTTTATGGAAATTATGGTGAGGCTATCAATATCAAAACTGGACTACTCTATTCATGTGATATTTACTTTGTCTATTACTATCTATACTCATGTAATGCACTCCTTTAGGATTTGTTAATGCACAATTAAAATGATCCACTTTTTTCAGATCTTCAGTAATTGACAATGGGATGTGGGACCAAATTATGGTTGATCACGGCAAGGAGTTTTACATGTGCCTATACATGCAAGAAACGCAGTTGGGATACAGACACAACCTCAGCAGGGAAGTATATCGCCAAACAACATCAACAAGGGTGAGACTTTTGTTCATCACATTTGGTGCAGAGAAATCAAAAATGCATTGTACGAGCCCAGACCCATATTCTCAGGGAGAGTAAGGTGGACGAAGGCGAACTATATACTACTATTAATCTGGCACAACCCAATCTGAAAACATGTTTTGTTGTCAACAGGATCTTAGAGTGGAAAGGATTTGGCCAGAGGTGAATAATAGGATAAACTACCCTTTGAAACAAGCCCTAGTACATCTCCAAGATCAGGAAGCCATCAACATGGAGGACCAATGATTTACTACTGACATTTCAGAGGCAAACTGTGACCTCTGGAGGTGTCACAAAGAGTCAATTTTTTTCTACATGCCTGTTATGGTCCATGATCTGTCTGAATATCAGACACATTTTATTATTATATTATTATTTTAACATTCTAACAATAAGGATGTGTGAAATCAATGTGATATCAACATGACTATAAAAGCACAGACAGGAATTGTATGTGCAATGTATGTATTCAGATGTGTAAAGTTGATTATTATTATTATATAGGAAATTTACTGGCAAACCAAAAACGAATAGAACAAAAATCCCATGATAACTCCATTCTCTTATATTCTATTTTTAATTACAAAACAAAATGAAAACAGCAAAAAACATGCTGTTATTTGTTTTCTGAATTTGATTTGAAAACAAGAAATGAAATAAATCATCCGTTTTCCGATTTTGGATTCTAAAACCGATATGGAATGAACGAATGATACACTGATACAACTCGGGCCTGGTTCTTCCAACCAGCAACAAGGATTAACAAAGAGCAACGGATCTATTCCACCACAACAGAACTGCAACAACATCTTCAGCGACCACGCAAGGAGGCAGAACCAAAGAGCAACTCTTCTCCTTCCTTTCATGGACTGATAATATGACTTGGACAGAACATTAACAAATATAGTTAAGCAGATTATTGAACTTTGTTAATGTTTCGATTTTAGGCTACAATTCAGTGTTCAGTGTTTTAGACTTGTAAGAAGGTTTAGTTTGAGGTTAGTGTCCCAACCTGCACGATACTAACTGTTCTTTAACATGACACCTTGAAAGACACACCAAATGACGTTAAGCCTACACACAGACACAGACAGACATACAGTACATTGACAGTCAGCCATTTTACCTTTGTCTCCACAGACAAGGAGCTGCACCTGGCCTGAATATGAAAGAACAGCCACCATGGCAGCCATCTGTGTAGTTCCTCCACACACATACACGCAGTATATACCCACGCACATTCAAAAGTATATAGGACTATAGCTCATTGATATCAAAGAGAAAATGATTTTATTGCAAATTTTGAAGCGGAAGTGACGGAGAAGCTTTTTTGTGGAGGTGACTTGTAGACCACTGCAGCTGAACTGACCAATCACAGCCCTGGAGGTTCACATCGACGCAATGCGTAGTCAGGATTTTTTGGAGGTGACGTCAGCCATAGGGATCTGTATCAACACTGTAGCTACTTATGCAGGAGTATAAACTAGACTTTAGGGTCACATGGTCTGCTGGAGTCAATCCCAGCACATTACAGGATACACCCCAGACAGGTAGTATAAAAACAATATTTTTAAATATTTTACAATACACTTCCATATGTACTGTATGTAGTTATTGTAACAATGAAAAAAAAGTCTAAGTCATCATGATGAATAGAGAAGTGTTTTCCATTCATCATGATGTTTTACATTGACCACATCAACGATCAACTGATAAAAATCTATTCATATGAGGGTTTGTATGTCATTTAAAAACAAGATACCATTTTATGAGGAAATAACTTCTTTTAGTGTAAAGTTTAATTTTGTAGGAAAATTATATTTTTTTCCACAGCAAGAAGGTCACAGGTTCCAGTCCTTGGTCAGTCCGGTCCCTGTTCTCTCTTTGTCTGGTGGGTTTTCTCCAGGTTTTCCGGCTTCCTCCCACAGTCCAAACACATGCTGAAGGTTAATTGGAAACTCTAAATTTCCTGTAGGTGTAAGTTGCGACCATCTGGGGTGTATCGCTGCCTCTAGCTGTAATGTATTGGGATTGGCTCCAGCAGACCCCTGCGACCCTCATAAGTAATAAGTGGGTACAGAAGATGATCTGGTTACTGCTTTGCACACTCTTGGCATTCTCTTGATGAGCTTCAAGAGGTAATCACCTGAAATGGTTTTTACTTCATATCTGTGCCTTATCAGAGTGAATTTGTGGGATTTCTTGCTTTATCAAACAGAGCAAAGGGTGGCTATTTTGAAGAGACTAGAATATATAACATATTTTCAGTTATTTCACATTTTTTATTAAATACATAACTCCACGTGTTCATTCATAGTTTTGATGCCCTCAGTAAGAATCTGCAATGTAAATAGTCATGAAAATAAAGAAAACACATTGATGAGAGTGGGCGACACGGTGGAGCAGGGGTTAGCGCTGTTGCCTCACAGCAAGAAGGTTGCAGGTTCAAGACCTCCTTGGTCCGGGGTCTGGGACCTTTCTGTGTGGAGTTTGCATGTTCTCCCCGTGTCTGCGTGGGTTTTCACCGGGTACTCCGGCTTCCTCCCACAGTCCAAAAACACGCTCAGGTTAATTGGTGACTCTAAATTGCCCGTAGGTGTGAGTGTGTGAGTGAATGGTGTGTGTGCCCCACGATTGGCTGGCGACCATCTGGGGTGTATCCCTGCCTCTCGCCGTAACGCGCTGGGATAGGCTCCAGCAGACCCCTGCGACCCTAATGAGGAATAAGCAGGTATAGAAAATGACTGACTGACATTGATGAGAAGGTGTGTCCAAACCTTTGGCCTGTACTGTATATAGACCCGTTTAGATTGTTTGTGTTTGTACTTTTGTGTTTTTATGAATAAATGCTGTTGAAAAATACATGCTGCCTCTTTAATGTTGCACAATAATGAATTTTGCCAACCTCTACTTTAGAACACTGAATCCTTCAACCATTAATAGCACACACACACCACGTGATCTTAACACCACCTGACCTTAATACCACCTCACTCGAACACCACCTGACTCTAAACACCACCTGTCCATAAAACCACCTGTCCCTAACACAACCTGACCTCAACACCACCTGACCTCATCACCACCTGACCCTAACAGCACCTGACCCTAGGTCCAACTGTCCCCAACACCACCTGACCTCAACACCATATGACTCAACACCATGTCACTCCAACACCTTGTGACCCCAACAACACCTGATCCTAAACAGCACCTGACCCTGAACACCATCTGTTCTGAAACCACCTGCACCTAACACCACCTGACTCACCTAACACCTAACAGCACCTAACTCCAACACCATCTGACCCCAACACCACCTGACCTCAACAACACCTGACCTCAACAACACCCGACCCTAAGACCAGCTGTCCCTAAAACCACCTGACCCTAAGACCAACCACCACCTGTTCCCAAAACCACCTGAACCCAACACCACCTGATCCTAAACACCACCTGTTCCTAAACCACCTGTCCCTAATGCCACCTGATCCTAAACGGCACCTGACTCCAACACCACCTGTCCCCAACACCACCTGACCTCAACACCACCTGACCCTAAACACCACCTGTTCCTAAACCACCTGTCCCCAATACCAACTGACCTCAACACCACCTGACCCTAACACCACCTGACCCCAACACCATCTGAACCGACCACCACCTGACCCTAAACACCACCTGTTCCTAACACCATCTGAACCCAACATCACCTGTCCCAAACACCACCTGACCTCAATACCACCTGACGCCAACACTACCTGACCCCAACACCACCAGTCCCTAACACCACCTGACCTTAACACTACCTGACCCTAACTTGCACCTGACTCCAACATCACCTGACCCTAAACACCACCTGTTCCTAAACTACCCAACACTAACAATACCTGATTTCAACACCAACGGACCCTAAGACCAAATGTCCCTACCACCACCTGACCCCAACACAATCCTAACCCAACACCACCTGACCTCAATACCACCTGACCCCAACACCACCTGACCTCAACATGACCTGATCCTAAGACCAACTTTCCCTAAAACCCCCTGACCCTAAAACCATCTGACCCCAACACCACCTGAACTCAACACCACCTGTTCTGAAACCACCTGTACCTAACACCACCTGACCTAAACAGCACCTAACTCCAACACAACCTGTCCCTAACACCCCAACACCACCTGAACCTAACATCATCTGAACCCAACACCACCTGACCTCAACACCACCTGATGCCAACACTACCTGACCCCAACACCACCAGTCCCTAAGACCACCTGACCTTAACACTACCTGACCCTAACCAACATGTTTCTAAACTACCTGACCCTAACAATACCCGACCTCAACACCAACTGACCCTAAGACCAACTGTCCCTACCACCACCTGACCCCAACACCATCTCAACCCAACACCACCTGACCTCAACATGACCTGACCCTAAGACCAAATGTCCCTAAAACCCCCTGACCCTAAAACCATCTGACCCCAACACCATCTGAACCCAATACCACCTGTTCTGAAACCACCTGTACCTAACACCACCTGACTCCAAAATCACCTGACCCTAAACACCACCTGTTCCTAAACCACCTGTTCTGAAACCACCTGTACCTAACACCACCTGACTCCAAAATCACCTGACCCTAAACACCACCTTTTCCTAAACCACCTGACCCTAACACCACCTGACCTAAACAGCACCTAACTCCAACACGACCTGTCCCTAACACCCCAACACCATCTGACCCCCAACACCATCTGACCCCCAACACCATCTGAACCCAACACCACCTGACCTCAACACCGCCTGACCCCAAGACCAGCTGTCCCTAAAACCACCTGACCCCAAAACCACCTGACTCCAACACCACCTGACCCCAACATCATCAGACCCTAACACCACCTGACCTCAACACTACCTGATCTCAACACCACCTGACCCTAAAAAGCACCCAACTCCAACATCACCTGTCCCAAACACCACCTGTACCTAACACCACCTGATCCTAAACAGCACCTGACCTTAACACAACCTGACCCCAACACTACCAGACTTTGAAAACACAATGAAAACAGCAAAAAATATGTTATTTGTTTTCTGATATTTTATTTTTCCTGAAAGTTTGATGAAAACCTGAGCCGTACTTTTTGAGTTATCCTCCTTACAAACAGACAGAAAAATGCTGGCGATCACATTACCTCCTTGGCGGAGGTAATAATAAAAAAACAAATGATTTTCATCATCAAAAAGAATTAAATCAGAATCACAGTCAGTGGTCTTTACTGACTGTGGTGCAATGTCATTGCCATGGCAACAGAAGCTCAATTTTGCCACTGGCACGCACCATATACAGATTTTAAAAATTTGAGAAATAAAGCTGTGCAGACTGTATATATCAACTTTACTTTCTCGTTTACTTCTTATTCACTAGGGTTGCAACTAATGACTATTCTGATATTGGATTAAACTATTTATTATGGAGAAATACAGACTGCACTTCTGAGACTACTTGAGAGAAAACATGCAGCACACCAGGGTGGACCATCACCTCCCACCAGTGTTAATTCTGTTTTATTCCTGTGTTAAATGGGCATTTAACTATTATATAATATTATTTTTTGTCACATTTAGTGTTGACACATTTAGTCAACTTGTGTTCTTTTTTGTTTAGTAGCATTTTAGTCAACAAAAAGTGCTGGTATTTTAGTATAGTTTTAGTAGACTAAAATCCAACATTTAAAAAAGGCATCTTTTATTGAGTTTTTATTCATGTAGAATATTTTTAAATAGAAGTAGGTTTTGTTTCATATTTTTTCATCAAAGAATTCATGTTAATTTTAGGTGTCCACTTTGCTGCTGTAATTATTGAAATTTCCCCACTGTGGGACGATAAAAAAAGTAACAAACGGGACTCTCCAAACAGAAGACTTGAATGCAGTATGGGATGATGCAGATGACCATTATCTCAACATTGGGGAAACAAAAGATGCCTCCAGAAAGAAGGAAAAAAACAAAAGGCACCTATCGAGGACAGAAGATCTAAATTTGGGGTCAACCTAAAGTACAACTATGAAAAGGCAAAGGCCAACAAAAAAACACTCCCTTAGCAAAAAGTAGTAAACTTAAAGTACATTTTATTAAGTATGCTTCAGTGTAAGTATAAGTATATAAAGTATACTACAGACCATGTACTCTCAGTGTACTAGAAAGTATACTAATGTAATACTCTTTCAGACTAAATTGGAACATTTTAAGTTTATAAAAGTATACTTTTAAGTTTCATTTTAAGTTTGCAAAAGTACACTTTCAAGTATACATGTACACTCATCTATATGCTATCAATGTATTTGGTGCTTCCCTCTTGAATACTTGATGTATATCACAAGTGCACTTATTTCTATACTGCCACTGTACTAGTTATATACTTTGAGTCCCTATTTTTTAGTTTATCAAAGCATATCACAAGTATACTTTACACTGCCAATGTACTAGTTATATGCTTCAAGTCCATGTTTCTAGTTTATTATAGTATACCTTAAGTATACTTTTAATAAACTCTGGTTATTTCACTCGTTTACTACAAGTTATACTTAAAGTTTGTTCAATATATTACTTGTAGATTTCTGTTTATGTACTTGAAATAGACTCCTTAAAGTATTCTTACAGTTTACTCATACTATATGGACTATATGTACTGTGGTGTCTGACCCCAACCCAGCACAGTCCCAGACACAGCTCGAGGTTTAAAGTCCAGTTTATTAAGGCAAAATTAAATTTCATTCAGGGAATACGGGGCAAAGTATAGAACATGCAGGTTCAACATAAATGCTTCCCAAATCGGGGATAATCAGGGTCAAGGGGAACAAAGGGTCCTCATGTTCTGTCATATGTTGCCTACAAACAAGAGAGAAACAACATGAGTTTTTGAACAAACATAACATTTACCAATACGGCATGAGTGGAGTGTGGAGGTTATCGCTTACCGCCAGACGGTGTTTCCCCCAGGAGAGTTGAGCAGAGAGAGTGAGGGAACCAACCTGAGCTCCTTTTAAACTTCAGTGCAGCTGCCTCTGATTGAGCAGGTGAGATCATTTCCAGCAGCTCCAGAATGAAACGTGGTATGTACCGCCCCTCCACTAGTTGCCCTAGGCAACGGGCCTGTCTGAGGCCCTCACTCTGGCTCTCCCTGTAAGAAACCTTACCTGTCCGGCGGGGCTGGAGTGAGACTCCACAGTACATACTATATGTTAAGAGTGTTACAGAGTGTGATGTATTTACAAAATCACAAGACAGAATGTTGAAAACGAGTTTGATATATTTTCAAACATTTCAATAACAAAGACCAATGAAATGTAAATAGTATATACTTTAAAGTGTTAAACTCCAGCATTATATTCATAAATAAATTAAATGTTAAGCAATGACTTGAATGTATTATGCACTTGGAGCAAGATATACTAAGTATTAGTACTTTTTTGGCAGAAAAAACTATAAGTTTTAGTGTAAAAGTATAAGTGTAAGACTTAGTACTTGGTCTTTACTTAGTCTTAGACTTCAGTTTATACTTTTCAGTATAAGCCAAGTATACTTCACTATACTATTCTTAAGTATATAAAATGTAGTTTAGAAAAATTCACCTTCAAGTATACTTGCTCAATTTTAGTATGGAATAAGTATACTCATAGTACACTTGAATAAACTTCTTTTTGCTAAAGGCTCTTATGAGCAAATAGAAAAAAACAACAAAATCTAGACTACAAGAATAATTCGGACTGGGCTATGATGAGAGGGTTGGTGATCAGGACGACAGACTTGACATACTGGCCCAGGACAAAGGGAGACGCTGACTATATATACACATGGAGGGAAATGAGGTACAGGTGGATACAATCAGGAATCAGGGGAGACAACCAGACTGATGAAGGGCAAGTGACCTGAAAGAAGAGGAGAGTTAATTTCCAAAATAAAACAGGAAGTCAAAAAACAGGACAAAAACTCAACTTGACATACAGGTGTGACAAAAGGATTATCTTATTTTATCTTGAAGGGATTAGTAGATTAATTGTTTGGTTTATAAAATGGTGTTCAAAAGAGGAGGCTGCACACATATAGGCAGAAGAAGCAAAAAGCCATACTGGGAGAAAGAAAAAAGAACTCCATTTCCTTTTCCATTCTTCATAAAATGGTGTAAAATGTCAATCAGTGGTTTCCCAAAGCTGAAGATTCAACCTAAAATGTCTTCTTTTGTCCAGACCAACAGTCCACAACCCAAAGATCATCAGTTTACTATTATAGAAGATTAAAGAAACTAGAGAATTTAAATTGATGCTTCTCTTCTTTATAATGTAGTGTTTGTAGTGTGTAGGGGTTAAGGGTTAGTTGTTTGGTATTAGGATGAAGACAAATTAAATTCCATCAGAGAGCACAGAGATAATAATTATAAGAGCTGGACTCCAACACTCAGACTCTGAGCTGCAGGTAAATGTTTTCAGAGCTGCACTCACAACTTCTCCACTCAGGATTTCTGTGTGTGATCTAATTAAAGTATTAAAATGATGGTTCATCCTTAATGACATGTTCAGTAGCATTCTTCAATGCTTCTCATCATCCTGTAATCCTGTGTAAGCATCACTCTGCTCCTCCTCTGTCATGTTGAAATGTGATTTTCCTCAAATGTAAGGAATCACTGTTTAATCCTCTGTTTTACACGAACCTCTGCCTCAACAGAGCATGAAAATACCATCAGACATGAATATTTGAAAACTGAATGAGCAAAGCTTTCTTTCCAACATGGGCAGGGCATGTTAAATAACAGTTTGAGGCTTCTTCATTTCCTGCAGCAGTTCATGGTGAAATGTTTTTTTATTTATTCACGTAAAGGAAAACACCACATTCTAAGTCTATTGTGATGCAGTATTATAATGCAGTCAGGCTTGGATATTTTTATTTAATGACAATGATGCTGCTTCGTCAACACACACGTCTCCTTCAATCTTTTTTTTTTTTTTTTTTTTTAATAAAAAGTCCTCCTCTTCTTTCATTGTGTTTATTGTAGCACATGTTCTGTATCATGGGAGGCCTGTTTCTTCTGCTTCCACCTGATATCTACACCTGTGGGAAACTGTGTTCTTGGAAATTGATGATAATAGTTTTCATTAAAGTGTTAAATAGAGCAGCAGCACTAAAATAAGTCAGCCATGAAAGTCATTCCTCCAGTGGTATATATACATAGATGATGTGGCTCCATGTCAGTTATAGACATCTGTTTTTCTATATCATGTCTTGTCCAACATTGCTTTCCTCTGTTCTACATTCTGCTCACATACTTTGTTACTTTGATTATATTTTCATAATAAAATACAGTTGATAATGGTCACTGCTCTTAATTCTATTGTTAGTATGTAGGATTATACATCTTAATAACCACATCATTACTTAAACCATTGTTTAGTAAAACTTTATTAATCGCAATTTCAGATTTTCTGTTTTTCAATGGGCTGCAACTAATTTATAAACTATAAACTATTTTTATAGTCGATTAATCTATTTATTATAGAAATGATTTATTTATTAGTTGTTTGGTACATTAAATGGTGTAAAATGTCAATCACTTTTTCCCAAAGCTAAAATGTCTTTTTTTGTCCAGACAAACAGTCCACGACCCAAAGATTACCAGACCCAGTTTACTATTATAGAGACTAAAGAAACCAGGAAATAATCAGAGAAGAGAAGCTGGAACCAGAGAATTTGGACATTTTCTTCTTGAAAATGACTCAAATCCATTAATGAATTATCTAAAGATAAATTGGAGATTAATCTAATAGTTGGCAACTAATCATTGCAGCTTGATTACTTTCAAAACGTAGAGACATTCAAGTCAGGCAGGAATTTTCACTTATTCCTCCTGTCTTTCCTACACATCAATAATAATTACAAATACAAGTTAAGAGAGTTTGAAGGTGCTGTAGTTTGTTGCTGTGGCAGTAAAGTGATCATTTACCAATCAGACGACTGCAGAAGACTGCTCGTTTGATCTCAAATACATAGTTAACCCCAAAGTGATGCTATCTGTGGTAATGATCACATCCTCCTGATGAGCATCAGTGGAACATGTGGGGAGGTTTGAGTAGTTGAAAGACTAGAAAGATGCTGTAGAGATGCAGGACATTTACCATTCAGCTGTCAGAGAAAGAGAAAAACAAATCATTAAAAATGCATGAAAAGATTTTAAAGTATATGTGAATGACCATGCACAAATACTCCCATCAGAAACAGGATATCATATTCAAGCAGCTTGTCTGCTTTTCTCTTAATTTAGACCCAGGAATTGATTTTTTGCTCAGAATGAACCAACTCAGCAGCAGCAGCTTGTTTTCAGGAGGAAGGACTGTTGGATCCAGTTGTGTTTACACTGTGGTTTAAGCTGAAGCTGAGCTGCAAACTTCATGGAAATGATCTGCACAATGGACTGTTGAAACAGTTTATGGAGCATTTTCTGCAACTCTCTCTCTCTCTCTCTCTCTCTCTCTCTCCCTCTGTGTGTGTGTGTGTGTGTGTGTGTGTGTGTGTGTGTGTGTGTGTGTGTGTGTGTGTGTGTGTGTGTGTGTGTGTGTGTGTGTGTGTGTGTGTGTGTGTGTGATAGCAGCAGGCAACTGGGAGCCTGTGGTTGTTGGTGAATATTTGATGAGAGAATGGATCCTCTCTCTGGGCAGGTTGAGTACAGTGTACACACACATACACACGCATGTATTAGCACACGTATGTGTGCACACACACGCAGCAGGTGGTACGGTTTCTCAATCTAATGCCATTGTCAGGTGCCAGTGAAGGTGATATTAGAGTAAAGTGATGAAAAGTGATGCCTCTCCTTCTCAACAGGCTCCATCTTAGTAGTCATTGGGACACTGACTCAAGGTCATCTCCTCTTTCATTGGAGCTTTCAGGGCAGAGATGAATACTAACAGAGTCAGAGACCAGGAAGCTTAACAACTTACACAACTGTGTAAGTTGTTTTACAGTCTTTTACTGCTTCAGAGGTTTGATTTATATCTCTTAGTGCAGACTTTTCAAATTAAAATGCACTCAGTATAAAATGGTGAAAACAAGTCATATCATAGCAAAATGAAAGCTAAAAAATAAAAAATAAAAAATGCACAATTCAGTTTCCAGAGAGAAGTGTTCAGTGTACAGTGTATTTGTAGATGTGTTTAACATACACACACACACACACACACACACACACACACACACACACACACACACACACACACACACACACACACACACACAGTGATGGCCTGATCTTTGGCCACACAGTGAGCTGAATTCCTTATTGATACTTTACAATTGTGCATATATTTAGTTTTAGTTAGCTTTAGTTTTTGTTATTACAAATACATATTACAAATTAGAAATAACAACATTCATAGTTTTCATTTAGCATACACAATTTATTCAGAAGTTTTGATACAATAGTTTATTTTAGTTGGCTTTTTATGATTAACATTGTAATGTAAATTCCATGTTTTTCTCTGGGGAAGAAAAGACACAACCCAGAACTCTTCAATGGAGGATGAGAACAATCGGGCCTGACCAATGGCTGCTACATCATGGGGGGGATTTCTAGGGTCAAATTAGAGTTTTACAATTTCTTCTGTGATTAGATGAGTTTGTTTTCTTTTGGGGTCTTTTGTTGTTAAAATATGTTTATTTTTCATTCATTTCTCCTTTGCCTCAGTAATTATGATTAAGTTGGGTTGTTTAGTGGGTTTATTTATTTATCCCTTTCAGTTGGAGGAGCCAGGATATAAGCTCTGTGTTTAGTGAGAGAGCTGTTTAGTTTGAGTTCATGTTATGTTGAAGTATATTTAGTTGACCTCTGTTATTGGCATAGTGTTTTTTTGTTTTGTTTTGTAAGCATTCTTCTTTTTTGGGTTAATAAAACTCTTTTTTTGAGTCAGTTTTTCCAGTGTATTTGTGCCTCACTGCTTGATTCCTTACACACTCACAGTGTATTTGCTTCTAGGTGACAGATCTGTCTGTTTCCATTCGTCACTGTGCTGAGGAAACGGTGATCACATGGATAGAATCAATCCAACAATGGATCTAATAAGAGCTGTGAACGTCTGCTGCAGCAAACCAAGAGGAACTAACTGCTTCTAACTGGAGTCATTAAGCAGCAGCTCTGTCTCATCTCTTTTTCTTCTGATTCTTCACATCTGAGAACTTTTCTCTCTTATCTACATTATTAACCCTCTATTGTATAGTGTTTCCATATGGCAACAATTACTTTATCTTCATTTATCTAAAGGTGTGATAATTAATTTTCCTGTTTACCAGTCCCGTTTGCTCATGGGTGTTTAACATGTGAGCAATAATGTCTCACAACTGAAAGTTGTCTTTTATTTAAAGTTTGGGAACATTTTTTGGGAACAAATATGGAAAATTCCTAGTGTATTCAACCTAATGGAGTCCCATTGATTTACATAGCATAAAACTATCCCGAAACTACGTTTACAACTTTACAACTTTTTTCTATGTTTACAAGTTTTTTTATATTTCTTAAATATATCTTATATATCATCTAGTCTATTTCAGTAATAAAACCATTTAAAACCCCTTTACAATGTCAGAGTAATGTTTCATGCAATAGAGGGTTAATCAACTCATTTCTCTCATTTCTATGACCAGGCCAGTTGTATTTTTTATCCTGCCCTCTGCTTTTTATTATTTTTATTCTCTCCAGTCTGATGGGACAGTGATTCCCTGTTTATTGATGTGCAGTATTTGGGAGTGTGTGGTATTCTTAGAATCCTCCACAACAAAGAGGGGGGGGGGGGGGGGTGGATCAGAATAGAGGGAAGCAGAGAGTTCTGATGTATGCTGTGTCTTTAAGAGTATTTTTAGTCCATCACAAAGCGGTGGTCAGCCCTCCAGAAGCAAATGGCTCAGCAGCCACAAAGACTCGGCCAGGATGATGCAGAATGAGGAAGCAAAGCATCAGCCACGATGCTGCAGAGCTAGAGAAACTCTAGCTGAGTATCAGAGACTCAGTCACGCTATCAGTCAGACCATTACAGCAGCGTTTAGACCGTGTTACAACACACCAGCTTCATCCTCACAGACTAAACAGGTGTTCCATGGAAGGCTGCTAACTCTGTTTATACCAAGGGACAACGAACTGATGTTCTGTTAGTTAATGTAAGATAAGCCATGCTTGAGCTTCGATGATTAGTCAATTAATTGATTAATTGCCCACTATTACATTATTCAGCAACTATCTTTGATAGTCAATTAATGCATTTTAGTAATTTTTAAGAAGGAAATTGCCAAATTCTCTTATTCCAGCTTCTCTTCTCTGATTATTTTCTGGTTTCTTTAATAGTAAAATGGTGATCTTTGTGTTGTTGACTGTGAGAGCATCAAACACCACATTATCAAGTAAATTCCCATTATCATTTTATAAATCAAACAACTAATTGATTAATCATTTTAATAATTGATAGAATAATCACCAAGAAAAGTCACTAGTTGTAGCCCTAGCTGGCAGGAGAACATAAGACCTTCTGTTGAGTGTTACTGTTGAGTGTTACTGTTTCCTAAATCCCTTTCAGGGAACAACAAGAAAAATCTCTGACTTAGCAACTGGTGTAAATTACAACCAACCTACTAAAAATGACAAGATTTAATTGTCTATGTTGCCAGTAAAAATGTATAAAACGGGGGAACAGAGTCAGGATTCAGAGCAGGAGCCATAGTAAACAGAAGTGGAGGAAAGAAGTAAAAAGAACAAATGAAGTGATCATAGCAGAAACAGAAACACACACCTGAACTAATGAAACATCACCAAAATCAAACTCATGAGCTCATTCAGTAACATGGAAACTTTAGACATCACGTTTTTTCACGGTTCGATGACTATAACACTCTCTTCGGCCACGTCCTACATTCAGATCATCCAAAATGCTGCAGCCAGGCTGCTGATTCCATATCACACCAGCCTCCACATCCCTGCCCCTGCTTTATAATACGTTTCGTTTGAAAATATGAACCTTTAATGGCTTCATACCTTCATACCTCCTAAAACATTCATGTGTTTTCTGGGACACAACCCAGAAAACACATGAATGTATAGAAGTCAAACCAAACCAAAGACTCCAGTCCAGGACCAGGACAAACATACAGTATGTCCTTTGGTGATTTAGACATTTTAAATGTAGTATATGTAGTTTTCTAGGAACTTCCAGTTGAGAAGTTATAGATGCAGAGTAACTGTGATGGGGAATCCATGAACCTGTCTCTATAGTCATTGTTTGGTTTGTCTGTTCTAGATTCCTGTACAAACATAGTGGTGCAACATGGCTCCGGATGTACATAAATACTACTCAATCTAAGGTAATAAAATACTATAATTTTTTATTTTGATAGAATTATCAGTTCAATTATAAACCATTGATTTAGACATGGTGATCAGTCAATGTTCCTCTTCAGTTCCTCTTCAGTTCCTCTTCAGGTCCTCTTCTCTCAGCAGCAGCAGGAGGGTTGGGTGGATGGATCAGTGCTTTGATTCATGTTTGGAGTTGGAGAAGCTGCAGCAGACCAATGTTCACCACCACTATTACTGATATTTGATCATTTCAACCCAACACTAACACTAATCAGTGTTTGTGAAAATAAACATTGGTATTCAACATATCTGCTGAAAGGTAAACTGTCAACAAATGGACAAATGGAACCAGACAGAGAAGGTGAGAAGGTAGTTTAAAGATTAAAGGATGCAGACGTTGCATTCGCACCTCTCATCTGTCTTAACCACAATTTTCACTCATGCTATATCATAATAATAATATTAAATATGCTATTTCAAGAGTAGTTCAACAAGTACTTCAAAGCTAAAGCATGAAAGAAGAGAAAAAATAGGGGAAAAAAGAAGAAAAAAGGTGTGTAGAGTGTTCTGATGTGCTATGGGAGAGTTAGAAAATGGTTCCCATTAGTTGATGTGCATGTCTAGGTTGCGTGAAAGTAAATAAATAAGGATAAATAAAGCAATGTATAGGAATAAATAAAGCAAAGTTTACTTTGCTTTGCTCTGTTCTATATTCTGCTCATTTATTTTGATGGAACATTTTAATTACCTGTGTATTTATAATATCATAATATATATGATACAAACAAATTGATGAAATGTTTACCTGGATTTAAAAGCTATAATCAAATTTCTAACTAATCACAGTGAATGTTAAAGTTCTGTTGTTGTTCATCCTCTGGTCTCTTGGTCCCATCTGAGTGTGTCGTTGAGTTCATATTTTACCTCCTCTGGGCTGATATGTAAATTTAATGATGCTGAGGAGTGTGTGTGATCAGGTTACTGTATAGATTACATGTTGACCCTCCACACACGCCAGGCACTGAGACCTGGAGAGGACAGCAGAGACGCCTCATGCAGGTCACTGGTCCTCACCGCTCCGCCGCCACTCCGCCGCCACTCCGCTGCCACTTTGTCGCCACTCCAGCGAAAAACATGCCAGGAAAAAACTGTTTCGCCTTTCTCAAGGGTCAACGGCAGAGGTTTGTCTTCCTGCAAATTGTTTCTGCTGCAAAATAGATTTTTAAAAAGGAAATGGAAGAGCGTGTTTTGTTGTTGTGGTTATGGAAGACAGAAAAATAAGATTTTCAGCTGAGGGAGTTTAGGCTCCAGTGTGTATTTAAAACTACAGAGAGATTAGTACTGATCAGTACTCAGGAGTACGACTGCTGAGCTCTGTTTGTGTGTGAGGAGGCACAGAGACAGATGTTTGCTCATCAGTCTCCTCTGTGTAGTGAAGAATATAAATGCTGTATTATTATTAGTGGTGAACTCAACAACCATATCTATGTTCATGTTTGGAAAATGGAGATTCAATAATGAATTAGTGTTAATGGAACCTGGGTCAGAGTGAGTGTCTCCACTCTCATCAAACAGATTCAAACCACCTGTAGTTTTCATATCACCTCCCTCAGCTTCACTGATATTGAGCTGCTAAGCTAAAGAAAACTGGGTAAAGGTCTGTTGGTGTAAATGCTTTTGTCTTCATTTGTCGCCACGTCTCTTAAAATATAAGTCTCAAGACAAGCAGTATAGAGAATGGATGGATGATTTTGCACGCTTAGTCTGTTCTGGATTAGGATTAGCATGTTTGTTTGTTTGCTTTTTATCTTTGGTCATTTTTTCTTGAACCAGTCTTTAACCAGATGAAGGATTTTAGTCATCAGATATCTGGAACCAAACTCAGGCAAACATTAGTGTTAGCTTGGTATAGTGTTTTCACTGGTTGTAATCAGCTGGTCAGTTTGTATTAGAGAGAGACTCTGTTTTACTGAAGGAATCTGAAACTGCAATTGATGCTGAAAGTGTGGATCTCAGTCTACATATCAGTTTTGGAACGCGTTGTCAAGTAAAACCAGACATGATAAATATCTTGCTTTGTACTTTTTCCTGTATAGTGTAACAACCTGGGCATGTTACTGTTTGTGTTTATAAATAAATGGTCTGGGCTTAGGCCCAGATTCTGTTCTTTGAGGTGATAGTGCTGTGATTTCCTGAGGGTCTGTGAATGCATCTTGAAGTAAAACATGCTTTATACACTCACCGGCCACTTTATTAGGTACACCATGCTAGTAACGGGTTGGACCCCCTTTTGCCTTCAGAACTGCCTCAATTCTTCGTGGCACAGATTTGTTGGCTGCACATCCATGATGCGAATCTCCATTTCCAGCACATCCCAAAGATGCTCTATTTTATGACATGGCGCATTGTCCTGCTGAAAGTAGCCATCAGAAGTTGGGTACAATGTGGTCATAAAGGGATGGACATGGTCAGCAACAATACTCAGGTAGCTCTGCTGCTGTAGCCCATCTGCCTCAAAGTTCGACGTACTGTGCGTTCAGAGATGCTCTTCTGCCTACCTTGGTTGTAACGGGTGGTTATTTGAGTCACTGTTGCCTTTCTATCAGCTCGAACCAGTCTGGCCATTCTCCTCTGACCTCTGGCATCAACAAGGCATTTCCGCCCACAGAATTGCCGCTCACTGGATATTTTTTCTTTTTCGGACCATTCTCTGTAAACCCTAGAGATGGTTGTGCGTGAAAATCCCAGTAGATCAGCAGTTTCTGAAATACTCAGACCAGCCCTTCTGTCACCAACAACCATGCCACGTTCAAAGTCACTCAAATCACCTTTCTTCCCCATACTGATGCTCGGTTTGAACTGCAGGAGGTTGTCTTGACCATGTCTACATGACTAAATGCACTGAGTTGCCGCCATGTGATTGGCTGATTAGAAATTAAGTGTTAACAAGCAGTTGAACAGGTGTACCTAATAAAGTGGCCGGTGAGTGTAGATAGATGACTGAGACCTGAAATGACAGGAAGAGCTGCACAAATTGGTTGTAGAGAGGGGAGTATGTGCAAACCTGGTGAAGCGCTGACCTCTATTAGTTTTTTCTACTAAACCATTTGAACAAAATTCTATATATGTATTTATTGCAAAACAACATACAAATAAAACAAAAATATACATAAAATAACATTGGGAACAGACACATTACACACAGTGGACAGACGTACGTAATTAATGACACAAACTATGTACATCCGAGAAGAGGTATAAGGTGAACAGTGCATGTGTGTGCGTGCATAATAAAGAGTTATAATACTGTAAGAGGATTAGTGATATATACAATGATACAACACATACAGTACATATGTGTATCTGTGTGTTATTCTTAAACTCGGGTCCTCTACCAGAGATCTGGGACTTCTTCAGGTTCTTCAGTATCTTAGCTGTTCCTAGGACTGACTCTTCTGGATTGAGGCTTCAGATGTTGTTGTTCCTGGGATCTGATGGAGCCACTCTGCCAGTTTAGGGGTCACTGCACCGGGTTCTCCTACTACCACCGGGACCACGTTCACTTTGACCCTTCTTTCTGATGTTGGTGTCAGCTGGCATCTCCACATCTATCACCACCGCCTTCTTCTGCACCACCACTATGTCTGGTTGGTTAGCCAGGAGCTGTTTGTCAGTCTGGAAGAAGTCTGGTACCAAAGAACCTTGGTACTGCTGTTGTCAGCCATCTTCTGTGGTACAGTCTATTGGGATGTTGGTACTTCTATTCCAGCTGCCTGGTTGTGCCTCTCAATGTTTGCTGACCTGGCTAGCATCTTACAACCTGCCACTAAGTGCTGGATTGCTTCAAGGGCATCTTTGACCAGTCTGCACCTTGGGTCTGATCTACTGTGGTAGATTCTGGCCTCTATGGCTCTACATAGGGCCTGTTCTTGTGCTGCCATGATTAGTTCCTCTGTGCTGTCTGTAAATTCAGCCTTTTCCAGCCACTGGTAGGTATTTTCCATATCAGCCACTTCTTCAATTTGACGATGGCACATTCCATGTAGGGGCTTATCCCTCCAAGTTGTCTGCTCCTCTTCCTCTACACTCACTCACTGCTGCCTGAGACATTCACTTCCAGTTTATCCTTAGCGGCCATTTTCTTGATGTATTCTTGGATGTTTGATATTTCATTCTGGATTTTGGCCTTGATGCTCACAAAACCTCGGCCTCCCTCTTTCCACTTAGCGTACAGTCTCAGGGTGCTGGATTTAGGGTGGAACCCTCTGTGCATGGTGAAGAGTTTTCTTGTCTTGATATCAATGGCTTCTATCCCCTCCTTTGGCCAGCTTATGAGGGTGGGGCAGAAGGGTGGGTCCAACCAGGCAGGTGAAGGAGTAGGTTCATCAGGGGGCCTCGTTGACTCACATAAGGAGTCGTCATCATTGGGCCTCATGCGGTTGAACTGGGAACAGTAGCCACTCCCCCAAAGGGGAGTGGGGAGAGGGACTCCAAGTGAATAGTGATGAAAAGACCAAATATAAACTAGATACTGTTTATTAAGGACGGATAGTGGTACATGGTAATGTGGACTAATCTGCCATCTAATCTGCCTTGTAATTTGGGTTTTTGAAGTGTGGTTAATTTCATCCTTGGTGTTTTATTTTTCCAGTAGAATTTTGTGATTATTGAATCTAGAGAATATTGTCATTTTGATAGTTTCTATTCTGCCTGAAATGGGTTGTGGTAGATTCATCCAGCATTGGAGATCATCAGCTATTGTTTTAAAGGGATAGTTAGTGATTTTGACATGAATCTGTATGGCATCCCTATCAGCAGTGTCGTACACTCACTCTGACTTACCCCGTCAATGTCCTGTGAGCGTCAAAGTGACCAGAACTAGCGTGTGTCTAGTTCTGGTCAAAACGAAAGTAGGTAGGTTTCCCTGGACACTAAAATAAAACGTCTTTCTTCTTAAAACAGTGTGTGTTCAAAAGAGTGATTTATTTGCATCACAAAACCAATATCCATGAAAAAGTCACACCTCATTCACTTGGCCCTACTTTCTCTCAATTAAATCATCTTGCTGACTGCTGCACACTAGTCAACAACTTTTTTCAGTTGTTCAGCAGTGTTCGCGTATTGATATCAGCAACGAGATACGAAGGGAGAGAAAGTAAGGCCAAGTGATTATGAGGTGTGACTTTTTCATGGATATCGGTTTTGTGATGCAAATAAATCACTCTTTTGAACACATGCAGAAAGACGTTTTATTTTAGTGTCCCTGGAAACCTGCCAGACTACTTTCATTTTGACCAGAACCGGACCAGAACTCGGCTCACAGGACACTGTCGGGGGTAAGTCAGTGTGTGTGTAGACACTACTGATAGGAATGCCATGCAGATTCATGTCAAAAATCACTAACTATCCCTTTAAGTAGCAGGATGAAGTTAAGTCCAATCAGCTCTGACATCCTGGAGGACACATTGATACCCAAATATGTGAAGTGACCTGCGCATAAGGGAATGTGTGATGTATGGAGTGTTGCATTCCATTGGGTGTTATTCAGTGGGATGATGGATTATCTATTCTAGGTTATTGAGTAATCAGAGATCTTAGAGAATGATTCAATGTGGTTTATGGTTTCCTGTAGAGATGATTTAGGGTTTTGGAAAAAAAGGAAAATATTGTCCACATACAAACTTATTTTGTGATGGGTTTGGAAGTTTGAATTCCAGTGATATGGTGGTTTTGATAGATGGCTATATCCTCGCCTGAACGGTCAATAGGTGTGTTTTCTGGTGGTTGGATGTTGTGATGCCTAACTATCACAAAGATCAAACTAAATAATGAACTGTTTTACCGTTTTGATGCTATTAACCTATTATTGCACATGTATATATCAAACAGCGGATAAGACACACAGAGCAGCAGAGACAGATCCTGTACAAACTCCTGCTGGAATCTGTTTTAAAGCTGCTTTGGTGGAAGATCAAAAATTATAATGAGGCCTTTACAGGAATTTATCTTAGCGTGTTTGATGAGTTTACAGACTCTTGGTGAGAGCAGACAAAGGAGCCTGCTGCTAAAGCATGTTTTAATATTCAAGCTTTCCAAGCGGTCCCTCATGAGCAGCTCAGATTATTTCACTCAACAATCCAAGAGCCATCAATTCATTCTAGGCCTCAACTCTATGAACGAAGCTATTAAATCCTGTGATGCCTCAGATGTTTGAGGCTGGATTTACTGAGGGTGCTGCTATCAGAGAGTGAGGAGACAAACAGGAGGGAGACAATCAGAAGGGAGAGAATTAAGAGGGAGATGAACAGGAAGGAAACAAACATGATGGAGGTGAACAGCTTTTAATTCGCTTTTAATTAGCTTCATCATGAAATTAATAAAAAAGGGGAAGGTTTGAATTCATACACGGGCCTACTCAAGAAGCTCTTTGTTACAATATACAGACAAACACCAGGAGGCTTCTTCTTTAAATACAAAATAAAGTTTATTGAGCATCAGTAATTAATTCATTCAGCTGACGCAAATATTGCAACGGATACAGTGGTCTGTACAATAACAACAAGTGTAACACAACTAAAATAGGAGGGACGCAAACAGGACGCAAATGAACAGGAAGCGTTTTTTTTTGTTTTTTTTTATAATCCAGCTGTTAATTTATAAATGTTTCACTAATCATTAACAGAAACATTCAAGATTAACTCAAATTCATTTTGTTCATCATCATGTGTTTTATTGTATTAATATTGAAATTGAAAGACAACAGACAAGATGACAAAGGGAATAAATACATAACACAGTGGACAAACATCCAAACTGATAATAAAACTAAATAAAGCTGCAAGCAGTGATGGTCAGGGCCTCGCACCTCAGTAAGCATCATGGGTGAGATGCAGCAGTGACTGAGACACTGACCAGTGACACGGCTTGGAATTTTCCTGCCCTTTGTAAGGTGCCTAGGAGTGAGGTCACATACTCTGTCCACTAGCTGGCAAAAGAGGACATTCACTGGTCACATGTTGCTGCATATAATGTGTAGATCACACGATATGAATTTCACGCCAATTGCATGATATTTGCCACATTGCAGCTACGTCCTGTTCCCAGTAGGGGGCACCATGATTGTGACTAAATATTGTCATGTCAAGTTAGTGTATATCATGTGTAAATCATAATGTGAATTCCATGTTAATCAGATGAGGTTTTGCCATATTTCAGTTACTTCCCAGCAGGTAGCACTCTGACTGAGTCAATCTGGTTGTGCAGGTGTGTTCAGAGTCACTGATGAAGCATGAGACATTTACTACAGACTGGACAAAGTCTGCTGCAGTTGTTCCTTCCTGTTTCATGGTGAAATACATGGTGGTGTCATGACAACCAGAAATAATGTAGGGGAAAGCTTTTGATAACTTTTCATGTCCAACATCTGAAGATGATTAAGAATGGATTTGAAGTTGGTGACAAAATCCCTGTGACTAGTTCCATCAAATGTGATGTGTGAAAATCAGCAAAAAATCTGTCATTTGATTCAAGATGGCAGGCTTACTGTGGGTGGTGGTAGGGTGGTGGTCCAAGACACTTTTTGCATCTTGACATGTTTAACATGTGCAGTGAATTTTATTTGTCTCTGCCAATTTGGGGTGAAGGGCTCTGTTGGTGAGCTCAGGCCCTAAATATTATACTACACATGAAAGTAGCAAGAATTGTGGGTGTGTTTTAATAGTGTAATAATGTCTTTATTGTATCCAAATGCATAATATCATAAAAATAAATAAATACAGAAACATATGTGTATTTTTAAAGATAATAATAATAATAATAAATAATAAAATTATATTTATAATAACGTACCGAAAAAGACCAAAAATTTATAAAATTAAAAAAACTGAGATCCACAGGAAGGTGGAACAACATATTCATACTTCACTCGTATAAAAATAGAAATCCCTTTACTCCCAAACATCCTGCATTGAAGTAACATTTTTACAGGAGTAACATTTTCAAAGCAAAACCTACTTAAGCCTACCTACTTAAAGTATCACAGTAAAAGTACTCATTATATAAACTTTGTTATGTTATCATATTATACTACTTTTTTTTAATCAACAAATACATGTGAGAGTATTTTAATTTTATTTTATTAATGTGGAGCCAGTTTGAGATACTTTGTGTAGGTTAATAGTCAAATTACTTCATCACAATAGTAAGCTCCTTTCATACAAAGGGCAGATTTTAAAATAAGACAATATAGATAATAAAAAATAGTTTTTTTTAGAATTCTGACTTAGCCACTAAAATAAATCCATTGTAAACAATGGAAAATCACTCGACTCACACCCTTCAAATGTGTATAATATGCTCGATGACTCCCATTCAAACTGCTGCTTTTAATCCATACACTGTTACGTCATATATGATGCATTTTCCGATGTCTGGGTTTCTTTTGAGGGCTATGGCTTCAAATTTCTCCCAGCAATTTTATTTTACCCTATGACATCACTTTTGCCATTTTTGGAAGAGGGTAAAAAATAATGTTTTGCGCACTAGGTTACTGTGTCTTCATGTGCCCTATTTCCCTTTTCACCTAGACCTTGATGTGTTGTGATGTTTGAGAATCTATATGTGTGTGTATGTATGTGTGTTAAAGTACATGTCTGTGCATGTGACTGTGTGGAACAACCAAACATGTCGGTCCTGTGGGCAGAAATAGTTTTTTTTTACAATTAATTACATTAAAAAAATATATAATTTGAAATTGAATTTTTTAGTTTGGATCCGGAATCTAATACATTTTTTTAGTTTAATCTCTTTATACAGTAGTGTTCATAATAATAGCAGTCTAATGTGATTAACCAGATTAATCCAGGTTTTTATTATATTTTTGTTACTACATGGCAAAGTATTTATCATCAGGTTCAGTAGATTCTCAGAAAACCAGCCAGACCCAGCAATCATGATATAATGCTCTTAAGGCTGAGACATTGGGCAATTAGTTGAAAGAGATGTGTTCAAAAATAGCAGTGTGGCATTCAATCAGTGAAGTTATCAACAATTTTTTGAAAAAAAAAAAAATAAAAAAAAAAATACAGGTGTGGTCAGCAGCTCCTCCCTAACCAAGGCTGCTGCTCATTTCACCAGTACAAAAAAGTCTGATACATGGTGAAACTGTGGGTGACCACTGACTTGGGCACCCGCCACCTCTGTCTACACAGGGAAGGAGGGCAGGCCTCCACTGGAGCGGATTCAGGGGCCAAGAGTTGACAGGGAGTTGACAGAGTTGACAGACAAATGTGGTATTTAAATGGTTAAAAAAAAGTGTAGAATAAATTAGTATTCAATATTTAAAAATAATCAATATAATATTTAATAACTTGATTTATAGGTGAGTTTATTATGCACAGGTATTTTTTATTAGAAAATCTTGCATAACAAAATATGGTTTGTTTAAAGAGTTAACAACATGGTAGTTATTGGGTGTTGAGGATTTTTGTTCACAGCTCAAGTTGATGAAATAAAAAACAAATTAAAAAGTCAAAAATAAATATATATAAATGAAACATTTTCATGTATGTCAAAACCTTGAGCACATATGTGCTTATGTTTTTTTTTTTCTCTGACTGACCCCAGCTCTCTGAGTGGTGGGGCAATTCAGACAGAGCTCAGCCAATCCCAGCAATGTTGTGATTTAATTCAAGATGGCCCCACGGTAGGCAACCTGTTATTACAGCTCCCACGTCTTTTCTTGTTTTCTTGTGTTTTTTGGGACTTTTTAAGTTTCTTTCCCTATCTCTGGTAGTGTTAAACTTTTTGTTTAATTAGACAGCATGGATCTGCTAAATCTAGTAAGAGTAGTATCATGCATTCTACTCGTTTCGGGTTTTTCACCACCACATCTGTGGAACCAATGAGCTGCCCGATTATTTACAGCCACAATCAGCTGTTAGTGGGGAGCAGCAAGAGGGTACTCCCAGAGGAGCGACATGAGAGTCCGAAGGAACTACGGCGTCAGAGGAGAGGAGGCAGATCTGGAGGAAAAATGGAAGAGCTAAGGGTGCTAACCAGACTGCAGTGGGAGTATCAGCAGAGCTGCCTGCTGCTGTTCATGGAGACCTGGCTCACGGAAAACACACCAGACTCCGTTGTAACTTTGGACAGCTTTCAACTGGTGAGAGCGGACCTGAGTGCGAGGGAGAGTGGTAAGAGGAGAGGTGGGGGGCTGGCGATGTAGATATGTAAATTTTGTTTAGATAGAGACTCAACAACCACACAGGAGACCGGTATTCGAATCCCATTCAGGACACAATACACAAAACATCATCCAGTGAAGATCCTTGGCCAAGATCCTTAATGATACAAGGTCTACCTCATTAATATGAGTAACCTAACAAAACAAGTAACACTAGCTTGGACGTCACCCGGGTCAACAAGGTCCACATCAGGTGCTAGGGAACCAGGACAACATGATGAGAAGTGGGCTACTGGAACAAGACATAGGTGGAGAATGGTGGAAAACAAGGGATTATTGGAATGCTACTATGTGAGCAACTCTAGAGAGAGGGGGTACATGCAGAGAATGTGGGAACAATGGCCATTTCGAAACCCACAATCTAAGCTAACAATGAAACGGCTGTTAGCTCAGTGTTCCAACATCCACAACCAGAAACTGCTATCACAAATAGAGATTGATGAGATACAAAAACAATGCTACGGCAAGGGGGAGCCAGGATGCCAAGTCACCGGGGGGATGTCACAATCCCCCCCACATTCAGAGATTGGGTACCAAGCCCCAGCAAATACCAACAGCCTCAACACAAGAGCTGCTGCCCTGAGAAGGAAGATCATGGCCCAGTTAGAAATGTGGATCCTCCGACGAATACCAATGTTGACTTCTAAAGTACCCTCAGAAGATCTGCTAGTAGATGTGAATACTGCAATAATGACAATACCTACAGAAACCATCTGAGATGAACCAACTGAGACCAATAAGCTGATACATAGTACAGCAACAGTATGCCTTGAGATGCTTTGATACAAGATGGTCTCTGCCACCGTCGCATATACGGTTAGCACTCACACAGCAATCTCCCAGAACAAGTACCAGTAACAATCTCAGTGGCAGACATCCAAGAAAGCGTGTCAAAGATTAAGAGCTGGACAGCACCGGGCCCAGATATGATCTATGCTTACTGGCTGAAGAAGCTAACTGCACTCTATGAATGCCTGGCAGCACAGATGAACCATCTGCTGAGGGATGGGTCCCACCCAGAGTGGTTTACACAAGGCAGAACGGTCCTAATCCTGAAGGACCCCCAGCAGGGACCTATCCCATCTAACTACCGGCCAATAATCTGTCTCTGCACATGAAACATGGAAGACCCTGTCAAGTATCATTGCGGATAAGATGATGAAGCATGTGGCTCAATACATGAGCGGAGCTCAAAAGGGAATTGGTAGCAATGCTAGAGGAGCCAAGCAACAACTACTGGACAATAGAACAGTTGCCTGAGACTATAAGAACAGACAGACCAACCTGTGCACCTCCTGGATTGACTACAAGAAAGCCCCAATGCCCCACTCATGGATACTGGTCTGGAATGTCTGGAACTGTATAAAATCAACAGATCAAAATGCCTCAGGCAGACCAAATGAGAGTGCAGAGGAAGAGGAGCAGACAACTTAGAGGGATAAGCCCCTACATGGAATGTACCATCATCAAATTTAAGAACTGATATCGAAACTGTGAATAACTGTGAAATAAATGTGACTGATATCAAAAAGGCCTACCAGTGGCCAGAAAAGGCTGAATTTACAGACAGCACAGAGGCACTAATCATGGCAGCACAAGAACAGGCCCTAGGTACAAAATCCATAGAGGCCAAAATCTACCACAGTAGCTCAGATGAAAGGTGCAGACTGGTCAAAGATGCCCCTGAGACAATCCAGCACATAGTGGCAGGGTGTAAGATGATATCCAGTTTGGCGTACATTGAGAGGCACAACCAGGCAGCTGGAATAGTGTACAGGAACATCTGTACCCAGTATGGAATAGAAGTACCCACATCCCAATAGTCTGTACCAGAGGGTGGCTGAGAACAGTAGTGCCAACATTCTGTGGGACTTCAGCTTCCAGACTGAGAAACAGCTCCTGGTTAACCAACCAGACACAGTAGTGGTGGACAAAGTGCAGCAGAAGGCAGTGGTAATAGATGTGGAAATACCAGCTGACGCCAACATCAGAAAGGAGGAACATGAAAAGGTTGAAAAGTACCAAGGGTTGAAAGAACAGCTGGAACACATGTGGAAGATCAAGGCGAAGGTGATCCCCATGGTAGTAGAAACACTGAGTGTAGTGACCCCTAAACTGGGATAGTGGCTCCATCAGATCCCATGAACATGAACATCTGAAGCCTCAGACCAGAAGAGTCATTCCGAGGAACAGCTAAGATACTGTGCAGAACCCTCAAACTCCCAGGTCTCTGGTTTCTGGAGGACCCAAGCTTGAGAATTACACACAGATACCATACCATAATACAGGTTTCAAGTAACTGCTCAGCTCACTTGGATCTTGAGGGAGGTGAATCCAGAAATAGAAAAAAGGACCAGGTTTTGGTGATTGAAAGGACAAAAAAGGCAAGTTAAGTTGAGGAGAATTGATATTGTCTGGTGGAAACACATAAATAGTTACTTTCCCTCTCTGTCTCCAGGTTATATGAAAATACTGTTACATCTCCCACCAGATACAGATCAGTAGTGACATGTAAGGACATGAACATGCATTTATATAATTCATCATCAATAACATGTTTAGTTAAAGTTAGCAGATTGTGAGGTCTCAGCAGGCTGAGATTACCTAAAGGATTTCCGGCCACATAAACGAGTCACAGTAAAGCTCCGTCCTATGTCCCCAGATGGAGATTGTGCTGATGAATGTTTCCTGTGTGTCTGTGTGTGTGTGCATGCACGTGTGTGTGTCTGAAGCCAAATCTGGCGCTTTCCGTAGAGAGGCCGTGGCGACTCTCCTGCTCACACATCACGTATGACGTAACTCTGCCACACACCCACACAGCGCTCACTCTCCATCCGTCCCACACATCCGCTCACTAAGGAGCATTACTGCTGCTGTGTGTGAATCTGCAAGTGTCTGAGCAGAGATTCATATTTTCCTCATTGCTAATGAATTCTTTCTCTTATGGCAGCAGGTTGATCTATAGAGGTAAGAAGATCTCTGTTCCACTCTTTGATTTATTCTCACCAGAGCTGCAACATTTTTTCGATTGATCGATTAGTTTCAAACTGTTACATTAATCTCTGACTATTTTCATAATCGATTCATGGATTTGAGTTATTTTTAAAGAAGAAAATATCCAAATTCTCAGGTTCCAGTTTCTCTTCTATGATTGGTTTCTTTAGTCTTCTATAATAGTAAACTGATGATGATTGTGGACTGTTGGTCTGGACAAAAAAAGACATTTTAGGTTGAATCTTCAGCTTTGGGAAACAGTTGTCCACATTTTACACTATTTTATGAATCAATTAATTAATAGATTAATTGAGTATTAAAATAGTTGTTAGTTGCAACCCTAATTCTCACTGTAAGAACAATAACGAATGGATCAAAACCAAGAAAAATAAACTTAAAAAATAAACAAAATAATGTGATAGAATAAGATAATTCAAGATAACTCTACCCAATATTAAACTAATGAAAGGATGTTTTTGGAGAGCTTTCTCTAAAATCAAGATTGCTAAAATCCTCCTAAGTGTTTTCTCTCAACTGATTATCAGGAAGAACAGAAAGCAATTGCTTTATTTTTAAGTTTGAAATATGCTGTTTAAAAGCATTTTAAATAAGTCATATAAGTCATATAAAGCAGATTTTTGAGGACAAGGGTCACTTCAAGGTCAGAATTTTCATTGTTTCTGTTTATCTGAGTTGGTAGAAGAAAAGAAGGAAGGTTTTTCTCTTCTTTTCTGTATCAGTGTGACAGCAGCACAGGGGAAGATGCCTCTGATTGTCTCTTCACATCACAGCTAGAAAAAACTCTCTTGGGAGAAAGCCAGAATAAAAAGAGGAGGAGGTGATCTGTGCCAGCATCTGTCCTGCTATATTACTATATCTGCATTCATTTCTAATCCAAACAACAATAAACCATTTAACTCAGACCCAAGAGGAAATACCTCAGGATTTATTTATTTATTTAATCAATATGAACATCACACTCACACTGGACGACCGCTTAGAATACACCGAGCTGTAACTTTAAACACAGGTGGAATGTTTCCATCGGATGATGTTGGCTCAACTCTCCTCAACTTAACTCGCCTATTGTGTGTTACATGTTGAGCCATTTTAACATTTAAAAGTCAGTCTAGATATGTATTGCAGATATCTGTAATTCAGTTTTTCCTAGTTAAAAACAACATTTGATATATCCACAACTATATTCTTCCTAGAAAAAATTACATCACTTTTGCTATTCAGGTGTATTGTGTTTGTCATTACAGGTGTCTACAATTCACTTCCAGATATTCAAAATGTAAATTACGGATATCCGTAATGGAATTATGAATAGTACTAATTCCAGTTTGAGATATATACAATTTGATTCTGACTCATCATAATTCCAGTTCAAGATATCTTTAATTCACTACAATTAAATATATCTATATGTCCCTTGTCAGAAAACCTTAAAATGTGGGTTCAATGAGGCAAAATAAAGTTGTAGATATCTATATCTGGAAATGACTAGTCAAAATGTAATTGTAGATATCTATTATTAAGTTGTAGATATCCTTTACTGACTTTGATTAGAGATATCTGAAATGAGAGATATCTGTAACTTTGGTTCCTCCAAGTCACAATGTAATTACAGATATTAATTAATTACAAATTATGCTGCTGAAACACCTCTACTTTTGATGACTGGAGCAACGAACAGCATGCATGGATTTTAACATATATATAGCTTTCATTTTGCCAAGTCAAAACTGAATTACATATATCTGTAATTGTCATTTCAACTGGTCACAATTGCATTACAGATATCTTGAATGAAATATGCAACTATTAAAAATGTAATTATGTCTAATCAGAAAAACAAATGTTGATATCGACAATATTAATTCTTGATTATCAAATTTAGCCTATAATGTAAAAATGGCGGGCGACATGGTGGCGCAGGGGTTAGCGCTGTTGCCTCACAGCAAGAAGGTCACAGGTTCAAGACCGCCTTGCGTCCTGGGTCTGGGACCTTTCTGTGTGGAGTTTGCATGTTCTCCCCGTGTCTGCGTGGGTTTTCACCGGGTACTCCGGCTTCCTCCCACAGTCCAAAAACATGCTGAGGTTAATTGGCGACTCTAAATTGCCTGTAGGTGTGTGTGTGTGAGTGAATGGTGTGTGTGCCCCACGATTGGCTGGCGACCATCTGGGGTGTATCCCTGCCTCTCGCCGTAACGTTCTGGGACAGGCTCCAGCAGACACCTGCGACCCTAATGAGGAATAAGCAGGTATAGAAAATGACTGACTGATGACTGACTGTAAAAATGGCTGAACGATTAACTGCATTTGCAATGATATCACAATATGATGAAATGTGATTTTCTAATCACAACATGCACGTTTACAATGTGACATGAGCAAAAAAGTGGAGGATTTGACTGCATCAACTTTTCATGCTGCCCTTTAATTTGTTGCGCAACGGTCTCTGGCTCGACAGAACAGTCAGAACAGACAGAGCTAAGACTTTAGTCTCGAAAAAGAGCAGCACGTCGGTGGTGTGGAACTATGATGCTGCACAGCGTCAGGTGATATACAGAGCATGGTAGGCTCCTGTTGCTACTTCACGCTACAAACTTGTTCCAGCACAAATACCACATATGACAGCTGTTTGGTGCAATATAACAGTTGTTTGGTGCTATATGATAGTTGTATGGTGCTATATGATAGCTGTATGGTGCTATATGACAGCTGTATGGTGCTATATGATAGCTGTATGGTGCTATATGACAGCTGTATAGTGCTATATGACAGCTGTATGGTGTTATATGACAGCTGTTTGGTGCTATATGATAGTTGTATGGTGGTATATGATAGTTGTATGGTGCTATATGATAGTTGTATGGTGGTATATGGCAGCTGTTTGGTGCTATATGATAGTTGTATGGTGGTATATGATAGTTGTATGGTGCTATATGATAGTTGTATGGTGGTATATGGCAGCTGTATGGTGCTATATGACAGCTGTTTGGTGCTATATGATAGTTGTATGGTGGTATATGATAGTTGTATGGTGCTATATGATAGTTGTATGGTGCTATATGATAGTGTATGGTGCTATATGACAGCTGTTTGGTGGTATATGACAGCTGTATGGTGTTATATGATAGTTGTATGGATGATAGCTGTATGGTGCTATATGACAGCTGTATGGTACTATATGACAGCTGTATGGTGCTATATGATAACTGGTGCTATATGACAGCTGTTTGGTGCTATATGACAGCTGTATGGTGCTATATGATAGTTGTATGGTGCTATATGACAGCTGTTTGGTGCTATATGACAGCTGTATGGTGTTATATAATAGTTATATGGATGATAGCTGTATGGTGCTATATGACAGCTGTATGGTGTTATATGATAGTTGTATGGTGCTATATGGCAGCTGTTTGGTGCTATATGACAGCTGTTTGGTGTTATATGATAGTTGTATGGTGCTATATGGCAGCTGTTTGGTGCTATATGACAGCTGTTTGGTGTTATATGATAGTTGTATGGTGCTATATGATAACTGGTGCTGTATGACAGCTGTTTGGTGCTATATGACAGCTGTATGGTGTTATATGATAGTTGTATGGATAATAGCTGTATGGTGCTATATGATAGTTGTATGGTGGTATATGATAGTTGTATGGTGCTATATGATAATTGTATGGTGGTATATGGCAGCTGTATGGTGCTATATGACAGCTGTTTGGTGCTATATGATAGTTGTATGGTGGTATATGATAGTTGTATGGTGCTATATGATAGTTGTATGGTGTTATATGATAGTTGTATGGATGATAGCTGTATGGTGCTATATGACAGCTGTATGGTGTTATATGATAGTTGTATGGTGCTCTCTGATAGTTGTATGGTGCTATATGACAGCTGTATGGTGCTATATGACAGCTGTATGGTGTTATATGATAGTTGTATGGATGATAGCTGTATGGTGTTATATGATAGTTGTATGGTGCTATATGATAGTTGTATGGTGCTATATGACAGCTGTTTGGTGCTATATGACAGTTGTTTAGTGCTGTCATTTATTTGAAGTCATACACCTTTTAATTTATCTCTAGCAAATTGAAAAAAGAACATTTTGGGGGAAAAGGAACATTTTACACTAAATGTATGTAATATTGTGTCATTTTTGTGTGTGTCATATTTAAATCCTTCATTATATTTTGTTGAGAAAAAATTATAAAGTAGTGGATAAAATAATATATATATATATATGGTTGTAATATGGTTCATTTGGTTTTCTGGTTTTATGGATGTTTTTTTCTGTTTTAGTCTGTGTCTAGTTCCTGTTTTATTTAGAAATAGTTTCCCCTTGTGTATTGTGTTCTCCGTTACTTCCTGTTGTCTGACATGTTTCACCTGTGTCTTGTTCCTTACCTTGAGTAATTTGTGTATTTAAGCCCTGTTTTTGGTTTCAGTCTTCAGTCTTCTGCCTGTTCATTGCCTGTCTTTTTTCTTTTTTTTTTTAAATTAAATTAAAATTAAAACTCAACCCTTTCTCCTTTACATTTATCTGCAGCTTTAGTTCCTTCAGATGTGTCAGTGTGTGGTTGTTGTTCATCTGAATTCTGTAGGAGACAGAAATATGAATATAAAGGGAATTGGTGACTGTGAAGTGTATTGATTTGTCTGAATTGAGCTGTGCCAGTGTTTAGACAATCGGGGAGAATGATGATGTTTCAGAAACGGAGGAGAGTGGAGATGAAGGATCTATATTCTTTCTTCTTAAGTGTTGGAAAATACACATTTGAATTCAGTATTTTTAATTAATCTTGATATGTATAAATTCATGGAACAAATGTTATGTATAATTTTATATTAAAATTTTAAATTTAGTTGGAGATAGCATAATAATTGTCGAATTGTCGAAGAAGCCATGTAGTTTTTCAATTAGTGTTAGAAAAATATGAAGTCCATACAAATTTTTCTCTAGGAGTGATCTCCTTTTTTCTTTTGAACAAATAACTCCTTAGATGTCTATTGTTACAACAGTGTCTGCCTCATCACATCAGCACAGAGGAACTGTGTGACGTCACAACATGTGGTGTTCATAGGCTCAAATGAGTATTCATGGATGAATGGGCCATCGCTGCTATTACCATTGTGACATTTCGAACGTTCGGTTGCGCAACACATCAGCTGTGAGCGTGAAACACGTGACTCACGCGGGTAAATAAATCCAGTCGCCTTTAATTTCAGTTTCCGTGTGTGATATATATTGTGATCACCTGTCAGCTGCTGCGCCTGCGCAGTGCGGAGGAGGCGGAGCGGGACGTGGCTGCCGTTGCTCTCCACCCGCTACCCTGTAACCTCCATCCTTTCTTCGAGCAGCCGCGGACCCACCGCACCGGGGACGGTTCTGAGAAGACGGACACGGACCCGCCGCCGCCGCAGCAGCAGCAGCAGCGGCAGGTTTCTCCATCAAACCCGTTGGTGTCTGCGGATCCGGCTGCTGTTTGACATTGTGACCGTGGAGGGTGAAGGATGCTCGGTGCAGGACGCAGGACATGAGCCGATAACAGATGGTATTTGTGGGGATGATGATGATGATGATGATGATGATGATGGTGGTGGTAGTGATGGTGATGGCGGGTTTTCATGCTGGTTTCAGATGATTCAGGACAATTCAGTGTGTGAAATGTTGCACATGTGAGCAGCTGATGGTCAAGGACACAAACATGTGAGGCTGTTACCGTAATCCGCTCAACACCGAGACCGTATCCCGGAAAACCCGAGCTCGAACCACGGAGCTCGGATCGCCGGATCTCCGAGCTCCGTCGGTGTGATGCAGCTGCTCCATCATCACATCTGTTTTTCCGCCTATTGATCGTGGTGTGTAGTAAACGGTGAGATCCAGCTGCTGTCGACAGAAAACTGTAAATATGAGAAAGAATCCTGGTCCCCAGCCCGGATGATCCTGCAGCGGTTTCCGTGTTTATTGCTGCTGTGAAGCATCAGACTCGAGTGTTCGGTAAAAACCACAAACAGATTCATGATGCGGAGCCGACACATGCTGATTGACTGGATGTATAGTAACCTTGCTGCTGGGATGTAGAATAACACTGATGGACATGAGGAAGGAGCTCATCCTGACTGGCTCCTGGATATAGCTATAGATATAGATAATTAGTTCATTAATCAAATAGCTGTCAATTATTACATTAATCACCAACTCTTTTGATAATCAGTTATTGTCATTTTTGAGAAGAAGATGTCCAAATTCTCTGGTTCCAGCTTCTCGTCTCTGATTATTTTCTGGTGTCTTTAGTCTTCTATAATAGTAAACTGGTGATCTTTGGGTTGAGGACTGTGGACATTTCAGTTTTAATCTTTAACTTAAGGAAACACTGATCAACATTTTACACCGTTTTATGAACCAAACGACTAATCGATGAATAGTTTCAATAATCAATAGAATAATCCAGTATCATATAATAATTGTTACACTGTAAAAATGAAATGTTATCAAGGGGAAATATCATTAAATATAAAATGATCTTTAGCTAACACTAACTTCACCTGAACCACAGCGTTACAGCATAAACCGACCGATAAAACGACAATATGCAAATAAAACATGTTGATATGATCTGTATTAGCAGAAACACAACTGTCACTCCCTCTGCAGAATGAGATGCAATGTGTAAGGAGAAGATGATCAATAATCCACTTCTCACAGTGATCGGTGGATCAGTGGTCTGATGTTTACTGTACATGCTGTCATTTATAGAGCCCAGTCTCTCATTATCCTCCATTTTGTCTTGTTCCCTCTTATCTTACACTTCCTTTGTGTGTGATACTCACAGGAAGTCAGATGTTGATGCTGAGCCGGAGGAGAGTCCAGGCAGCAGCAGCAGCAGCAGCAGCAGCAGCAGCAGCAGTGGGGCTGTAGATGCCCTCTCCACCCCCCAGGCCCCAGCCCCCCCTCAGTCCTCTCTGGTGGAGGCGGGACAGAGAGGAGACAGCTCCTACACTGACTCAGACACTCAGGTAGATTCCAGCTCCTGTGAGGAGGAGGAGGAGGAGGAAGACGAGGAGGAAGACGAGGAGGAGGAAGAAGACCCTACAATGTTCTCCTCCAAGTTCCTCAGTGGGGTGAACCCCCTCAACACTGTGTCCTCTGCTGTCAACAAGTTTGGTTTATTCGGAGATGAAGATAAAAATCAGAAAGCAGCTCCTCAGCAGGGAGACCAGCAACCAGCAGGAAAAGGTTCTGAGCAGCAGCAGGGACCACAGACATCCGGACCGGGCCCCTTTCTGCAGAAGAACCAGACTCCTGCTAAACAGGGGTCAAATGGACCACAGAACAAACCCGGATCCCAACAGGCTTCTCTAAAGGCTGGAACGCAACCTGATGGCCACCACAAGACTCAAGGATCCTCCAAACCTGCAGCTCAGCAACAAACAGAACCAGGATCTCTAAAGACCTCGTCACAGCAGGCTCCAGCTAAGACTGGAGTGCAACAGCAAGGTCCTGCAAAGACGGGGGTTCAAGGGTCCACAAAGGCTGGGCCTAAACCAGGACAGGGATCACCAAACCTTCCACAGCAGCAACAAGGTGTCAGACCCAAGCAGCAGGTCTCTGATCCACATCAGCAGAAAGGCTCTAAGGGACCTGGAGCACCTGGTCTATCTGCACCACAAATATCAACCAAAGCTGCAGCTCAGACCCTGTGTCCAGTGTGTAACATGACAGAACTCAACAAGCACAGCAAGGATCCACCCAACCACAAAACCTGCACTGAGTGTCTGAGGGACGTCTGCAGCCTGTGTGGATTCAGCCCCCCGGACTCTGAGGTCAGTGCTAATTCCCAATATATAAAATCAGGTTTTCTGAAAATGTTCTGATTTGTTCAAACTGAATGTCCAGCTGATGACTATTCTGATACTTGATTAATGTACTAATTACTGAAATGATTAATTGATTAGTTGTTACTATTATAGAAGATTAGTCTTCTATAATAGTAAACTGATGATCGTTGGGTTGTGGACTGTTGGTCTGGACAAAAAAAGATATTTTAGGTTGAATTTTCAGCTTCACTGATCAATATTTTACGCCATTTTATAAACCAAACAACTAATCAATTAATCGTTACAATAATTGATAGATTAATCTACTATCAGAATAGTTATTGGTTGCAGCCCTAGACTCAAATGGTTGGTGATTATTGTAATAGTTGGCAAGTAATTGATTGATCATTGCAGCTCTAATGTATATTATAGAAAATACATTAGAGGAACAGAAAGTGTTCAGCACAAACATACTTTTTGCATCTGATTTGATCTGGTTGTGTTTAACACTTTCTATCTTATGCTGTTTCTATTAGTAGTAGAGCATGTTCAACATTACTTACTACAAATTCCTCAGTCTGACAGAAATTAAAATGGAATTGAACATGAATTAAAACAAAATTTAAGGTGCAGTGTTTAAGATTTAGTGACATTTACAGCATGTCACAGAACAGACTAATCTTATGAGGTGAACACATTTTGTTTTTGGTACAATTAGTCCAATAACGAGTAGAATAATGTTGAATTAAAGTGTAAGTGAACCTTGTTAACTACAGCGTCTGTTAAGAACATGAAGCCTCTGGTGTCCACACATTTTATAATATTTGAAATCGGTCCCTTGATGTCTTTAAAAACAGTGTAAATGTGATGTAATGACGGAGGCAGAGATGCTGATTCCTACGCTTTGTGATGTCACAAAGCTTCAGAGAACATCATAGCAGATAAATGTTGGGTTTTGCTTCTAGCTCATTGGAGAAAAACCTTGAAATTAAGTTTATTATTGTATTACAAGAAATTTTTGAGATTATGTGATCTTAAAAGTGGAAGTTTGCACACCTAGGGAAAATTACCTGATGAAGTTTCTGAGAACACAAACGTTTGATTAAACCTATTTTTTAGTAGTGATCGGCAGTGTATGGGAGTTCCTTTTTCCTTTCTTGAGATTATGTGATAAAAGTGAGAGATTTGAAAATTCATCTCTAGAATTACTGTTTGGTATGTCTAAACTGAGCTACTGTAGAAACATAGTGTCTTCATTGACAAATTATTCCATTATCAGATATTTTTTTGTTTTTTTGTTTGCTTTGTTTTCTCTTGATTTTGGTCTCAAATTTGAGACAAAAAGACACCACGATAAAAGTCAAACAATTCAATCCTGTTTAAAAAAAAAGTTTAATTGTCAAAAATAAAAAAAAAATAAAAAATTTGAAATAAGAAAAAATGATCTCTTAATGGAATAATGGCTCTGTGAAGTTGTTATGTTCTACATCAACTTAGAATAAAAGAACAACTCTAGATATATTTTCACATTTTTCACTTTTACAATGTTTTTTGGTCAGTAAAAAATAATGGTTGGCAAAATGTGAAAGTCAAAAACCTTTTAAAATCCAGTTTTAAGAGGACTTCCTGTTGACACCTACATGGAGTAGATGAACAGGTTAGAGCTATATTTTATATATATATATATATATACACAGTGGCTTGCGAAACTATTTGGCTCCCTTGAACTTTGTGACCTTTTGCCACATTTCAGGCTTCAAACATAAAGATATAAAACTGTAATTTCTTGTGAAGAGTCAACAAGTGGGACACAATCATGAAGTGGAACACACTTTATTGGATATTTTAAACTTTTTTAACAAATAGAAAATGAAAAATTAGGCGTGCAAAATCATTCAGCCCCTTTACTTTCAGTGCAGCAAACTCTGTCCAGAAGTTCAGTGAGGATCTCTGAATGATTCAATGTTGACCTAAATGACTAACAATGATAAATGGAATCCACCTGTGTGTAATCAAGTCTCTGTATAAATGCACCTGCACTGTGATAGTCTCAGAGGTCTGTTTAAAGCGCAGAGAGCATCATGAAGAACAAGGAACACACCAGGCGGGTCCAAGATACTGTTGTGGAGAAGTTTAAAGCTGGATTTGGATACAAAAAGATTTCCCAAGCTTTAAACATCCCAAGGAGCACTGTACAAGCAATAATATTGAAATGGAAGGAGTATCAGACCACTGCAAATCTACCAAGATCTGGCCGTCCCCCTAAACTTTCAGCTCATACAAGGAGAAGACTGATCAGAGATGCAGCCAAGAGGCCCATGATCACTCTGGATGAACTGCAGAGGTCTACAGCTGAGGTGGGAGAATCTGTCCATAGGACAACAATCAGTCGTATACTGCACAAATCTGGCCTTTATGGAAGAGTGGCAAGAAGGAAGCCATTTCTTAAAGATATCCATAAAAAGTGTTGTTTAAAGTTTGCCACAAGCCACCTGGGAGACACACCAAACATGTGGAAGAAGGTGCTCTGGTCAGATGAGACCAAAATCGAACTTTTTGGCAACAATGCAAGACGTTATGTTTGGCGTAAAAGCAGCACATCTCATCACCCTCAACACACCATCCCCACTGTCAAACATGGTGGTGGCAGCATCATGGTTTGGGCCTGCTTTTCTTCAGCAGGGACAGGGAAGATGGTTAAAATTGATGGGAAGATGGATGGAGCCAAATACAGGACCATTCTGGAAGAAAACCCGATGGAGTCCGCTAAAGACCTGAGACTGGGACAGAGATTTGTCTTCCAACAAGACAATGATCCAAAACAAAGCTACAATGGAATGGTTCACCAAAAAACACCAAGGTGTTAGAATGGCAAAGTCAAAGTCCAGACCTCAATCCAATTGAGAATCTGTGGAAAGAACTGAAAACTGCTGTTCACAAACGCTCTCCATCCAACCTCACTGAGCTCGAGCTGTTTTGCAAGGAGGAATGGGCAAAAATATCAGTTTCTCTATGTGCAAAGCTGATAGACATACCCCAAGCGACTTGCAGCTGTAATCGCAGCAGAAGGTGGCGCTACAAAGTATAAACTCAATGGGGCTGAATGATTTTGCATGCCCAATTTTTTGTTTTTTATTTGTTAAAGTTTAAAATATCCAATAATGTGTGTTCCACTTCATGATTGTGTCCCACTTGTTTCTTCACAAGAAATTACAGTTTTATATCTTTATGTTTGAAGCCTGAAATGTGGCAAAAGGTCACAAAGTTCAAGGGAGCCAAATAGTTTTGCAAGCCACTGTGTGTGTGTGTGTGTGTGTGTGTATGTATATATATATATATATATATATATATATATATACACTGTATTGTAGTCTAGGCAATATATATTGATCATTTTATGATTTCTGAGACACACTGATTCAAAATGTCGCAGCAAAGCTGGAAAGAAAGACAAGCAAGCCTGTGCTAGCTTTCTGATAACAATGGCTGCTATGACTTGGCTACTGGATGAACATAGGGAAGCTCTGGCCACCTATTTAACCAGCTAGAGGAGTTGGACCAGGTGCACTCTGTGGTCAGTGGCTTTCATCACTCAAGCTTGCTTCAGACAACCCGAGACAGTGTGTCAGCGAGCTGGAAGACGTCTGCTCCGGCTTCAGGGAGAGCAATGCTAAGCTAACGACAAAAGTCATTGACCTTAAGCAAAACAAAACATTTTTCTCCTCTGGTCTGCTGTGTGAAATTTTTGGCAAAGATACACTCTCCTACAGAGATTGATAGAGCCCACCACTCACTGAAGGAGCTCCTGATCCTCCTAGCCTGACAGAGGGGGTAGCTGGAGTACCATGGCCAGCCGATTAGGATTGTTGAAGTTTACTGCATTGAGTTTTTGAGCCAGTGCGCCGAATACAGGGAGGTCATGGTGGATCTATATAAATGTGGGCTTAGACCCTTCCTGCTGTATCCTGCCCAGCTTACATTTCCCAGCGGAGACAAAAAGTGGCTACATTCAGCTGAGGAGGCACGCAAATACAGCAGCCTTCCACCTCCATCCTCTGCACCGTAAATGACTGCACCTGTCTGTGTGTGCTGCTATGGTCTCTGGCAGCTGTCTTGTTTTCGGTGGGGGGGTGGGGTGAGGGATTGGTGGAGACTTTTTTAAGGCTAATACTTGTTCATTAGCTCACCCAAGCACTGTCCAGCTAGTCATTTGTTCATTTATCATTACATGTTCATGTGTTGGATTCATTACCTGGAGTTTCGATGTTATTTATACCCATCAACCTCTGCTTTTAGATATGGGAATTGGATAGAGTACTGAATATAACATTAGCTTGAATGTTAAATTAATTCATCCTGTTAAAAGAATATTCACGGTTCGATTATTGTCAAGGTAGGGGGGCAGCACCTCCATTCCTCCTTCCAGGCAAAGGCAAGGGGATTTTATTTCTCATAGATCAAAATACTCTCTGAGCATGACAATGTTACATCAAACACTAATGGCCATTCTATCATAGTCACAGGGAAACTATATGACATGAATATAGCTCTTGCCAAGATATACACTCTTAACGTAGATGATGTGAATTTTTTTTCCAACATTTTTTCTTCTTCCTCCCTGATTTGTGCTCATACTCTATTATTATTATCTATCTATTATTCTTGGCAGGGATTTCAACTCTTGGCTAAATCCTGTTTTGGATTGCTTCTCCCCCAAACCTGACTCAATAAATATGTCTTCCTCACTCATTCAGTCTTTTCTTACTAGTTTCTCACATGTCCACCACACTTTTAATAGGATTGATTATTTTCTCATGGAGGATCAATTATTATCATTTGCCCATTCCTGCAGGGAATAGTGATATCATATAATGCCCTATTGTGCCATCCCTGGCACTACCTAACAAATATTTCTCTGCTTCCAGCTGAATGTCACTCCTGATGTATTCTGCTCTGTAGTCTGGGATGCTGCTTTTAAAGCCTACATGGCAGGGCAAATAATTTCTTTGACTGTTAATATGATTAGGAGAAGGGCCCAGGAAAAAACACTTAGATTTGACCAAGTAAATTAAAGAAATAGATCAGAAATACTCTCACCTTAATGACCCGCATCTTTATAAGAAGCGAGTGAAACTTCGAACCAAATTCAATCTGGCTTCAACATACTGCAGAATAAGAGTTTGCTTTACATCCATGGCAATAAAGCAGGGACATTGCTGGCTAATCAACTAAGGGGACTCAGATCAAAAGGACATATGACAAAAATTCAAATAGAGGATGAGACAATCACTTCAGATCATGTGAAGATTAATAACACATTCAGGAACTATGATTCCTAACTCTATAACTCTGAATTTGCTAACTTCAATTAATGAATGATTATTTAAATTACCCTTTCCACTGACAATATAATGAAAGTAGAGGAACCTATAACGAAGGAAGAGATTGCTGCAGCTATCTTTTCCTTGCAGTCTGGTAAATCCCCTGGGCCCGATGGGTCTACAGCAGATTTTTTTAAGGCATTCTCACCTCTTTTTTCATCCCACCTAAAAACAGCTCTATCTGATTATTTTAAACAAGGCAACCTCCCTTCTTCATGTTATGACGCATGTATCATACTCGTTGCCATAATGGATAAAGACCCTACTGAGTGCTTTTCATAAAGGCCAATATCTATTAAATGTTGACACCAATATTCTAGCAAAAGTCTTGGTCCATAGATTGGAAAATATTTTACCATCAGTTATATTGGAAGACCAAACAGGCTTTGTCAAAACCCAGCACCCATACTGAACATATTTATTCACAACATTGGAAAAAAATAGATTTTGGCCCTGTAGTTTTATCACTTGGAAAAAATGTTACATTTGTGCCTATCATAACCAACTCCCAGCTGTCACAACCTTCCACCCTCAGTCATGGAACCTGACAAGGATACCCTCTAAAGCTGCGTACATAGCTAAGCCGTAGCTACCCCATAGGTTAGTGAGGCTAACTGCAGATCCCTACGCCGTAGGCTGACGCGCACCTCCAAAAAATCCTAACATACACGTCCTGTAGAGGTGAACTGCAAGGGCTGTGATTGGTCAGCTGCCACAGTTTTTTGCCTGGTGTGCGATTGCTACTGTGAAGAGGAAGATCAGAGCAACACATTTTCTCAATGCAGAACTTTGAATGCACAAGGTCTGCATCATGTCCACAGCATAGCTATGTATGCAGAAGTATAAACTAGGCTTAAGACCCATTCTATTTGACCTTGCCATTGAGCCATTAGCGATAGTGATATGCAGCTGTGAGATCTCTGGTATATGGCGGTATGGTGTTGGATATAAGGTGTCTCTGTATGCTGATGACCTCTTATGTTTCATTTCACATCCAGATATGTCAATGCCTTCCCTGCTGGATTTGCTGAATAATTTTAGCCAGTTCTCAGGTTACAAACTGAATCTGAATAAATGTGAACTCTTTGTCATCAGTGAGGGACTGCCAGCAGTAGGATATGTCCCCTTACCCTTTAAGATTGTTGAAAACAAATTCATTTACCTTGGCATTGCTGTAACAAAGAACCATATGCACCTTTCGCAGACAATTATTATTCCTACTTATTACTAATTATTACTCTACAAAATCACACAAGACAATGTTTATAACAATGGTCACCTCTGTCAACATACCTGGCCAGTCAAATTGAATATCCTACCAATGGTTTGATACTTTTTAATCTGTGCCAACATTTATTCCTAAATAATTTTTTACATCTTTCGACTATGTTATATTATCCTACATTTGGAAGGGCAAGCAGCCTTGACTATGTAAGATACACCTCCAGAAATATAAAAAAAGATGGTGGCATTGCACTGCCCAACTTTCGTTTCTTTTACTGGGTGGCCAATTTTCATTGTCTAACCTTCTGGTGTCACTTTCACAGCAGATCTGACCATCCCCTATGGGTTACAATGAAGATATGATCTGCCAAAAACATCTCAACTGCTTGAATCCCCACTTCCTTGCCCACAAACCACATTTACAGATCACCCCATTGTCTGGCACACACTGAGAGTGTGGGCTCAGTTCAGGAGACATTTTGGCCTTCTATGTTTCTGCTTTTCCAGCCCCATTAGAACTAATCATTTCCTCCAACCTTCAACCGACCTTCCAACCTTTTCTAGATCCAAAATTTCAAGAATAGCAAAGACTCTGCATCTGTCAGTTTAAGGATGTCTTTATTGATAACATATATGTACCATTTGAACAACTAACCAGAAAGTTTAACCTCCCAAACTCCCATTTTTTCAGGTATTTGCATCTAAGGGACTTTGTTCACTGTCAGATACCAAATTTCCCTGCCAGACCCGATTTGATTATTGCTGATTCAGTACTTTCCCAACAACCATCACAGAAAAGGTTAATTTATAGTAAACTACTGGGTGAAAGGTAAGTCCCCTGATTAACATTCTTATTCACATGTTCTCGACATGTACTGTTCTGGACGGAAGTCTTCCAAACACTGTCGCTCCTTGTTAGTTTATACATTGAGCCTGATCCTTTAACTGGTCTTTTTGGTACCATGGGAGGCACTGATACACACCTAACCTAACCACACAAAACCCTGAACTGGAGGGACGATGTTATGTCATGTCTAAACCTAAAAAAAAAAAAAAAAACTCCATTACTCTGTCCATGACTCCAAAGAAAAGCTTCAGACAGTGTGGGGACCTCTATTTTTAAAACAAATACTTCAATGATTTGAGACCATGTAGAGCAGGGGTGTCAAACTGCAGTCCTGGAGGGCCGGTGTGGTTTTGTACTTTCTACTTTCCTGTAATTTAACCTGACTTCCAATCTCTGTCACCCCAGGATTGAAGAAAAACATATTGTTGTGTTTGAATGTCAGTATTGACTTCTTAAGATGTGTGGGAGGTCAGAGCGAGGGTTAAGATGTTTTGTATGTACATTAGCTCTACTGTGAAAACTAATCAATAAAAATATGTTTGAGGAAAAAAATATTTCATTTGACATTTGTAATTTTTTTTCCCAAAAATCAACGATGTAACTGAAAAATAATGATACATTTTAAATATTTAATCCACCTAGAATATAAAAGTAATTGATTGCATGCATTTTTTAAAACCTAAAAAAAGAGAGATAAACTGTCTGTTACCAATTTTGTGTGGGTTACACCACATAGTTTCTCAATAGATTGTTTCTCATAATACACACTGTACATTTAATACAACATTTTAAACAGCAGGTCTCAAACATGTTAACACATTAAATGTCTGCATATACTTATATTTTAAGTATAGGTTTAGTAACATATCTATGTGTTTTATCTATTTCTACAGGGACTTGAGTGGCTTTGTCTCACCTGCCAAATCCAGAGAGCTCAAGCTCCTCCCACCACAAAGCCGTTGCCTCCCAAAGTCTCTGCTGCTGCTTCTCCGGCTGCTCAGGTTAAAAATCAGACACCACGGTCTCCACAGAAAGCTCAAACTGCACCAGTGAAGGGTGAAGCAGGTAAAGGAGCAGCTGGTCAGAAACAGGCCAGCCTGACACCTGAGACCCAGAGGACATCAGGGGCTCAGAAACCAGACCAGACTAGTCAAACTAGAAGCAACTCCAGCCCAGCTGCTCAGCAGGAGTCCAGAGGCTTGTTTGGCTTTGGGGGATCTAAAACAGAAACCGTGAAGCCTGAGGAGTCAGGGGCTGGGAAGATGTTCGGTTTTGGTTCGTCCATTTTCAGTTCAGCATCAAGTCTGTTGGCCTCAGCTGTTCAGGAGGAGACGAAAACCACACCGCCACTTTCTCCCAAAACACAAACAGCCAAACAGACCAAACCTCCAACCACCCACAAGTCAGAGCAGGAGAAGAAGCAGCAGCAGGCGAAGCCTCCAGCAGCAGCAGCAGAAACAGCAGCACAATCGTTGTGTCCAATCTGTGATACACTGCTCAACACAGGCTCCAAGGATCAACCCAACTATAAACGCTGCACCGACTGCAACTGCACTGTTTGCAACCAGTGTGGATTCAACCCGAGGCCCAACATCACTGAGGTAACAAGATAGTTACTCATTTTAATCCATAAAGTAAGATTAGTTTACTGTATTTAAGATTATAACACAACAACATTGGACTGCAACATACAATAATGTACAGACACCAGAAGCTGTGTTTGAATTTTCAACACAGAAAAAGTGTGTATATATATATATATATATATATATATATATATATATATATTGTTACGACCAGCTCGGTAGAGGGGGAAGGGAAGTAACACAAAATACCCCAGGTCTTATAAGGTTTAAGTAAAAAGTTGTTTTTAATTAAAGAAAAGAGCTTGTTTCCAAGATATCAACCAAGGTAGGTTCCAGGGGTGCAGTAAGTAAAAATAAGGTACAACTAAAAAAGGACTCTAACAGAGTTGTTCAAAATTTAGCAAAATAGATCCCACTACAACAAAAGAAACAGTCAATCAAAACTTAAGTAGCACCCACTAATAAGGTTACAAAACTAAGGGAGATGGAAATCCCAAAATAAATCTAGTGCCTCGCAGGTCACAATACACACACATTCGATACAGATTTCAAGCAAAGCAAGCACAGGAGCTCGGCTGGCTACAGCTGGCTGGAGAGTGTTGGGTCCACTGGCTTTTTATACGGCAGCTTGGGCTGATTGGCTGAGGGCGGGCTGTCATCTGACCAATCCGGGTCCACTAGCTCAGGTGCTCCTGATCTGTTGATTGGCCTGGAAACTCAGCAGATGCACACACAAGGAGAGAGAGAGGGAGAGAGACACTCCAAAACGGCCTTGGCCGTAACAATATATATATATATACCTTTATATTACTTTATAATTTCAGGATTTTGGAGACATTGCTTTTGTTTTCTGGGTGATCGGATGGTTTGTGCATGTGTTGCAGCATGTGTTGTTGTTACTTCAACTTCAGTATGTCCATAGTGTTCAGAGCTATGTTCAGTCATTCCTGAAGTAGTTTCACTTCATTGTTTTGAGTTAAGTCACCAGATGGTTGATTTCATTATATGATATGATGACAAACGAGGCCATGCTTTTTTAATACAGTCAATGTCCACTTTATGGCTGAGGTTTATTTTATGAGCATGTATGTGTTTAACAGCATCCACAGTGGAATTTGTCTTTGTTCACTGTGCAGACGTCTGTTAAAGAGTGAAAACAAAAATCAAGAACTAAAGTATCAAAGTCACAAAGCCATTTTAATTCTATAAGCTCCTCAGTCCTCCACAGAACACAGACGTCAGTCAATTACATTAATGTTTTTGAACAAAATAAAGCTTATTTGACCCTTTTTTAAAATTAACAAATTCAGGCAATTCATTTGTTATATTAATAAAAAAGAAAGGAAAAACAAAATGTTTTCATAAAAAAAAACACAGCAAAAAGAATTTAGTATAGAATGTTAGCAGCCATAATCACATAATTAATACAGTACTTACTATGCCACAGACAATTTTATCATATAACAATAAACAGTTCCACATGAATGTGATCTATATTATTTCTATAATCCATATAATGGTAAACATATATTATAATATAATACCACATTATTACAAAACTTCTTTATCATCTTCTATTTAAACATTTTTTTTTAACTGTGACTGTGTTAAATACTGTTGCTAGAGTTATGTAAAGATACTTGCTTTACGAGCTACACACAGACACACACACATACACACTTGTTGTGGGTTTTCCTGGTAGGGAGACCTCCTATTGTAAACATGGCATCATCCAAGGCTGCCTGAAGCACAAAGGGCCTGACATTTGAGTATGTAAGTCAATGCACAGAGAGCGAGTTAGTCTCTTTTATCTGTGATACTTAGGGTTCTGCTCAAACTAATGACTAATACTAATATATAGTGCAGGACCAAACAGATATTCTGAGCAGGTTTTGACATGTCTGGTTGTTTTTTGCACTTTTATTTTGACAAACAGCGATCACAACAGCTGATGTATACCTAAACCTGTGAAGGGAAATGATAACTTTATTCGTGGAGCCAGTGAAACACATTGACCTCCACAGATAACCCTGGACCTTTTGCTGTATGAGGGACATTTCATTCATAACACATAAAATGACTCTAATCTATCAGAGAGGAAGGAGCCTATAACATGAATAATCATCAGTATAAACCACTAAAACACAGTCATTACTGTCACTTGGATTCATAGTTTGTTTAAAGCAGCGGGAGGCAGTTGTTTACTCTTTTATTTGTTTAATTTTGCACTTTTGTATTTATTTAGTTTCTTGATTAATTGAAACTTCAAACACATTTAATTAAATTCAAAGAGCTAACACATGGGATAGTGTGTACAAACCTTTGACACTTTTAAAGTCAGTTCACTAGGGCTGCAACTAACAGTTCAGAGAATCAGAACAAGTTTCTTTACAAAATTGGAACAAATCATGTTTATTAATGAACATGATTTTATTAATGTAAACATACTTACCTTGTAAATTGTGGCTGGGAGGAGAGTGGAAAAAAAAATCTAGATGTTATTTTGTTCTCCTACACTCAAGCAATGATGTCACCAACTGAAGCACCTACATTATGTCCCATAGGCTCCCATTATAAACTCAAAATTTCTGCAAAAATGATCATGGTCATTGATCAATGATTGATCAAAACTATATTACCTATCAAAAGGATGAGGAATAATACATTAATGCACAAGACAACTTAGAGTCTCTAGGTTAAAGTATGCCCAAGCAGTAGGCAGCAGGAGCCTCCCAAAGATCAGCAGTTTACTATTATAGAAGACTAAAGAAACCATAAAATAATCAGAGAAGAGAAGCTGAGAACTCGAGAATTAGGACATTTTCTTCTTAAAAATGGCTCTCATCAATTTATCAATTATCAAAATACCTGTAAATTAATGTAATAGTCTGCACTAATTGTTGCAGCTATAATGTTCACTATATTCTATCTGGTGCAGCACAACTGTTTTGTGTGTGTGTGTGTGTGTGTGTGTGTGTATGTTTTTGTTGTTTTTCTTTTATTAATTTCAAAGTTTTAGTTATGATTTAATTCATTGAACATTTACATTTCTAATTTGTTTGTTTTGTTATTTAAAGGGGAAGGATTGGCTGTGTCTGAAGTGCCAAGTGAAACAAGCTGCTGCAGGAATTGAGCCTAAAAAAGACTCATCTTTGGGCATTTCCTCATTAAAAAAGACTTCAGAACAACCTGCACCACAAAATATGTCTGCACCAGGTTCTCCTCAGAGGAAAATATCTAAAGCAGCAGCAGAGACAGTTAAAGTGGAAGATGCTAAAGGAGTAGACGCTCACACTAGTCCAGATCCAGGACAGAAGACCAGTCCAGCACCAGGACAGAAGACCAGTCCAGCTCCTGGAAAAAAGACCAGTCCAACTCCAGGACAGAAGACTGGAACTCAGAAACCACCAGACCAGACAAACCTAAATACACAAAAGCAGGGAAGCGCTGCTCCAACTGCACAGCAGGAGTCAGGAGGCTTCTTTGGTTTCAGTGGATCTAAAAACCAGATGGCTGCCAAGCCTGCAGAGTCAGTGACTGGGAAGATGTTTGGTTTTGGTTCCTCCATGTTTAGTTCTGCATCCACTTTGATTTCCTCAGCTGTTCACGATGAGCCCAAACCTATATCACCAAAAATGCCTGCAGCAAACTCCCCCACCAAGAAACCAGAACAACCACAGCAGGCCAAAGTTCACAGGTCACCAGTACAACTGAAAAAAGACATGGCTCCTTCAGAGCCTCCAAAGAAAACATCTATTCCCAAAGCCGGACAGTCCACCTGCCCCCTGTGTAAACTGGAACTCAACCTGGGCTCTGAGGATCCTCCAAACTACAATACATGTACCGAGTGTAAAAACATTGTTTGTAACCAATGTGGATTTAATCCCATGACAAATGCAAATGAGGTAAGATCATCAGAGTAATAATAAGATCATCAGACTCCTGTAGATCAACAAAACTTAAAATATGTTATAGTAGTGCTGTAACGCTTAATGTATTTGTTATAAATGGTTTTCATACATAGGCGTTAGGTTTTGTGCAGTGGTACGTTCTCACACGACCATGATAGGTGACAGAACAGAAACTTTCTTTATTTCTTCAGTAAAGACTGATTCCATAAGGTACCTAATGTTAGAGAAACCTAAGTGTAATGTAACTGATGGGAAGGTTGGAGATGATAGTTGGAACAAATGCGTCGGGTCTATTTTTTACGAAGCTGCACTGAAGTCGTGTCAATACATCACAGAGCAGAACGAGTCAGACACAAAGTCAGACAAGAAAAGTATGAATCAATTGGTGGATTTTCAAAATGAAACACTAAGTACAGTCTTCCGCCTACTGACCCACAGGAGAAGAACAAAAAAGAGACATTTGACCACTTGACTCCTTCAACAAACAGAAAGGTTCTTTTCCTTTAACACTACAGCTCATCTAAACTTGGAGAACTTGACCAATAAACCACTGTTGATGTTTCAAAACAGAAGAACTAAATGTTATTTTAAGCTTTTTTTTCCTTCTGCACCAAAAATGTTCTGAACCATGAATTTTGTGAACTGTTACAGCCTTAGCTGGTAGTGGTAAAATAAAAGGTATTCATGCAACAATGCTGATCTTAATGTCACTAATACAATTGTTGTCTATTAACTAGGTGAAGGAGTGGTTATGTCTCAACTGCCAGATGCAGAGAGCACTAGGAGCATCTCAACCTCCAGGAACTCCCATGGTGAAACTGCAGGCATCACCAAATAATGTCCCTTTAACTGCTAATGCCATAAAGAAGGAAAAACTGCAAACATCACAAAAGAAAGACACTCCAACATCTGCTGAATCTCAAATGAAGGAGACCTCTGCACCTGACTCCCCTCAGACGAAACCACCAGAGAGTCAGAAACAGGTTGGTCCAGCTCTTGGTCAGAAGACTCCATCGGAGGTCCGGAAGACAGGTTCAGCAATTCCTAAACATCAGCAGGATGCTGAAAAACCTGCTGATTCAATGACTGGAAAGATGTTTAGTTTTGGTTCTTCCATCTTCAGCTCTGCATCCACTTTATTAAACTCAGCTGTTCAAGATGAATCCAAAACACCACCACTCTCTCCCAAGGTTCCTGGCCCAAAGGCGACCAGCTCACCGCTTACTCAGAAAAAAGAGCAGGAGAAGAAACTAGTCACCAAGACTTCACCACTGCAACAGTCTAAAGTAGAAAAAGCTCCATCAGCACCTCCTAAGGATGCAGCTGCTTCCCTAGCAGATTCAAAGTCACAATCCTGTCCACTCTGTAAGATAGAACTCAACATTGGCTCTAAGGATTCTCCCAACTACAACAACTGCACTGAATGCAAGAACACTGTCTGTATTCAGTGTGGATTTAATCCAATGCCAAATGTGTCAGAGGTAATAAAAGTATAGATTCCCCATAAATATAGTACACTATTATGGATTGCCCATAATTGATGTAATTACATGCAGGTTTGGAAAATAAATTAACATATTTTCCTTTTTTCAGGTAAAAGAATGGTTGTGCCTGAACTGTCAGATGCAGCGAGCTCTTAGTGCATCTGAACTAACAGGACCTCCACATGAAGCTAATAAAACATCTCCTATACATCAGAAGACAACATCTCCAAAACAAGAGGAAACTATAAAGAAAGAATTATTGAAATCTAATGTACCACTAAGGATGGAAACCCCAACACTTGACACACTTAAAAAGAAGGAAGGTTCTACACCAGGTTCCCCCCAGAAGATGCAGCCCACAGCAGCCACAAAATCAACTAAAAGACCAGAGAGTGGCCAAGGAATGTCAACTGGTCCAGGTGCAGCAGGACTAAATCAGAGTAAAGTTGCCCCAGATACAAAGTCAGGAACCCATAAATCAGGGTCTGATGTTTCAAAAACAACAGAATCCATGACTGGGAAGATGTTCGGGTTTGGTTCCTCCATCTTCAGCTCAGCATCCACTTTAATATCATCTGCTGTTCAGGAGGAAGCACACACTACATCACAAAGTTCTCGTAAAATGTCTGCTCCGGTGCAACTCTCTTCCAAGATTTCTCCTAAAAGTACACCGACAGTTTCTCCCAAAATGTCTCCAAAGAGAGAGCCCATGACTGTCCTTCAGAAGCTGGAACAGGAGAATAATGATGAAAAGGTTCTATCACAGCTTCAAAAGGCAGCTACAGTCTTCCAAACTCCTCAGAATACAGGACAGGCAAACTGTCCACTGTGTAACATCAAGCTTAACATTGGCTCCAAGGAGCCTTTCAACTACAACACCTGCACTGAGTGCAAGACCACCATCTGTAACCAATGTGGATTCAACCCCATGCCTACAGGAGAGGTAAGTCAACAAGTACACGTGTGCATCAACACTAGATTTACTGTCAGCACATCCAAAGCAACACATAACCAAGTGTCTACTCTGTTTTAGGTAAAAGAGTGGCTCTGTCTTAACTGTCATATGAAAAGAACAGTTGGAGCCCCAGAGCTCCCGGGCTACTCAACAAATAACTCCCAGATATCATCTGGAAAAGTTTCTACACCAGCTCCAGTCCAAATGAAGAGTAGTTCTGAAATAACTACATCTCAAAAGGACAGTCCAGACCCTGATGTACAAAAGAAGGAAGACTCCCCACAGCGAAGACAGTCTACATTACTGGTGCAGAAATCTGAAGTTGCCTCTACACTATTGAAATCGTCAGACGTAGCACCCGATAATAGAACACAGAAGGAAAGTCAGAAGACAGGTGACAAGAAACCACCAGATCAGACCACCCAACTTGGACATAAGCAGAGTGATGCCACAGCAGCTGCACAGCAAGAGTCAAGAGGTTTCTTTGGCTTTGGTGGCTCTAAATCTCAACCTGATGTTGCAAAATCTGAAGATTCAGTTACTGAGAAGATGTTTGGCTTTGGTTCATCCATCTTCAGTTCTGCATCTTCTTTGATAACTACTCCACCGGGTTCTCCCAAGAAGTCTCCTTCAAAAGACATAAAGTCCCCTCTTACTAAGAAGCTGGAGCAACAGAAGAAAACAGAGCAGACCAAGACGCATCCACCAGGACAGAACAAAGGGGCCACACCTCCACCAGGACAAAACAAGGGGGGCACAGCTCCACCAGAACCTCAAAAAGCGGCAGCAGTCTCTCAAGCATCTGTCAAACCAGGTCAGTCCACTTGTCCACTCTGCAAGGAAGAACTCAACATGGGTTCTAAGGATCCTCCAAACTACAACACCTGCACTGAATGCAAGAACACTGTCTGTAACCAGTGTGGATTTAACCCCATGCCAAATGAAACAAAGGTAAGATATGGCCATATTGAACATTGAAATTCCTAATACACCCAATGATACTGAATTCATTACAGCTACAGAAATAAAATAGAATACACCCCACTTCCTAGAAACATGATTATAAAAGATTCTGTTTAATTGTCACTACCGGCACAACCAGAACTTTATTTTTCTTTTTTTCTAGGTGAAGGAGTGGTTGTGTCTCACCTGCCAGATGCAGCGGTCTCTAGCATCAACACAACCTCTAGAAGTCATTTCTCAGATGCCTGCAAAGCCTCTAAAGAAAGATGTCACCAATCCATCTGAAAGTGAGAGGAAAGATTCATCCACATCACACTTGCCTCAGAAAAAACCAGACGCTAACAAGCCAGAAGATCAGAAGAAGAACAGGCCCCAGGAGCCCCAGAAAACTTCAAGCACCATCAAATCCCCAATCCAGAATAGGCAAGCTGAACCTAAGCAAAGTAATGCTACTGCCACACTGCAGCAGACAGGATCTTTCTTTGGTTTCAGTGGCGGTAAAACTCAACCTGATTCTGCAAGGCCAGTAGAGTCAGTGACTGGGAAGATGTTTGGCTTTGGTTCTTCCATTTTCAGTTCTGCATCCACTTTGACAACCTCAGCTGTTCCAGAGCAGCCCAAGACTATTCCACCAGTTTCATCAAAGATATCCCAAGAAAAAGTGAGCAAATCCCCTGTTATCCCAAATAAAAACCAGAAGAAGCCAGAACAGACTTCTCTATCAGAACAGGCAAAAGTTGATACAGTTCCACCAGAACCTCCAAAGGCTGCAGCAGTGTCCCAAGCATCTGCCAAACCAGGTCAGTCCACTTGCCCACTATGCAAGGTCCAACTCAACATGGGGTCCAATGATCCTCCCAACTACAACACCTGCACTGAATGCAAGAACATTGTCTGTAACCAGTGTGGATTTAACCCCATGCCAAATGTGTCAGAGGTAAGTGAGATTCACTCAATACAAACACAGTGGATATAAAAAGTCTACACACCGCTGTTAAAATGCCATGCTGCTGTGATGTAAGAATAACACCAAGATTAACAATTTCAATACTTTTTTCACCTTTAATGTAACCTACAACTTACTTGTACAATGTAATTGAAAAACAAACTGAAATCTTTCAGGGAGGTAAAAACATCAAAGGAGCTGCAGGAATATCTGGCAAATCCTAGCTGTGTAGTACATTTGACAACAATCTCCTCCATTTGAAATCTACCAAATGCATGTGGAAAGTGTATTATTATTCAGTGAAACCAAGGTTGTATTTTTTCTCATAATTCCAAAAATTATTTGGCACATTTATGGCATATTTTGGCATATTTGGTACAAAAACAACACTTCTCATCACCAAAAGAACACTATACCTCAAGTGAGGCATGACTTTGGCAGCTTCATGCTTTGGAGCTGTTTTTCTTCAGCTAAAACTGGGGCCTTAGTCAGTGTGGAGGAAATCATGAACAAATACCAATCAGTGCTGGTACAAAACCTTTGGGTTTCATTTAGAAAGCTGAAGATGAACAGGAACTTCATCTTTCAGCACAACACTGACCCAAAGCACATATCCAAATCAACAAAAATATGGTTTCCCCAAAATCATATTGAGGCCCGGCCTAGTCCAGGCCTGAATCCAATCAAACATCTGTGGGGTGATCTGAGCACAGAAGATACCCTCGCAATCTCTCAAATTTTAAGTGTTTTGCAAAGATGAACGGGAAAATATTGCCACATCAAGATGTTCATGCCTGATAGATTCCTACCCAAAAAGATTGAGTGCTGTAATAAAAGCCAAAGGTGCTGCAACAAAGTATTAGCTTAAGGGGGTGCATACAATATTTTGCAACCAGATGATTTAAAGTTGTTTTTTTTCTCCTTCAAAGGTTTCAATTCTTTTTTCAATTGAGTTTCACAGGTTATTGGTCTTGTTAAAGGTGGAAAAGGCTGTGAAATTATTTATCTTGGTGTTATTTTTTTCATCACAAAAACCTTGCATTTTAACAGTGGTGTAAACAGTGGTTTATACCCACTGCACATACTATTGTTTTACATATACCTTACTCAAAATAATCTGGTCTTCCCACAGATGAATGAGTGGTTGTGCCTGACATGTCAGATGCAAAGAGCTCTCAAAGCAGCCGAGTCAGCAGAGCCCTTGCCGATAAAACCCCAGGTGTCACCCAACAAAGTGTCTTCATTTGCTGCTGCACAAAAAGATGCCACTGCCAATCAAATGAAAGACAAAACTCAGAACAACCCAACTCTAGGTGCACCAGAAAAAAATGAAGAAACCAAGCTCTCTTCTCAAAAGGATATTATCCAAATATCACAGCTTGAAAAACAGACCCCAGATTTAAATTCTGCCCCCAAAAAAGAGCAAACAAAACCAGAGAAAGCTGGTTTAACACTTACCAAGGAGGTTCCATCCTCTACTTTGCCTCCCACCATAGAGACTGAAGCTGATCAACCTCCTCCTGTGAGCAAAGATAATGAAACTCCCCCCAATAAGAAGAAAGATCTTACCCCACCAAGCTCCCCTGCAAATAAACGTGTATCAGAAAAGAAACAGGAGAAAGTTGAGACAGTCCAGAAGTCTGATCAACCAGTCAAATCACCTGATGAAGTAAAGCCCCAACAAGCCCAGGAGAAAGAATCAAACCCTATTGAAGCACCACCTGTCAAACCTGCTCCAACAGTGCCTCAGCCAACAAGTCAGGAGTCAGGCAGTTTCTTTAGCTTCGGTAGTCCTAAATCTCAGCATGGTGCTTCAAAAACAACTGAAGCAGTGACTGGGAAGATGATGGGATTTGGTTCATCACTCTTCAGCTCAGCTTCCAGTTTGATATCATCTGCAGTTCAAGAGGAGTCTCGCACAACACCAGCAAGTTCCCGCAAAATGTCTGCTCCAGCACAAGTCTCTGACAAGACATCAGTGTTAAGGATTTCTCCAAAGTCCAGTCCTCCAGCTTCTCCAAAGAAAACTTCAGAAAAGGAGGCTAAACTGCCTGCTGCTCAGAAAAAGATACTGGACCAGTCTCAGCAGGCCAAGTCCCCTCCATTAGGAGACGATCAAGTGGACCAAGTGGACAAACATCAATCAGAACCTGTAAAATCAGATTCCTCCCCAGTTGCTCCTCGAGTGGCCCAGTCCACCTGTTCACTCTGTAAGGTGGAACTGAATGTAGGCTCCAAAGATCCTCCCAATTATAACACCTGTACTGAATGTAAAACCACTGTCTGCAACAAATGTGGATTTAGTCCTATGCCAAACATAGCAGAGGTAATTTAACAACTAATTAAAATTAATAATAACTGTTAATAAAGTTAATTGTTATATCTATATATATTGGCTAGTAATAAGCTTGGCTTTTTGGTTAGACATTTGAACTAGAAGAAACTGTAAAATGTTTTCTCTTGTCTCCATATCTCTTAACTTATTAGAACCAATCTCGTTTGTCTTCCACTCAAACAATGTACTTTATTTGAACCAATACATTCATGTATTGTTTGGGAATTTGTTATAAACCAATGTTTTCCATGTGTGAAATGTTTTTCAGGTGAAAGAATGGCTGTGCCTCAACTGCCAGATGCAGAGAGCACTTGGAGCCTCTGAACCTCTCGGTCTTCCCATGATGAAACATCAACCTTCACCTAGCAAAGAGGTTCCTGTCCCCACACCGGTTAAAGACAAACCAACACCAACTTCTAAAGAAGACATCCTAAAAGCAGCTTCATCCCAAAACGAGCTTATTAAAGTTGCCACAATCAAAGAAAATGAATCTGCAGGTGTTGGTGAACCAACAAGGAAAGTTTCCCCTGCAGCTTCCTCTATTATCACGAAGACTGATGTTCAACTGGCTGCACAAAAGCCTTCTGGAGTGACATCCAAAGGACAACCTGGAACACCCCAACACCAGTCCCTTAAAGCTGTGACTTCTACAGTGAAGTCTGCTCCTCCACCAGCTACAGAAGCAGTAAAGCCACCTCCACAGCAGCTTCCAAAAGCTGAAGCCTCTCCAGCAAAATTTATACCACCAGTGGCTCAGCCTGCAAAACAGGAGTCAGGAGGATTTTTTGGTTTTGGTTCTAAAACACAACCTACTGCAACAAAAACTGCTGAGTCAGTGACTGAAAAGATGTTTGGTTTTGGGTCATCTTTTTTAAGCTCTACATCATCTCTGATATCCTCAGCTGTTCAGGATGAACATAAAACTAGACCACAGGCTCCTCGTAAGATGTCCACTTCAACCGATGTTCCTCCTAAAACTACACCACCAGCTTCTCCTAAAACTTTACCAAAGGACACCAAACCACCTGATGTCCAGAAAACTGAGAAGACGGTACCAGGGAAACCACAGCAGGAAAAGACTTATCCAGCAGTGGCAGCCAAAGTGGACAAAGCTCCACCAGAACCCACCAAGGCAGCAGCAGAAACCCCGGAGGCTCCACAGATGGTTTATTCCTTATGCCCCCTCTGTAAGCTGCAACTCAACGTGGACTCCAAAGATCCTCCCAACTACAACACCTGCACAGGATGCAAGACCACAGTCTGTAACCAATGTGGATTTCATCCAATGCCCAATGTGACAGAGGTAAATCATTCTCTCCATGAATAGTGTATCTTCTTTAATTTGACTTTTTTATAAAAAAGAAGCATAAAGAGATGATTTATTAACAAATCAATGCACATTAGCATTTTACTAATTAGCATAATTGTATCATAGTTCAAATGCATAATTCACTACAAAAGTTTAATATTTCTTAATGAACAATATGTTGTAATGTTTAAAAACTGACATCTAGCAATTATTTTTATCAACTTTTTTATCATCTATCAACTGATCAAGTTAAGCTAATGACCAATTAATAGTTTTGTAAATTAAACATTAGAGGATGTGTAAAACAGTCCATTACAGTATCCTTCACACCAAGGCAACATCAGCATTGTTATTCTGAGGAGCTGGGACAAGAGACTATTTGACATTTAATTGATTAATTAACTGGAATCTGTAGTTTTACTTAAATACTATATGAAATAAATATAATTATGGATTATTATAAGACATTAATTCATTAAGAAGTACTATATTGTATCATTACAATAGACATAATTATAGTTTGAATATGTGAATTAATGAATGCATTTATCTTAGAGATGAGAATATTCCTTCATTTATCTATAAAACACTGTGTAGTTATTTTTTAACTATTAACTTTTTTATGCATTCTATTTCTTTTTTTCAGGTAAATGAATGGCTTTGTCTTAACTGTCAGATGCAGAGAGCCCTGGGAGCATCTGAGCCCAGTGGACCTGTAGTGAAACCACAGGGCTCCCAAAGCAAGGTTTCACCTCCTGAACAGAAGGACCCCATATCAGGCCAGATAGAGAAGTCTACGGAACCTTCAGCAGTCCAGAAAAAAGTCACTCAAGCAACTAACCTCAAAAAAGAAACCACCAAACCTGAGGCCCCAACAACTTCAGTCCAAAGTAAGGACTCACTAAGACGTGATTCTCTGAAAAAGACTCAGGTCCAGGATGTTGCAGCCCAGCAGAAGCCTGTTGGAAAACCCCCACAAGTACAGATTCCAAAAACTTCAAAACCAGAAATCAAGGAAGGTCTGAAACAAGAGCCACAAAAAAGTGCACAACAGCCCCCAAAGCCTCTGACGTCTCCAGCAGCAGCTGCTCAGCCTGCGAAACAGGAGTCAGGAGGCTTTTTTGGCTTTGGTGGCTCTAAAATACAACCTGCTACAGCAAAGACTGCAGAGTCAGTGACAGGGAAGATGTTTGGTTTTGGTTCCTCTATATTCAGCTCTGCCTCTACTCTGATATCAGCTGAACCTAAAACTACACCTCCAGTTTCGCCTAAGATGTCCCCTGCAAGGGAGACCAAACCTCCTGCTGCACAGAAACCAGCTCACCAGGTGAAGTCATCTCCATCAGCACAAGTCAAAGCAAAGACAGCTGCAGCAGAGCCTCTGAAACCCACAGAGGTGACCCAGGCTGCTCCTAAAGCAGGTGAGGCCACCTGTCCACTCTGTAAGGTGCAGCTCAATATGGCCTGCAAGGATCCTCCTAACTACAACACCTGCACTGAATGCAAGAAAACCGTCTGCAACCTGTGTGGATTTAACCCAATGCCTCATACAGCAGCAGTAAGTACAATAAACATTTATTTACATACAATTTAAGAGTTAATATTTAAGTTTAGCCCACAACAATGATCTCAGGGTGTCTGTCTGTCTCAAATTTTGCCATGTGCAAAGACCAGTGATTACTAGTGACTTTAGATTCTTTTCTTCACGGGCAGTGCAGTTGTTGGTTAGAGCTGTTGCCTCACAGCAAGAAGGTCACAGGTTCAAGTCTGTGGGCTGGGACCTTTCATGTTCTCTCTGTGTCTATGTGGGTTTTCTCTGGCTCCCACAGTCCAAAAACATGCTTAGGTTAATTGGAGACTCTTTGCCCATATGTATGAATGTGAGACTGGCAACCTGTCTGCAATGCACTCCAGTAGACCCCTGCGACCCTAGTGAGGAATAAGTGGGTATAGAAAATGACTAACTGGCTGTTCTCCACTTGGAGAAAATGTTCAGTGTCAGTGTTACTAGTCCAACGATGCATTCATGGTCTAATAGTGCCTTCATGGTCCAATTCTCCATCCATGGTTGATTCATGGTACTATTACTGTTACTATATACTAATATATATGTCTAATATATGACAAGATAGTATATTGTTATCGTGATGTAAAAAGACAAAAGATTTTGAGAAAAAGGATGTAATTTACATCTATTCATGTTCTTGCATTAACCTTTTAATTGATCTTGCAAAGGGTGCAACATTATTATATATTAGCATTATATCCATGACGTGAAATGTTCTTAAAACTGCAATAATATTGTTTAGCCAAATAATTTCTGAATCAGTATATCTATAGTTTATATAGAGCAGTGTAAATGGTGATGAATGATTTTTTGTTTTGGATGAAGGTGAAGATATAGCACATATTGGATGAATTTTACTCTGTTGTTGATTTGATTTTGCTTGACAAAGAACAGACATGTTAGACAGGAATAAATAATAGATAAACAGATGAAGGTCTTTGATCCGGATCCCTTTGTGTAGTTTGTTCATTGAATCTATTTGAATTATAGTCCTACTTTATAGCCTGAAACTAAACAAGGAGTAATAAAGTGCAGCTGCATGTTGTAGCGATAGCTCTGCTGTATGAGTACTATTTTTATATAATGACCCATGAGCAGAATCCTTCCAGCGAATGTATTAAAGTGATTTAGGGTTGTGCAACAGTATCAGTGAGATGTGATGAGATGCCACTCAGCTACAGGGAATCTCCACCAGCCTGAGAGATCACAGATAACAAACCCTGCGACGCCACTGAAACTGATGTCCCACCACAGATATTTTTGGCCTTTAATTCGAGATTTTTCAATGTGTGAATGCAAACAGCAAGGAATTCAGACAGGAGTGATTCTCTGTTTCCAGATTTAGAAATTCATCCTCAGCTCCTATAATAAACTGTGAAGCTCACATGGACAGAAATGGTGATAGTTAAATCATTACAACTGTAATTTAGTTTATTATGTTATAAAACTGTACTTACAGTTTCCGTCTCTCTCTCTCTCTGTGTCTCTCTCTCTCTCTCACACACACACACACACACACACACACACACACACACACACACACACACACACACACACACACACACACACAGGCCTTCATACACAATCAAATTTAATACACACACACACACACACACATATATATATATATATATATATATATATATATATATATATATATATATATATATATATATATATATATATATATATAGTACAATGTACACACATAGTAGAATGTACACACATACACACGTCTCCATTATGGGAACAGAAAGCAAGGCCCCTTAACAGAAATCATAAATTTTAGGGTGAAGTTGCTTTGGTGTTAACGTCATGTTATGTTATGGTTTATGTATGTGCTGGTTAAGATAAAAAAGACTCCAGGAAAAAATGATAAATATAAATCCTGTATGTTTGTACTGTCTATATGCAAATGTGATTTGATACACACAGAGAACCTGAGTTTGACTTTGATATATCTGACTTTAAAGCCCCCCATTATTTGTCCTCATCACACACACACATGCACACACACCACACACACGCACACACAATTCTACATTTCTTCATGACAGTAAAAATATTAGTAAATATATTAGGCAAACAATCTGTTTTGGTTGATTGGACACCATCAGTGAATTTCTGCTCTTTTATCTGTAACTAGACAAGTTTCTCAGTTTTTGTAATTTTTATTCTATAAAAATAATGCTATCATCATAAAAATATTTTCATTGTTAGTTAAGATCATCTAATCATTGATTTATCCCAGATTGTGCCAACAATCCCTCCAGCAGTTTGTAAACAGAAAATACAACACAGGTGATTTATATTAATACTGACATTTTAAATTTAGATATTTTGTATTGCAGTTTTGTCCTTTAAACATCTTTTGTCCACCATGGGTTAAGTCCAGCAGCACAGAGCAGGACATTAGTTTTCAGGCCATCTGTTCTCATAGATGAGTGGCTGCATGTAATTCAGCAGTTTCCCTCAGTGTTTGTGGGATTATTCCACATGTGACTGATTCACATGCAGGTTATTGTAGTTTAACTCTTCATATCTCACATGTTACCTGCAGTAGTAATTGTTTAAATTGTTTTAATAGGTTTAATAGTTTTTTTTTTACCTATCTGGAATTATTTAAAGTCAAAAGTCACTATATCAGAGTTCAGATGATAAAACTGCGCAACAAGTATTTCAAACAGTTCAGTAATGTGCAGCCCCAGTGTTGTTCATGTTACTGGAGGCTTCTAATAACAGCATCTTTGAAATTATTAACAGATAATATATAACAGATTCATTTATTAAAATAATTTAACCTTTCATTTAATTTGAAATAGCAGATTTTAAGGATGTGCAGTTAATTGAATTTTGATCATGATTTTGATTTAGGTCTCAAACAATCTCTAAACTCATATAATTGAGTTAAAATGATTTTTGACATTTTTCTTTAAACAATTTCTGAAAGAGAGAGTGCAAGGGTGAATGAAAGAGCAACAGAACATGCAGGATTGTCTATAAGGTGATATCCACTTGGCAACACAACAAATCTGTTTAACATCCCAAACAAAAGCACAAAGTCATGCTTAATAAATGCATTGTGTAACTAAAAATAATCCTTTGAATTATTGATATGAATGTTGACCAAAATAATTGTGATAATCATTTTTTTTCCCATAATCAAGCAGCCTTAGTACATTTGTATTTTTTTATTCAGAATTGAAACAATGTAATTTGTAGGGCTGCAAGTATTAGTCGTTTAATGCATTAACTATTGCATTATAATATTATTACTTTTGATAATTGATTTGAGTCATTTTCAAGAAGAAAATGTCCAAATTCTCTGGTTTCAGCTTTATATAATAGTAAACTGATGATCTTTGGGTTGTGAACTGTTGGTCTGGACAAAAAACATTTTATTTAATAAACAAATACTTGATTAATTCAATAATAATTATAAATAAATATATAATATTAATTATTTATTATAATATTAATTAATTCAATAATAAACAATCAGAATCTATCAGAATTGCATTTTGCTGACACTCTGTAAATAAAAATCCATCTCTGTTGTTTATGAATATTGTTTTTCTTCATTTCGGTCATCAGTGTGTGTTCACAGAGGCAGATTAACACGCTCTGAGCCTGAACGGCAGATTAGAGGGAGTAATAACACTGGGAGATCTGTCTCTTATGTAATTGACACTTCTCACGTTCTGCGTTGACACCAGAGAGGAAGCGGCTGATGAGGTTGAGGCTGTAGGGCCGGGTGGGGGAGGGGACGGGGGGATGATTGCAGATGTGTTTACAACAGAGATTTATTCCTCTTAATAGCTGAATAAAACAGGAATAGCTTTGAACACCAGTGCAGAGGATGACATCCTGCTGTTGTAGGATGTAGTAGTAGAATCCCTTATATTAGGACAGGAGGAGACCTGTCAGGTCAGAAAACAGAGGAGCTGCTGCGGGTCAAGCGATGCCAGCAGCAAGTCCTTCATGTTAACATTTCTCCTTTTCACTGTTGTGCTTCAGCTGATGACATCAAAGCTGAGTGACTGTCACTGAGAAGTAGGACACACGTGTGTTGAGGGCGGCATCTGAAGCTTTGTGTTGGAGTGATGAGACAGAACCACTTTTATATTTCCTGTATCGGCTCAAATTAGTGTGAAGTGTGTTAGAGCTGTGAATGAACACATCTGGATGTGTGAAAACATTGTTTTATGAATATATTCAAATGTGTAAAAACAGTATCTTTGACTCCATGGATCTGTCTGGTGTCTGATGTAATGTGAGAATATATATATATATATATATATATATATATATATATGAAGGATCTGATTCTATTAATCAATTTACCTTTATCAGTAACTTTAACTTTACAATTACAGTAAGATTTACCAGGGAATCAATGAAGCAGCTGTTCACCATTAATCATGTTTGACTCAGTATGATGGGTTAACAGATATTCATATTCAACGAATCAGTACCTAATGGCTCATTAATAAAAGATTTCTCCATCTGTTTTATTAACTCATCCTTATCTAAATATATAGTCCTCCAATAGAAATTATTAGGGAAGTATTTATTAATGATTCATCAATTATCAAATTGTTTCCGATTCATTCCTCAATCCATGATTTCTTTGATTCATTTGTTTTCCTGAATTTTATAACAAAATCAGTAAAAAAATAAAAGGTTTTTCTCAGAGATGATGATACTTTACAGCAGTAACAGTAGAAATACTGTTGTCAAATAAATAATAACAAATAAAATAAAACTTTTACTTGAGTAGGGCGACATGGTGGTGTGTGGCTCCCACTCAGTTTCCACCCTCCAGCCAAGAGGATAGTCATTCAGTTTAGAGGAAAATGTCAAACACATCAGGTTTGAAGCTGAATGCCAGGAGGACAGGCAGCACATACAGTAACAACTAAACACTGTATAGACTGTTAGAGCTTATGAATGCCTTCAGACAGGCACCATAGTTTGAGGCCTCCTGCTGGTGATATCTACTGCCCGCGTATCTTGGCTGTATTTTCTTTGTGCTCAGTATTTTTCTAGTTTATTTATCCTACAGGTCTTCCACTTTCTTTTTGCCACATATCTTTGAGTTGATACTTTTACTCAGTTTTTTTGTTAATCACCTGAATATTTATTTTTCATAAATTCAGATAAACCGAAAATGTCTAAATTGTTTTCACATCAAGAAGTGTCACAAAAACCTGACAGTGGGCAAACAGTTCTTCCGTTAATTCCTGCTTAACTTTCACCTTAAGTGCTGAATCTGAATTCAGTGTTGCTTCCCCCCCCCCCCCCCCCCCCCCGAGTGTTTTCTTTGATAACATTTGGTTTGATTCGGTATGTTGTACATGCATTATTTATTTTTTATCAAATGTCACCAGAGGGGCTTCTTAAATTAAGCCTGTAACTGGAATATTTTGGCCCATGGACTGGTTTAATTCGAGTTGTATGTAGCCTACTATAGCCTGTGCTACAAAGTGCTGTTTAAAAGAGGAAAATGATGAATGAAAAATAGTTTCAGAAAGGTTAACAACCAACAAATATGGATTAAAGCAGGTCATTTTTATGAGGTAAAATCATGCAAGGGTTAGCGCTGTTGCCTCACAGCAAAAAGGTCACAGGTTCCAGTCCTGGGTCTGGGACCTTCCTATGTGGAGTTTCATGTTCTGTGTCTGGTGGGTTTTCTCCAGGTTCCCAAGCTTCCTCCCACAGTCCAAACACATGCTGAGGTTAACTGGAGACTCTAAATTGTCCATAGGTGTGAGTGAATGGTGTGTGTGCTCCATGATAAACTGGAGACCATCTGGGGTGGATCCCTGCCTCTCACCTGTAATGTGCTGAGATTATCTCCAGCAGACCGTGTGACCCTAATGAGGAATAAGTGGGTATAGAAGATGACTGAAAATTATGATCTTAATTTCAGAAATGTTAACATTTTGTCAGGGCTGAACTCAGACCGGAGAACCCAAATGCAGAACCAGGAGACAGAATTAGGTTTCACAAAAAAGGGTTTAATAAGTACACAAAAAAATACTGAAAAAAGCAGTTGATAAGTCTCAGGGGAACTAGGGTGGAAGTCCGTAATCCAAGGCATAAGACAAGAGTCCGAAGCGACAGGCAGGGTCAGACACAGAAAGGCAGTCCAATAATGCAAAGGTACCGACAGGGAACAGGCAAGGCTCAGGAAACAGGCAGGCAGGTTTAAACACTAGGAGGCAGTCAGGAAAAACGCTGGTAAGTACTCACACAAGGAAAAATATGAACTGGCAAACTGAAGAGGGAGCACATGGTATATATACACACTGGGAGAGGGAGATAACGAGACACAGGTGAAACACATTAGGGCGGGGCAAGGTAATCACACGAGCAGGAAGTAAAGACACCCGACATGACACAGGAGGGAGGGTGACAAAATAAAACAGGAAATGACGAGACAACACAAAAACACTACTGCCTGGGCGCTGTTGTGACACATTTGTGTTTTTCAATAAACATGATTTTTCAGTCACATAGCTTTTTTTAAAGCTATAAGCTGTAAAAGTAAAATGTCTGAAAACTTAAATATATCTATGCTTATAATGCACAGTACCCAAGAACAAATAATTAGTATTTTCCTAGTCCACCTCTGATTTTTACATCTAAGGCTAAGACATACGATTTGAGAAGATTAGATAATAAGATTATAAAAGACTAATGAAACCAGAAAATAATTAGATTTGAGAAGATGGAAAATTTGGACATTTTTTTTCTTAAAAAATACTCAAATCTTAATCAATTATCAAAATATTTGTCAAGTAATAAGTAAAAAAAAACTTTCCAGCTCTACAAAGAACATTGTTTAATTCTGAATAAACAATTGCAAATTTACGTTTTCTAAATTAAATGAAAGGTTAAATTATTTTAATAAATGAATCTGTTGCATGTCAGTCAGTCAGTCATTTTCTATACCTGCTTATTCCTCATTAGGGTCGCAGGGGTCTGCTGGAGCCTATCCCAGCGCGTTACGGCGAGAGGCAGGGATACACCCCAGATGGTCGCCAGCCAATCGTGGGGCACACACACCATTCACTCACACACTCACACCTACAGGCAAAAAAAAAAAAAAAGTAAACTATTAACTGTTAATGGAGGGTTTGTGTTTGCTGTTCAAGTATTACTGTAACATGTCAGATGTGAAAAAAACATTCTCAAATCCATCAATTGATTATCATAATAGTTGATAATTAATGTAATGGTGATTATTACTATGATATGATTAATCAATTAATCATTGCAGCTCTGTGTAAAGGTGAAACTGAAAAGGAACATTATTGTTGTCACCAGGTACAAAACATGTTCATCATATCTGGGATGAGCTGATTATAACGCTGTTAAAGAACAGGGTTATGAAGCTGCTGTACAGTTATATGCAATTATGTGCAATTAAATTGCATTAATTATTAATTAATTAATTATTATTGCTTTAAAACAGCTTATATGATTGTTAAGTCATTACAGCATTTATTTATAGATCTCATTTGGTTTATAGATTTTTGCTTTATTTGCTTTTAGAACCCATTTTATAGACCTTATGACGTTCTGAAGGCTGTGACACATCCCTCATAATGTACAGGAATATGAGAAATATATCTGTGCTGCTGGTTTATTGCAGACCAGTAGTTGAGCTGGTTGCTGGTTGAAAGCAGAGACACTGCTTTCTATTTATTCCTCTTCTATCTCACTCTTTGCCTCATTCCATCTCGCCATCAGAGGAAAGTTGCTAATGCTTGTCCCACTGGAAAAAGCAGGTGGTGTACTTCCTTGTCTTTGCAATGAAGCACTCTGCTTAACACTAGAACCGCCAAGGGGGTCATTTTTACCCCCTGGCGTTTTCAAATGCTTGTATTTCTGTCAAAATAAAAGCCCTGCACCTCTAAGTTCATGACTTTTCCTAAAATGGTATTATTAATCATTCTGTGAATTTTGGTGAATCTGTGATAAAGAGAAAAAAAAATATGACCATATATACCTAGAACCGCCGAGGGGGTAATTGTTACCCCCTACAGCTGTCACTCGCAAGCGTCTCGCGCTCCACATCTGGTTGCTTAGCAACGCTCATTTTTCGCGCCACACCCTTCGCGCCACGTCATCCGATTTTGACAGCTCTTACTACTACTGTCATCAATGAACAAACCGGCACGAAACATGGACCCGTCAAAAAGATATATGACAGCCAAAGAGGCCTGGCTGTTGTACCAGGATCTGAGTGAGGCAGAGTCGGAAGGAGGGGAGATAACGGTGGGTTTGAGTGGGACGGAGTCAGAGGGGGGGGACGTCAGTGTGGAGGAATCGGAGGGGGACGGGGAGATCGACGACCCATCATTTTTACCGGGTGATGCGTCATCAAGTGACGATGAGGAGCCGACTTTGCGGAAAAAGCGCCGGCTTCTAGTGACGAGTGAGGGGATTCCCTCCGCGCACACTCCGCGCTCTGACGCAGCTGGAGCCAGCGGATCCGCTGTGACGGGTAAATGCGACAGTGTGTCATTTCAGTTTCCGAGTGTCCCAATCGCGCTGCATACAAGCAAGGCTAAACTAATAATACATATTTCTATTGTTCAGCGCCAGCTCAACCTGTGTGTGAGCCATATGAGACGGCCAAAGATGGAACCATATGGAGACCCATGCAGCCAGGACTGCGGACTGGAAGAGCCCAGTCCCAAAACATTGTGACAGAGAAAGGTCTCCTCCTAGCCAGAGGAGTGCATAACGGGATGAATATCGACGTGGAAGATCTGTAGTCCAAAGAGTGGGGGCTCCCTTTTTTCAGCACCACCATGTCACGCAACCGCTACAGGGAGATAATGCGCTACCTGCGGTTTGACCAGAAAGACACCAGACGCATCCGGCTGTCTCAAGACAAGTTTGCTCTGGTGAGTGAGGTGTGGGACAGACTCATCCAGAACAGTCTGGCGTCTTATAAACCGGGGGCGGAGATAACCGTGGATGAGCAGCTGTTCCCGACAAAGTCACGCTGCACTTTTACACAGTATATGCCAAATAAGCCCGATAAATTCGGCATAAAATTTTGGCTCGCCGCTGATGTGGAAACAAAATATTTACTAAATGGTTATCCATATTTGGGGAGGGATCCAAGTCGCCCAGCAACAGTGAGCCTAGGGGAGAGTGTGGTGCTCAAATTGATGGAGCCTTTTTTGGGGAAAGGAAGAAATGTCACAACAGACAACTTCTTTACTTCTCTCCCCCTTGCCCACAAACTACTGGCAAAAAACACCAGCCTGGTGGGGACAACGAATAAAAACAAAAGATCTCTGCCTCCTTCTGCGCACCTCCAAGCAGCCCTATATGACACCAAAATAATGCGGAGCGACAGCGCAACGGTGACCATATATCAGGGAAAAGAGAAGAAGAATGTGTGCATCCTCAGCACCATGCACACATCAGTGGAGATCCACAAAGACCTGAAGAAGAGGCCAGAAACAGTCTGTTATTATAACAGGACAAAAGTAGGGGTTGATGTCCTGGATAAGATGCTGAGGCAGTACTCCACCCGTGCTGCAACCAGAAGATGGCCAGTTGCAGTTTTTTACAACATATTGGACATTGCTGCGATGAACGCTTGGGTCTTGTACCGAGGCTACACGGGCTCAAATATTACCCGGCGGGATTTCATCCTGGAGCTCTGTAAACTGTTGCGCACAGAGCACATTTCGAGGCCAGCACCAAAACCTGCTGTAACACAGGCCAACCCTGAGGAGAGGAGAAGAAACTGCGCTGTGAAGCGTAAATGCGCCAAAAATAAAACCACAAAGGTGTGCATGAAGTGCCAGCGGGCGGTATGTGGACAGTGCACAGTCAAAATCTACAGCGTGTGCTGACTGTGAGGAATGCGAGTGAGAGCGCAGCGTTAACCAAAAAAATAATTGAAATACTGTAATCTGTTATTTTGTTATTGTGAATACTTATTTGATTTTTCTTTTCATGTTTGTGGTAATCTACAGTTGGTGAATGTCATTATTATTATTATTGTTGTATTATCATTATTATTATTGTTATATTATCATAATTATTATTGTTGTATTATCATTATTATTGGTACATTATCATTATTATTGTATAGAGAAATATGCTGTTTTGTTATTATATTATATATATTTTTCTTCGTTGTTGAACAGTTCCTACAGTTTGTTGTTGATGTGAATATGTTTATTTATTTAATATTTATTGGTGTGCGAGCTAGCGAGCGCCGGGCATCATTAGGCCACTTAATCGTTTTTTCTAAAATCATTATTCATCATTATTATTTTGATATTTATTTATTGTTATTTATTATTTATTTATATTTGTTGTTATTATAATAGATAAATCTGGAATGTTGTTATTGTAAATATTGTGTTATTTGATCGTTTTTGTTGTTTGTTGAACCGGTTTTAAGGTGTGTTGAGTTCGATCAAAATAATTATTTATTTGCAAAAAAAAAAAATCAATATATATATTTTAAACAATTATTTTGTCAAGTCTTCATTATTATTTAAAAAAAAAAGATGAGAATAAGCCACTTCACAACTTGTAGAAATGACATTGTAACATCGCTGACGCTATTGAAGCTGGGGGGTCAAAATTACCCCCCTCGGCGGTTCTAGGAGTATTGGAATCTTGGCGGTTCTAGTGTTAATACAGATTAGTAGGTCAACACTCTCTATTATTATAGGGCTGATTTATGATCATTTCTGCTCTGTGAGGGCTGCTAAAAGCCAAGTATATTAGCCACATACAGCTGCTGCCAATGGAACCTGCCAGAAAATCAATCAGAAACTTACCAGCCCCACGAGGAGAGGAGCAATGAGGAGAGGAGTGATGCAGTCACAGCCCAAAGCTTCACTGTCGCTTTCATAAATATGGTTTATGTCCTGGAAGCAGCTCACACTCACAGGGAAAGTTGGCTGTCTACGTTTCTAAAAAACGCAGATCAGTGTTCATTTTATCAGAGATTTTTATAATTAGTTTTAGTCATAGTGTTGTGTTAAATGCCCATATTAGTTTTAGTCATATTTAGTCAACATGTATTCTTTTTGTTTAGTCACATTTTAGTTGAAAAAAGTCGTGGCATTTTAGTCTAGTTTTAGTTCAAGAAAATTCAAAGTATTTTAGACTTTCTTTAGTCTTTGTCAGCAGGTTGATAGTGATGTTAAGCAAAATTCTAGGCAGTTATCTGTGATAATAAGAACTATTGTTAGGGACCTTTGTTTAGTTCAGTGTGACACACAGAAAAGTTTTGAGGTGACACCACTGGAATTACCAGACTGAACTGAATGTTCCAAACATGCTAAAAGTTGAATAAAGTGTGTAACCCAGCAGGTTAAAACAGTAGCAGAGAGTAGCTTCTGGTGATAAAAGAACAGACGTTGCTACACACACAGGATGGTGCCTTTGCTGATGGAGATTTACAATAACCACATATGTATGTATTTTATTATGTGTAATGATCGCTAAAATATATATTAAAAACATTTTACTTACTATATAATAAATCCATTCCAATGAAATCAAGTATTGATGATTTATACATTTTTTTTTTTAAATGAAATGTAAAAATGTAATGCACGTGTCAAACTCCAGTCCTGGAGGGCCGGTGTGGGTGCAGGTTTTTGTTTCAACCGAGGAGTTACACACCAGGGCTTTTTTTATTTTGAACATTGGCACTGTGTGTATCTGGACTTCCTGTCTGCTGTGATCTGTTCTGTTCAACTTGATGAATTCTCTCTAAAATAATGTGTGTATTGGTTGTTCTGTCTCTGTCATGTGTTGGTCGTCTATGTTTAAATGTTTTAATCTGTGTTTATCCTTCAATTCGTCATCAGAAACGTTGACCTACTTGATAAGGACACAGAGCAGATTTATTCATCACGTCAGCCAATATTCCACTTTATGGCAGCAGTTGTTGATACTAAAATACTGTAGAGGTGAAGCTCTAATATGTGCACTGCACCAAGTGTTTGTGTAGGATATAAATAAAGATAAATAAACTGAAAGCCTTTAATTTTTTTGTGCATAGTCTTCAACTGAGCTCATGAAGCTTCACTTCCTGTCTGTGTGAACGTCTGTTAATCCAGCTCCTGTTTATGGAGGAGCAGCCTCTCCAGCAGCTCTTTGCTCTTTACTCATTAAACAGATTTAATTAGATGAAAGGATGATGGCGACTTTCCAAACCCTGCGTCTGTGACGAGAAAGGCTGAGACGAGAGGCGAAGAGGCAGGAATCAGAGGGAATGTTATGGGATTAGGTATTTTCTGATTTTTTTTTTCTTTTTTGCAGACAGAATTAGCAGGTTAAATACGTTTTTAGATTCAGAAGAATATGTGTCCTGTCTCTGGTTCTTCAGCTCAGTGTGAGAAGAGAAGCATGTTGATATAATCCGATTTATTGTTCTGATGGATTTATTAACACAGGCAAATCACAATGACACTAACTGTCTTAGTACTGCTCTCTGTTAAGAATATAATATTCCACAGAATGCAACTAAAAAACACCTCCACCAAACATACAGTCAAACTACACAGGTACCAGATATCACCACCAGGTTTTACTGAAAGTTTGACAAGAATGTATGGCTGAACTTTTTCAGTTATCTTGGTGACAGACTCTGATGCTGGTAAAAATGTAACCTCCTTGGTGGAGGTAATACATTTTTTCTTAATTGTTTACACACCTTTTCTGAAAGAATGCCTCAAACTTTCAGAACTCTACACACAAATTAAAAAAAAACATGCAATGGGCAAAAATCTTTAATTCTCCTGCAAAATAAACTTTACATTCAAAACAATGTTATTTCTTCTCAAAATGGTACCTTGCTTCCACACAAACCATGATATGAATAGACTTGTATAAGAATCAGTTGAAGACTGATATGCCCAATGTAAAACATCATGATGAATGTAAAACTCTTCTCCCTTCATCATAATGACTGAAGCATTTGTTTGTTCATTGTTGCACTAGCTACAGCCACTACATATAGTTGTAAAATATTTTAAAAAAAAATGTTTTTTTATACTTAGAACACAGAAATATATTTTCTTTTCCCCACAAGAATAATGTCCACAGTGTACATCCCAACCACATTATTAAGGGCACATTATGTGTTCTCCATACAAAACAGAGGAATTTACTGTATACAAATATATAAATATAAAAAACAAAAACTATGCTGCATCCTCTCTTCTGTTTCTGTCTGGCCGCAGAACCTCATCCACATCACAATATTTTCCCTGTCCAAGCAGTGGGAAAAATATCCCCTAGCATGGTGAATGAACAGCATCAACTACTATATCTCCACATGTGTCTTCCATAGCTTGGAGAAAGGGTATACACCTTTGTGGATTTCAGCTAAACCCTTTTTATCTCAAGGAGAAAACACTACAATATGACTGAGGAATAGAGAATATGGGATGTGATCCCATGTGACCAGTCAGTGTCCATAGTAGAGCAAGAGTTTGCATGTTCTCCCCGTGTCTGCATGGATTTTCACCGGGTACTCCGGCTTCCTCCCACAGTCCCACAGCTTCCTCCCACAGAGGTTAATTGGTGACTCTAAATTGCCTGTAGGTGTGAATGTGTGAGTGAAGCGGAAGAAGATGAGACGAGTGATCATAGGTCAGAGTACACTAAGGCACACTAACAGTTATCTTGGGGTCTTGATCCAACTGCTGTTCACTCACACCTATGGGAAATTTAGAGTCTCCAATTAACCTCAGCATGTGTTTGGACTGTGGGAGGAAGCTGGAGAACCTGGAGAAAACCCACCAGACACAGTGAGAACATGAAACTCCACACAGAAAGGTCCCAGACCCAGGACCAAGGAGGTCTTGAACCTGTGACCTTCTTGCTATGAGGTGCTATAAGTGCTAACCCCTTCTCCACCATGTCACCCCAACCTAATGTGTATACATGAATATAAAAAATAATATTAATTCAATCTTAGTTCACTTAGTCCATGTAAACCTGCTGTTGTGTGTATCAGTATAAGTGGAGCAGGCGACTACGGTATGGGGTCTGACAAACCGCATTATTTGGCTTTATTTTTTCTTTTTAAGATATGCAGGAGCCAGATATCACCACCAGGTGGCTCTAAATAAACACCTGTCCATTTACCACAATGTTACCAAACAATAGAACATTCAAAGCAATCAGGATTTCCCTCTGATCATTTCCAAAATGTAATTATCTGTTTATGATACCATTCCCAACGTTTCTTGAAAGTTCCAGGACATACTTTTTGAGTTATCTTGCTAACAAAAGACAGACAGACAAACTCTGGCGATCACATTAGCTCCTTAGCGAAAATAATGATGCAGAGTTATTAACTGACATGGCATTAATTGGAATAATGTATAGGTATAATGTCCATCTTTTGAGGATGAGAACAGAAATACTTCGAGCCTTTAATTAATAATCAGTGTGGTGTTTTAAAGCTGGTTAATAGTGTAACTGGTTTATAACAAAAGGTCATATTTAATGGAGCTGTCATTTATTTGGCAGATAAGGTGACAGACAAGGTATAGTAAACCTACGCAATATATCGATTAAATCGATTAATTCGAATTTACAGTTCAGGACGATGTGTTTTTCTGAAAATCGCGGGTAAGCTAGCGGGGCGCACCCAAACATTGTCGATTCACAAGCATGGCAGCGACTGAGGGAAAGCCGGAGCTTGTACCAAAGAAAGGTGTTGCTACATCTATTAAATGGAATTAGTTTGGTTTTCTTGCATCGGACTTAGAACAAACAACTGCTCGTTGTAAGGTCTGTTCAAAAGCTGTTGCAACCAAAGGAAGCAGCATGACAAATTTATTCCAGCACCTAAAGCAGAGACATGCAGTGGAGTGGGAGAAGTGCAGGTCCCATTTGTCATCTGTTATTTGTTTTTGAGTAGGACAGAGAAAAATCGATTAAAATCGGAAATTGGATTTTTTGAAAAAAAATCTGAGATTTTATTTTTAGGCCATATCGCCCAGCTCTAAGGTATAGCCCTGCATATGTGTACTGCTATTTCTCTGTCCATTGGTTCTTTACTTGGTTGATAGACAGTAAAAAATATAAGGTTGTTACCGTACTGAGACCTGGACACATGCCAACCGCACCTGGACAGGTATGAGGGGCATGGCATTTTTAGACTGAAGGTAGCAGAAATACTCAAGGATTAGCCTCAGCCATCTGCTGCTCCTGCTAAAGACTAAAGACTAAACCACAAGTAATAGCAGCAGTATAAGCAAGTTTTTGCATTAATCAGTAATGTTAATAATTAATAATGTTATTTATCAAAGACTGTATGATATATTAACAAATATTCAATCGGGGAAAAGAGTCTCACAGCAATGCATCAGAACATAGTGATGCTTCTGTCAACACTTTCAGAAGACAACATGACCATGTTCTCCCCCAAATCAGGATCAGCAATATCTGCCACATATGAGTGAATGAATGAATACTATATATTGTTGTGCCTCGCATCATCATTTTGTGTTTCAAGCCTACAGAGTAATCACATTTCTGTGTGCAAGTGGCTAAACACATGGGCTCCATGTGTACTTCCCACCTACGTAGTTGGCAAAAATTTTTGTAGAGTATTCCATTATATAGAGTGTCTGAATACATTAGTCACTTTCAACTAGTATGTGAACAATAACCGGAAAGTTTACTACATCTGATCTTATTTTGCAACATGCAAGTGAACCACACTACATATCCCAGAAGTCAATGGGAGATCAATAACTGTGGTAGAAAAGAACTTTCCCACATTTTTCCCCAAACTTTATTAATACAATAATTACAAATTCAAGTAAGAATCTCCACTTTGTGTTCTTACATAAACTTGAGTAAAGTAAAAGGACGAATAAACATCGAAACTATCATCTCATTAAATAAATATATATCCTACGACACATTAGAAAATGAAATAGTAAAATATTGTGGTGGACACTAGGGGGTGTTGTCTCACACCAGACAGGATGCTTAAGGGGTGTGTTATGGGAAGCGGGGGTGTCAGGGCTGAACTCGACCCGGAGAACCCAAATGCAGAACCAGGAGACAGAATTAGGTTTCACAAAAAAAGGGTTTAATAAGTACACAAAAAATACTGAAAAAAGCAGTTGATAAGTCTCAGGGGAACTAGGGTGGAAGTCCGTAATCCAAGGCATAAGACGAGAGTCCGAAGCAACAGGCAGGGTCAGACACAGAAAGGCAGTCCAATAATGCAAACGTACCGAGAGGGAACAGGCAAGGCTCAGGAAACAAGCAAGGTCGAACACAGGAAGGCAGAGGTACCGACAGGGAACAGGCAAACTCAGGAAACAGGCAGGCAGGTTTAAACACTAGGAGGCAGTCAGGAAAAACGCTGGTCAGTCCTCACACAAGGAAAAATACAAACTGGCAAACTGAAGAGGGAGCACATGGTATATATACACACTGGGAGAGGGAGATAACGAGACACAGGTGAAACACATTAGGGCGGGGGAAGGTAATCACACGAGCAGGAAGTAAAGACACCAGACATGACACAGGAGGGAGGGTGACAAAATAAAACAGGAAATGACGAGACAACACAAAAACACTACTGCCTGGGCGCTGTTGTGACAGGGGGGATTTAAACGCACGGTTGTGGTTGTTGTGTTGGCACTCTGAAAATAAAGCACTGAAAGGCACTACCTTGCCTCTTTACTACTGACCTCCACATTGGTGACACTGACGAGATGGATGCCAGTCTCGATTATCAGCCGGGAAGCTTGGCACAGATTACTGCTACTTCCCCAACGGTTTTTGCAGCTACCATCAAGCTGCCTGAGTTTTGGCAGCACGACCCAGATCCCTGGTTCCAGCACATCGAGGCACAGTTTCACAGTTTCACTCTTTCACCAGAGTCCCCAGGAGGGGACTCTGCTGCTGCGGGCATTTCACCTATCCGACACCGAGTGGGCAGAGCGCCTGTTGTCCCTCAACGGCTTGGGGGACGCAAAGCCCATGGAGCTGATGGCAAATATGCTGGTGCTGCTCGGATCTGGGGAGGCTTCTTTCCTCTTTATCCAGCTGTTTCTCCACCAGCTTCCCCGCCGGTGCGCACAGCTCTCGCCTCTCACACGCACAAAAGATTACTGGGGGTTGGCAGAAGAGGCCGACAGGATCCTGCTGGCATCCCGGTGTTCTCCGGTGCACGCTGTGTTTCCGGTACAGCCGCAGCCCCCGCCAGAGGATTGGGCAGTGCCGACCATTGCTGTGGTGACAGCGTGCCAGACGGACAAGCGGGAGCTTTATTTTTACCATCGCTGTTTTGGCGCCCGCTCTTTCCCGAACCAGGGTAACGCGAAGACCAGCGCTCAGTAGCAGCTGTGGGCTGCTTTTCGCGGGGAAGATGCGTTGTCCGGGGGCCGCCTGTTGGTGGACTCGAAGTGTCCTGCAGGCTTCGGCCGCAGATGCCCTGACTGATGGTACACCCATTCGTACCTTCTGTACTAGGTTTGTGACTGTGATTTAATGGACAACGATTTAATTGGGAGTTTATTGTCGCTTCTGTCTTGGTGCCCATACTGGGTGCGGATTTCTTGTGTGAACACAGACTACTGGTTGATGTGGTGAACCTGATTGATGCTGTCTCGTTTGCCACATACCCCTGCACGCTGGGAAGAGTCGCGCTGTATGCCCTCGCCCGTAGCCCTTGCTACGGGGGACGTATATCAGCAACTCCTCGCTGATTTTCTGGCTCTGACCACCCCGACGTTCTCAGCTGCAGTTGCAAAGCATGGTGTTGAGCATCACATCGCTATGGTTGGCCCACTGGTTTTCGCTCGGGCGTGACGTCTGGATGCTGCCAAGCTTGCCATTGCGAAAAAGTAATTTACCACCATGGAGCAGCTTGGCATTGTGCGCCTCTCAAACAGCCCATGGGCCTCCCCCCTGCATATGGCCCCCAAGCGTGAGGGGGGTTGGCGCCCCTGCGGGGACTTTCACCGTCTCAACAATGCCACCACTCCCGACCGGTACCCCATCCCACACATGGCAGGGGCTGCGATATTTTCTAAGGTGGATTTAGTGCAAGGTTACGACCAGGTGCCGGTCCATCAACAGGACATCCCAAAGACTGCTGTCATCACTCCATTTGGACTTTTGAATTCCTACGGATGCCATTCGGCCTGAAAGGTGCAACACAGACTTTTCAAAGGTTGATGGATACGGTGTTACGGGACATGCCTTTTATTTTTGTGTACCTGGACGACATCCTGGTGGCCAGTGTTTCTCCCAAGGAGCACAGCTAAGTGAACATGGACTGATTGTTGATTGCTACTGCTTAGTAGGCAATGCATACTAAGGTTTTGGATGCAGCTATGGTCTCCTTCAAACCCCCACAATGTGGCTCCCTAAAACAATGGGGCCCCAGTTGTTACTCAACAGCACCTTCTGTAATCAGCAGCTAATTTACAAGACTACCTTGTGGATCCTCCCAGCAGGGATTCCCCTGGAAGCCCCCTCTGATTGGCTGTAGTGCACCACTAGGGATGATGGGATGATGTCACTAAGGACACAAAGGCACAGGCTTACCTGAAAACTAGGCTCTTTAACTCATACAACTGGCATGAAGACAGAAGACACATCAACCTACTCTCAAACATCCTGCAAACACAGAGTGCAGTCGTTGAGTGAACAGTTCCTCTTGCACTCCCTGAAGGCCTCAAAGAAGAAGTTCCCTGCTGGACAGGTTTCTTTTTCTCCCTCCGTTTGGTTGATGATTACCCCCTGATCAAAGCTGCTTCTTCCCGAGGATGCAGGCGATAACCTGCCTGTGAAAGGAGGACAGCAGAGAAAGGATACTACAGCAACAGACATGCTGCAACTCCAGATCAACACAACCCCGGATCAACAAACTCGGGATCACAACTCCATCAGAGTAAGAGGTCATCTTCTGGGCAGTGAGTGTGTGTGTTTTTTTTTTCAGTGTTTCACTTGTTACTGTATGGATCACCACATCTGTTGCATTGTTGTTTGTTACTGAGATCAGCCCTCTCTCTCTCTTTCTTTTGCTACCTCTCTATTTTTCACTCTTCTTGTCGCTTGTTACTAAAACTTACATTCATACATACACAGCAATCCATGCACATTCCCTGTGCTCTCTTTGTCTCAGATGTGGACAAGTCGCCATCTTGTCTCACACACTAGTATCAAGGAGTGTGTTGTCCTGGCGTAACCACCAACCGCCATTTTGATAAATTGTCATCTCAGCATGCCACCATCTTGTGAGTCCTACAAACACACAGCCTCACTGTTTTCTTGGTTTTGTTTGTTTTACAGTATTAATTGTGAATTACTTACTGATTGTCATTAAACTTTCTTTTGTATTTACAGAAAAAGCCTCCTGGTGTCTGTATATTGTAACAAAAAGCTGCTTGACTCAGCCTGTGTATGAATTCAAACCTTCCCCTTTGTTTCCTAACTATATGGTCTATGACACAAAGCTAATTCTAGGGTTGCAATCATTGTGAGACTGATGATTATACTTATTAGTCCGGTTTATCCAGTGGTGCCCTGTTTTATTTGATTAATTTTGATGAATAAAATCCATTTAATTTCCATTGTTAATAATTATCTTTGATAAGAAGACTTAAGAAGAAATGAGGGAAGGATAGAAGAAGGGAAGGCAATATAGAAAGAAGGAGGGAAGGGTAGAAGAAAGGGAAGGAGAATGAGGGATATAATGAGGAAGGATGGGGGGACCGTGGGAAAGGAGGAAAGAATTGCAACATGCTTTTTGTTTTCTTTTTTCCTACCTAGCAATTAGTTTAGTAAAGTAAAAAAATACTTTACTTACTACTACTTACTACTTACTACTTACTACTTACTTTTATTATCTGGGGTCTCATGTGAAATTCATGTATGGACAATACCGCATGTACTTATAAGCTTGTATTTGCTAAAGCTTATTATTGTTTCCTATATTTTACTTAAAAATGTAAAACTCACTAGATGTTAAATTGGTGAAGTAATAATATGCTATACTATAGCACATATTAGGCAGGCTATCTGTCTGTCTGTCTGTGTGTGTGTGTGTGTGTGTGTGTGTGTGTGTGTGTGTGTGTGTGTGTGTGTGTGTGTGTTTGTGTGTGTGTGTGTGTGTGTGTGTGTGTGTGGGCGTGCATGGGGGGGGGGGGGGGGTCTGATAAAGTGTAAATTCCATCTCTCCCTAATGCTAAACTGGAGCTGATCTCTGAGACAGAATGTGGTAGTCTGTAGTTGAGTGCATGAACATTAGTGTGTTTGCTATGATCCATATTCAGAATGTATAAATGTGTACAGGCTGTAACATTATGGGAAAAGCTATAAATATGTTGTGTTTCCAAACAGAAAGTGTGTGTGATATAATCTCCTCCTCTGTCTCTGGCTCTGCAGAGCAGGCGCATTGCTGTGGTTTAGGCTGCTACGATGCTACAGACTCTGCTTTATCTCAAGCTTCTGCTGCTCTCTGCTCTTTAACTGTCTCTTACTGGGGCTTAGATTTGATAAGAAATGTGTCTTCAGAGGATTATACTGTAAAAGTAGTAGCTTTGCTCATAAAATGTGATTTGCTCTTTTGCAAGGTAAGCATTTTTACTGCTCTTACAAGTGCCGTTAGTTCTATAGTTTAATCTCTGCAGCCTGTTAATATTAGGGAGCACAGCTTTCTATTGAACATGGTATTTATAGTTAATAATTCTGTATAAATCCTTTGAATGGTCTAGCAGGGATAGAGCTGGGTAAAGCTTGAATTTATATTCCAGTGACTGCTGTGCTTTTCCGCCATATAGAAGCCTGTTGTATTACAGCATGTGGGTCTAAATAACAAGTCAAAGAACTCCATGAAAAGTGAATTATTATCCACTGCAACACACTGCAATACTAAATTATCTTGACACATTATGCTGTTCATGTAGTCATGTATATGTATATATATATATATATATATATATATATATATATATATATATATATATATATATATATATATATATATATATATATATATATATATATATATAATTTCAACTTTAAAGTCTGAAACATAAACTCAACTCATGTCAACTCATGGCAATCAACCAAACTGGAACCTGAATTAACTTCACACAAGAATAACAAGAATTAGCACTTGACACCAAATAACTAATATTAGTCTGTTATGTTTTTGTGTTGCAGGTTTGTTTGTATCTTTATGTTTTCTAAAAACTTAAGCAAAATGTTGGTGTAGTTCACAAATTAGAGTGAATGTGTCTTCTCTTATTCCAGTAAATCAAGTTGATGTTCAGCTAATTATGCAGAAGCTTTGACAGCAAGTGGGAAAAAGTCTGATCTCGTCTCTGTTTATAACTGAAGAACAGCTGAAAACAAATGTCTAGACACAAGGTGCATATTATTGTGTCTTATTGTGTAACATTACTCTCAAGTCTTTCTGAAAAACCTTGTTCATGGTGACAATAGCCTGGGTTAATTCTAAAGTTAGATACCTGTAACATGAGTCATGATGATGTCTTATGAGTGGTGTTTTACCAATATTAAACAAAAAACATGAATGGGATGTTTGGACCCTTGCTAAGGAAATAAGGTCATTTTGTATGTGTAATATACACCACAGAATCAGCACTTTGCATATATTTTGATTTTGGCATTATAAACTGGTTCATCATCTGTTTTCACAGATGAAAAAAATAATTTTGCTGTTTCAACCACTTCTTAAGTCATGGGCACAGTACAGAAAATGATAATTTCAGTCTGAATGTGGCCCTGAATCATCGGCTGCTTTCAGGATAGACTCACAATCCTTGATCAGAATAAAATGCTAACTGTTTATCTCCCTCATCACTGCTGTAATGAGCAAACTTCTTTATAAAACAAAAAGTAAAATAAGGATAACCTACATCAAATTAGATAACAAAAGTGTTCTGATGACTCCAGTTATTTTGGCGAAGAGGTTGCTTTTGCAGCTCAATCCTGGATCGATTTGGTAATTATTTAGGTTCACTCAAGTCAGACATTTCCACAAAAATCTTTTTTACAGCAGATATTTAGTTGACTGGCTGTAAATACTAATATTAACAAAGGAAACAGTAAGAAATGTCAGTGAGTAAGCATTCGCAGCCAGAACCTGGAAATGCAAAGCTGCCATCAGTAATGTTATTGATTATACACACACATATACACACACACACCGCAGTGTCTTTGTTTACAAAGAGAGGAGGTAATCAGAGAGAAGAGAGCAAGATGGTGGAAGCCTCCATCTTACAGGAACTGCTTCCACATATCTCAATTTGAGTCATGACACTTCTGAGGAAGCTGAATGTGCAGAATAATCAAAAATTTCAAAGCATTTCAAGTCAAAACTCAAGTGCCTAAGTAAGAAGTCAGTGTTTATTAGCTAGTTAAAAGCTGCCATGATGTTGCAGTCAATACAGTAATCCATATATAGTGAAGATTCAAGATGGTTTTTGATCTAGATTTCCCCCAAATAAGTATGGATACTAATACTAATAAACACTTGTGTCATTAAGATGCTGATAACGATTCTTAACACTAGAAAATGAGAATGCGATGCATCCGGAAAGTATTCACAGCGCTTCACTTTTTCCACATTGTGTTATGTTACAGCCTTATTCCAAAATGGATTCAATTCATTTTCATCTCATCTTCTATACCTGCTTATTCCTCATTAGGGTCGCAGGGGTCTGCTGGAGCCTATCCCAGTGCATTACGGCGAGAGGCAGGACTATACCCCAGATGGTCGCCAGCCAATCGTGGGGCACACACACCATTCACTCACACATTCACACCTACGGGCAATTTAGAGTCTCCAATTAACCTCAGCATGTTTTGGGACTGTGGGAGGAAGCCAGAGTACCCGGTGAAAACCCACGCAGACACAGAGAGAACATGCAAACTCCACACAGAAGGGTCGCAGCCCCAGGACCAAGGAGGTCTTGAACTTGCGACCTTCTTGCTGTGAGGCAACAGAGCTAACCCCTGCTTCACCGTGTCACCCACAATCCATAATGACAATGTGAAAAAAGTTTTTTTTTTTCAGAGTTTTGCAAATTGATTGCAAATAACAAACTAAGAAATCACATTTCCATAAGTATTCACGGCCTTTGCTCAATACTTTCCATCTTTGGCAGCAATTACAGCCTCAAGTCTTTTTGAATATGCCACAAGCTTGATACACCTATCTTTGGGCAGTTTTGCCCATTCCTCTTTGCAGTACCTCTTAAGCTCCATCAAGATGGATGGAAGTGTCAGTGCACAGCCATTTTCAGATCTCTCCAGAGATGTCCAATCAGATTCAAGTCTGGGCTCTGGCTGGGCCACTCAAGGACATTCACAGAGTTGTCCTGAAGCCACTCCTTTGATATCTTGGCTGTGTGCTTAGGGTCGTTGTCTGCTCCAGAGGTCAAGAGCACTCTGGAGCAGGTTTTCATCCAGGATGTCTCCGTACATTGCTGCATTCATCTTTCCCTCTATCCTGACTAGTCTCCCAGTTCCTGCTGCTGAAAAACATTGGCCTGGTGATGAGTGGTGCCTGGTTTCCTCCAAACATCATGCCTGGCATTCATGCAAAAGAGTTCAATCTTTGTCTCATCAGACCAGAGAATTTTGTTCCTCATGGTCTGAGAGTCTTTCAGGTGCCTTTTGGCAAACTCCAGGTGGGCTGCCATGTTCATTTTACTAAGGAGTGGCTTCTGTCTATTCTGTCCCTTCAGGGGAGTGTCTACTGTTTCAGTTCAACTGCACGAGGCCCAATGATGACGACTCCTGCTGCGACTCATTGTGGCCCCCCTGATGCATGGCTGGATTAAAAGAATGGGCTGAAAGGGCTGCAGCCCCAGGCCTCGCCACCAGAGGGAGCCGCCGTTTGCTGATGTCAAATGACTAAAGTTAATAGAAGTAGAAAAAAAAATCGAGTGAAAATGTCGGGTCAAAGGAAACACGAGAGCGGGGCAAAAAAGAGAAAATTGCAAGCATTAAAAAAGGAGAGAGTGACAGAATTAATTCAGAAAACACCGAAACTAACCAATATATGGAGTAGTTAGCCTGCTACGGCTACCACCAGCAAAGAAGCAACTGTCAGCAATGAACAGGCCACTGACCAAGCAAGCACAGCTAGCCACTCTGCTAGCAATACAATATCTGAGGAAACAAGTGCTGGAGAAGAACCCGCAGGTAATGTAGTGGAGGAGACGGTTGATTCTGAGACAGGGGCAAAAACAGATATATATCGTCAGATGTCGCATGTTGGGGAGAAATTAATGAGGAGATGCGAAGGTACTGGGCCGGAAAGGGAATTAACCCTTAACCATACAGGCTACCATACAGGCCTGATTGGCGGATTGCTGCAGAGATGGTTGTCTTTCTGGAAAGTTCTCCTCTCTCCACAGAGGAACGCTGGAGCTATGACAGAGTAGAGTTCTTAGTCACCTAGTCACCTCCTGACTAAGGCCCTTCTCCCCCGATCTCTCAGTTTAGATGGCTGGCCAGCTCTAGGAAGAGTCCTGGTGGTTCTGAACTTCTTCCATTTATGGATAATGGAGGCCACTGTGCTCATTGGGACCTTCAAAGCAGCACACATTTTCTTCATTTTTCCCCAGATTTGTGCCTTGAGACAATCCTGTCTCTGAGGTCTACAGACAATTCCTTTGACTTCATCCTTGGTTTGTGTTCTGACATGCACTGTCAACTGTGGGACCTTATATAAACAGGTGTGTGCCTTTCCAAATCATGTCCAATCAATGATTGCACCTGAGCTCAATTTTGAGCTTCATGGCAAAGTCTGTGAATACTTATGTACATGTGATTTCTTTGTTTGTTTTTTTGTTTTTTTTTTTTTTTATTTTTAATGAATTTGCAAAAATCTCAAAACCACTCTTTTTCATGTTGTCAATATGAGATGTTGTGTGTAGAATTTTGAGGGAATGAATTGAATCCATTTTGGAATAAGGCTGTAACATAACAAAATGTGGAAAAAGAGCTGTAAATACTTTCCGGATGCACTGTACACCACTTGTCAATGTTTTTGTTGTTCAAATCAAGTTTTGAAATATTGATTCGATTCGCTACATCTTTCTGTAAACATAAAGATATATATTTTCCAAAATCTGGTGTAATATCTTGTAATCTTATGTGGGATGAGCAAAAGGTTTGACATGGCACATATCGTAGTTAGACCAAACCCTTATAATTAACTAATAACCTGTAAGGTTTTTTCTATTCGTCATTGTTTTTAAATCATATGTTGTTTGTTTGTTTGTTTTATGACAGAAGGAATGGCTGTGTCTGAACTGCCAGACTCAAAGAGCTTTGTCAGGACAGCTGGGAGACTCAAGAAAAACACAACAGCCTTCCCCTGTATCACCCAAACCCGAGAACCAAGTCGCACCTGCAGCCAAGAAGGCAGAACCCAAACCTGCCCAGACAGCAGCAGAGCCCCCAGAACCACAGCCCACACATGCCCCCAGCGAGGAAGTAACAACACTTTCAACCACAAAAGCAAAGACAGAGCCCAAATCTGTAATGGCCTGTAAACAGCCTGAGACCACTGTCACACCCACAGAACCAACAGCTCTATCTATTCCAGCTGAAAATCAGCCCTTAATACACACTATTGCTCCTGTGCAACAGACAGTAGTAACACCACAAGAAGTGCCAAAGACAGATGTTCCTGAGGCAGAATCAATGAAAATTAAACTGGATGCAGTGAAACAGGAGCTCAGTGTGGCTGAATCTGAGTCTAAACCTGACTCAGAAGTCACAGTTGAAGCAGATGTAGCTTATTCTGTCCCTTTGACGGAGGTAACAGCTGCACTCACTTCCCTGACTGCTGCAGAGGAAGTGATGGCTGGAGTTGTTCCAAAGACTGAAACAAAGCCAGAATTGTCTTCTTCAGGGAAAATTATTAAGGAAATGCAGCCTAATGATCAAATCAAACTGACAGAGCCAACAGCTTCACAGAAAATAGAGTTGGAGCTAAAGTCACAGGAACCACAGCCGACAGTGGAAATAGAACCTACAGCAGCTGACAGGAAGGAAGCGGGTGATGAGTTGGTTGAAAAAGTAACTGATGTCACATCAACTCCAGATCTGCAACCAGCATCAACAAAGAACATCACCATCAAAGTAAGAATGGCTCCACTTCATATACACAAATTATTGTATTGACAAATCTCAAAGTATGTAACATGAAATTTGAAATTGCATAAAAGGAAAATATTTAGATACTATGGAAAGACATCCTGGCTATACCTTACCTCAATTAAAGATTGATTACAAATGCTGTCTTTGAAACACTTTATTACATTTTATTGCCATTTTTTTATGATAAATGTAATGACACCAAAAATAGCATTGATTAACTTTTGAGGTCTATTTTGTGACGATGCATCTTATATGACACATAATGACACAAATATATATATATATATATATATATATATATATATATATATATATATATATATATATATATATATATATATATACTAATTGATGATGCACCTTTCTACTCTATTATGCCACATTTACTTTCAGAACTAAATTACATGCTATAGTAAGTTAGTCAGTTAGTAAAGACAAGGTAAAATATCTAGCAATGCAAGTGTGGTTCTCATCTTGTTTTCTCACATTTTTAAGGATCAGGATGAATCCAAAGAAGATCCAATGAAAACAAGAAAGGATTTCCTTCCTACTGAGCAGCTCACATTGGAAACTAAAGATTTCCCTGTGATAAATACTCAGGCTATATCTGAAGAGGAGAAGAATGAAGAAGATGAAGTCCAGGTTGTACCCATATCAGAAGAACTGAAGGATGAGAACGTGGTCAGTGATGAACCTAAAGAAAAAAATAAAACAGAAACAGATATATCCATGACAGCAAAGAAAGTGGTTAAAGCTGAGAGAAGGCGCCTGAGTTTCCAATTAATGGAAGAGAGCAGTGAAAGTGAGCTCACACCCTCACCTAAAGTTCAGAGAAGAAGGCTGGAGGTTAGCAAAATTTCATCCAGCAGTGAGGACATCCAAACTGAAAGTGCTGACTCCTCTATAGAAGATGAAGAATTCATCCGCAAGCAGATAATGGGTATGGGTGATGAAGAAGAAATGTCTCTTTCAGAAGATGAGAAAGAAATGCAATTGGAAAATGAGATAGCTATCAAGGAGGTTGAGCTTGATAATGCTTCAGTGAAACCAACGCTGTCTTTAAAAGATGGTACAGATAATGAAGATGGCCCAGCTTGGAAGAAAGCCCTCCCAAAAACTGAAGCTGCAGCTACTACTGAAGCTCCTGAAACAGTGCCCAGCAGCACTTTCAAGAAAGCTATTCCACTCATGAGACAGAGGCAAAGTACTGATGAAGAAGTAGAGAGCATCACAGAATCCCTGTCAAAGGGATCATCCAGTGTTCAGGTATCTAGCTTTACTCCAGGATCTTCACCTACGTCTGCCTCATCTCTAGAGGAGGACAGTGACAGCAGTCCCATTCGCAAGAAGGTCAGCGGGGACAAACAGTATCGCAAAGGTAAACACAGGCAACCAACCCAGCCTCTGCCCACCATTGAAGACTCCTCTGAGGAAGAAAAGATGAGGGAGGATGAGAAGTCTAAAAAAGACAAAGATGAACTAATGGTGCTTGAAGAACACCTGTCACCAACTGAGTATGCTTCCTCCAGAGAGGATCTGAGACAGGTCACCGTAGCAGATGAAACCAGTAGAACATCTGGCTCTGAGTACTCTGACAGCATAGAATCAGAATCCGACACTAGACAACCTGTACAGAGAGGATGTAAGCCTTCACCAACTGTGATACCATACACCCCTTCTGACCCGTTTGAAGAGGGGCATATGTTGTCAAAATCATTGAAGAGTGCAGAAGAAGCATATGAAGAAATTATTCAGAAATCAAAAGCTATTCCAGGGGAGAGTCCAGATATTGAGCCACTCCATGGGGGAATGCCAATAGAGGATTATCTTTATGAATCCTTAGTTGAAGAACCTGAAATTAGGACAAGTGAATCTCAAGAGGAAGAACCCAAATGGGACACTGGCTCTGAACTTCTCAAGAAACTTAGGTCTCCAGAGGAGGTTTACGAGGAGATGATGCAGAAAAAGAGAGAATTGATGATGATAGAGCAAGAGTTTCAACAGGCCCAGACTGCAATGGAATCTTCCTCAGCTGTGCCCCTCCCAGTTGCTGAGACCTGTGCGGTCAACATGTCTACAGGCGAGTCACCCCTTACTGCACAAACTATGTCTCTTACAGGCAATGAAACTACCAGTGAACTTACAGTAAAGAAAAAGAAACGGCCAGCTCCACCACGCCCTTCTGAACCCCCTAAGCGGTCTGAGGTGACTGTTGTTCACACCACTCCTTCTGGATCTATAGGTTTTGTAAGACCAATGGTTCCTCAAGACCCTGCTCTCAGAAAGGCATTATTCCCCATTCCAGACCTCAAGATTACCCAGTGTTCATCTGGTGAGGAAGAGGATGACAGTCTTGCAGATGAGTATGGTGTTGGAATTTCCTCTGACATTACGCCCAGTGATGATTCTGAGACTAAAGATGATCCATCCACAAGCCCACCTATGTCTGAAACCAATGAAATGGAGCCCATTTGTGTGGGCTGTGAAATTCCAGAACCCAAACCAATTCCAACTCCAATATCAGCCCCAGAACTAACAACTACACCTTCCCCAGTGTCACCAATGTCTCCTCTAACTTCACCAGCCACTCCAGATTCCAGTTTGGCATCTAATGCTACATCATCATCCTCAATCCTCGCACAAACACCTCTTTCATCAGATTCAACTCCACTGTCTTCACCAACACCTCCAACTTCAATTTTAACCCAGTCTCCTCCAGATATCTCACCACCATCAATTGCAGCAGTGTCTCCTAGTGAGGGCTCCTTTCCTAGTCAAACGACAGTTATAGTTGCAATACCAGATGTAGTGTCCGATCCTTCCAAAGCTCAAACAACTGCCATTGTTCAAGATAAGTCATTTACAGCTGAGGTTCCAACTGCAGTCCCAGAAACTCCTGTACCTGTTGTACCTGTTGTTGTTCAAATGCCAGACTTAGTTTCATCTCCATCTCAGGTGCCTATTGAGCCTCCAATTGTTATACAGGTCTCAGCACCAAGTCGAGAACCTATTGTTGTTCCAGCTCAACCTACAGGCATCAGTACAGCGGCACCTATTGCAGTATCATGTCCACTTCCAGTTGCCACTCCAGCTTCAGGCCATGTTGTTTCTGGCTCTGTCACTCTGACCCCTGATCCAGTCATAGTTGAAATGCCTGACCTGGTTTCAACTACATCTCCAATCTCTGCACAAAGCCCACTGCCAGGCTCAGGACTGATAACTACCCAAGCTCAAGCCCAACCCAAAGTGGTATATTCAGTCCCTATTCAACCAGCTGTCCCATTAGTGGCTCCAGTAGTTGTTCCAGCTTTAGCTCAAACAACCCAAGTGGCTACACCAGTCCCAGCATCAACGACCATAGTCAAAAAGAAAGTCCCACCACCCCCTCCCCCTCGGTCTACTTCAGTTTCATTACCTGAGCCTACTACAGAGCTGCCACTTGTTCAAACAGATCAGCCTGTCACCCCTACTATATCAACTACTATAGCCATGGGAACCACCGTAACTGACAAGCCAATGCAGTCTGTAGTTGTAGATATACAGCCTAGAATGGAGTACATACAGCCAGATAGTGTAGCTGTCCCTCAAGTAGTGAGCCCAGCCAGACAAGGACATGTAGTCATCATTGTGCCTAGTGTAGAAAATATATCTCTGCTCAGCCAAACTCCACAAGATATATCTTGTGCACCACCGGTAGCTTCCGCAGCTTCTCTGCCACCAAGTATTCATATAGCCACACACCCTGTGGTTGCCAGTATATCCCCCTTTTCCACAGCTGCTTCAGATATAACCAGCACAGATACAGCTAAGATGTCAGTAGTGCCAGTAGCTTCAGTTCCACCAGTTCTGTCAAAACCTATGGCAGAGGCAATGTTTGTAGAAACAGTAGAGATACCTGTAGTAGAAACACCTCCACCATATCCTACCACCATCATACCCACAACCACTATTCAATCAAAGCCACCTGTTCCCACTGCAGTTACAATTGATATGGCCACAGTAGCAGAGGTTTCGGTTACAACTGGCTCTAATCAAACTGCCAAACCTCCTCCACCCATACCACCTAAGCCTATATTAATTCCAGCTGGACTGATTTTCAGCCATAAACCAGGAGAAAGCGTCAAGCCTCCCCCCATGGCCCCCAAAGCTGCGACACTGCCAAGGACCAAACAACCTCCAAATGCGCTATCACTTAGCCTGACACGACCTGTGGAGTCGAAGTTGGGAACAACATCTCCGAAGTCACCTTTGTCTCCTAGACATGCCAAATGTCTGCAAACCTATGTGGTGATAACTCTTCCATCTGAGCCAGGCTCACCAACAGAGGGCATAACAGTCCAGGCACCTGTAAGAAGAGGCTCCATCCCGACTACCAATGTTTCAGTGGTATGGACCACACCTTCAGAGCAGAAATCACCCACTGAGGTAACCCCAGCACAGGCTGCAGTTAGGCGAGCATCTGTCCCCAGTTTAAGTCATCCACCTCCAATACCTGTAGATCCAACTCCGGCAATAGAGCTAGTGACAGCCTCTGAGATATTGACTGCTAAAATGCAAGATTTTGTGCCTTCCTTAATGCAACCACCACCATCTGTGGCCAATGACATGACAATTCCATCAGGTCAGCAGGCACCTATTCAAGCACATAGTGTTCCCCTTCCAATTAAGAAACCATATATCCCTGCAATAGGGCAGCAACATCAGCAACAACAACAACAACCAATTATTCAGCCACTGGCCATGTCTGAAGTTATCATAATCCCTCCAGAGCCAAAGGTTCTTGCTGAGACAGTCCGAGCCACAGCGAGAGCAGAGTCGACACCAGTTGTTACTCTGCAACCACAGACTGTTACAGAAGTTATAACAGTTCCACAAGAGGTTTCAAATGAAGCAATTGTTCCTCAGGCCCCAATACCAACTGTACCTCTTCAGCCATACACTCTGACAGAAGCTAATGTTTTTCCACTACAATCCGAGGTACCTTCAGGTACATCAGTTCCTCAAGATAGACCAGCTGCAGTCTCCTCAACTGTCTTTTGTCCACAAATTGCAACTCAAATTAAAATACTGCAAGAAGAACAAGCTATGCCTACTAAGAAAATAGTTACAGATGTAATTATGTTGAGATCACCAATAGAAGTTGGTCAAGAAATTCTTGTTGATCAGCAACTTATGGTAGATGAAGCAGCATCTAACATTACACAACAAGGATTGTCTACAAGTTTCAATAATACAGACACCATTGCTGAACTACCATCAGTACCACAAACTGTGACCTCATTTGAGGTTTCATCTAAAGTGACAAAGACGTTTTCTACTCCACCTCCTGCAGCTAAAGTGGTGACGTTACCTACAAAGTATGAATTACCAACAGAAGATTTTTTAAATAACACTGCTGTTAGAGTTCAAGGAGTTACAACAGCATCTCCAGTAGCTCTTCCTCTACCTGAAGTAACTGAAGTTACCCCAACACCTGAAGTTGTTATGTTGACACCACTTACTGCTAAGATGGTAACTCCTGCAAGTGCTGAAATAACACCGTCACCTGTTTTAATTGAAGTCCAAAAAATGTTAGTACAGCCAGAAGTGCCTCCTGTTACTTATATGCCACTGGATTATGGAGCAATTACAGCCTCAGTCATGTCACATTCAACACCTCCACTGGAGGTCATAGCATTAGAGCCTGAACATGAGACACCTCCAGAGATTTTAACAAAGGATTTTGTTGTAAGAACAACTTCAATACCACCATCAGTAATGCAACCTCAGGCAGTGTCGGGAATGCCAGTTGGAGTTATTACAACTGAGGAAACCACCAGTAGGAGGAGGACATCAGTATCATCCATAGTAATGCCACCTTACACCACAAATGAGATATTTACCTATCCTCCAGAGTATGAAACCCCAACACAGGTAGTCACAGCTAAAGCCTTTTCTGCTACCAGGAGAGAATCCATCACAATGCAAAAACCATTGCCATTGGCACAGGTCGTAATCATGCCAGCGGAAAAAGATGTTCCTATTGATGGCTATGCTGCTCAGTTCCCCTACAGGAGAGGCTCTATGGCTTCAGCAGAACAACCACATGTATTAACATATTCAGCAGAATATGATCACCCTCTGGAGATTACAACGACTGAAGCCTACACCAGGAGAACCTCAATACCGACTGCACAGGACATTCCACGGGGTGTATCTGTGTCTCCAATTACCATCACTAAATTTCAGCAAGAGTCTATTGAGAGCCAAGAGATTCGGGGACCAGAGAAGGTGGTCTCCAGTATGAGTCACATGTACTCTTCTTCAATTTCCACCTCAGGTCATCCTCCAGAGAGCCTGCCAAACCTGGTTTCCCAGGTGGTCACCACTGAGGTCCAGAGGACCACTGTGTCTGTTGTCCATGAAAGATTTCCACAGGTTCCTCCACCCAGTGTAGCCATCACTATACAACCAGATGTAGCTAAAGTCCAGCCTCTGCTTAAACAGAATGGAAAACCAGTCTATCCTGGCAATGTTATTGATTTAACTACCATGAAGGTTGGCATCAAGATGACTGAACAAGGCATGGACCTTACACCACCGCAGTCATGTAGACAGTCATTTTCAAGTGACAGCAGTGGACGTCAAATCACAGCAGTGCAGCCTGAGATAGTGAATCTGAGTGCAGAGGTCACTCCTGCAACCACCCTGTCTGTAGTCACGGACAGTATCACAATAGTTACTTGTACAGCCACGATTGCCTCGCATAGCACCACCCCAGCAGAGAAACCGCTCAATTTGCAGGGCCCTGTTACATCATTGCCGCTGCCTCTCACAACATATAAACCATTCGAGCCACTAGCTCAGATTGTATACAAACCTGTGGACGCCCAGCCCATAGTCACACCTGTAGCATCCAAAGCACAAGACATACCTATTAATCTTTCCTATGGGGCTATTGTCTCCTCAGAAGCAACACAGTCAAGCAGTAGAGAGTCTGTCCTTTCTCTAGAGGCCACAGGAGCCATGGATTTGTCAAACTACAAACCAGTGAAAGCCATGGTAGCTTTGTCTGGAATGAGCCCAGGAGTAGTGACGACTGTTGTAGAGGATGATGGTGCTCCAGTTGACCTTACAGCTGGTAGGAGGAGTGTGTGCTGTGATGTCATCTACAAGCTGCCTTTTACAGGAAGCTGCAGAACACTGCCACCAATCACTAACCAGCCTGACAACCGTTTTGGCTACAGAGATGACCACAACCAATATGATCATGTTGGACTGTATGGTATCAAAGGCATGAATGGTATAAAATCATCAATGTCTGAGACCAACCTGACAGAGGCAGGACTGTTCCCCTATGATCACAAGAATGAGTATGAACATCTCAATGGATCTTCAGATGCAGCTATAGACCTCACTGCTGCTAAACTTTCTTCTGGTGAGTATAGAATTTATTTTCTTCGGTCTCTGTTTGCTCTATGGACATGGTTTATTTCATAGATTTGAAACTTTTATTTAAATGTGCCACTGCTTTCAAACATATGTTGTTACAATCCAATACTTTCTGAAGTCAGTTTATTCAGTTTGCATTTAATGTGCCACTTTCATTTTTTCATTGTTAGAAATTAATGCATGCTTGTTTATTTCTTTTTTTTTGTCTTCATACAGATGCATGTGTTTGCCTTCGTGTGCTCCCTCAATATTTTGGTTTTGCTTCATGCTAGCCAAAATGACTGCAGATATGCATGTGCAATATAAGTCTTTTTAAATCCAAATTGCATGGCCTTGATTTCACATATAGTATGTTTGTTTCCAAAATTGATGAATGACAAAGGAAAATCTATATTTTTTTACCTATTGTGGCAGGTAAAGCTCTAGACTACACTAGCAAAGCTACTGGAGCCTACCCTGGGATGACTACTGCTCCATACTCCCAGGTTCCTACAGCTGGATGTGGTGTAAATAGTGTTCTAAGAACCTCAGATGGAATAGTTTACACCTCTGTTGCTGCACCAGTTCTATCCACATATGCAATTACCATGCAACCAGGCTCCATCTTTAGCACAACATTAGCCTCTACAGTCCAGAACCAGTCACTGCCCCATCCATATGGTTTCATTCCCTCTACAGACCCAGGACAGATCATTCCCTATGACACAGGAGTACCTAAGGAGCTCCTACCCACAGTGTTGGCTGACATCATAACAGGGTATCCAGAGATGTACTCTGACACCACCCTGGAGGCAATTGCTGCCTCTCTGGATGCCCTAGCCTCCTCTCCAATATTCCCCGGTCTAGACAACACCAAGATGGCCCGGTATCAGATGGAGAGAGAGTTTCTAGAACTAGAAAAGCTTAAGCAGCTCTGTCTTGCTGAGGAGCTGGAGTGGGAGAGGCAGGAGATTCAGCGTTACCGTGAACAGGAGCAGCTGATGGTCCAAAGGGAGCTTGAGGAGCTCCAAGCTCTAAAACAGCAGCTCCTCTTGCAGCAGGAGGAAGAGCATCATGCCCACATAGTCGCCCAGCAGGAGACCTATGCACAACAGAAAGAGCAGCTGCAGCAAATCCAACAGCTCCAACTGCAACTCCAGCACCAGTTAGATGAGCACTACAGCAGTACTGGTAGCACAGGGAACCTCCTAAATGCCAAATATGCAGGGGTGGGGGACAGTGGGCAGTACTGGCCTGTCAAAGATGAGTGTACAACTCCATCTATTGGGACACAGTTAGATGAAAAGCAGGACCAGCTAACCCTAGTGAAGAAGCTACAAGCTGACCAGGACGCAGGGAAAAAGATAATTGATAGTGGAGTGCAGACTGATGACGAAGACTCCGCAGAAAAGCAGCATGTAGGAAGAAGAAAAAAGAATAAGAGGAATGTAGACAGCTCAGCTCAGACTGATGATGAGGATCAAGATGAATGGGATACTCCCACGAAAGCTCGACGGCGGTCACGAAAACATAGCAGCGATGGAAAACATGGCTCCAAAGTCTCTAGCATTGCTATCCAGACTGTAGCTGAGATATCTGTTCAAACTGACCACTCTGGCACTATCAAACGACCCAATGTCCAGATGGACACTAAGGTGGAAATCATCAAGCATATATCTGCTCCTGAGAACTCTCAAAGAGGCGGAAGTCTGAGCTGTCAGACAGACTCGGACAGAAGACACTCACCCGTTGAGATGGGATACAGCACACAGCTCTCAATAGATGTCCCAGCGAAGTCTAAACTATTCTACACCCAAGTCTCCCCAGTGTCCCCAGAGAAGCCAATTGGAGGCCAGAGGATGCTGACGGCCGACCCAACCAGATTTTCTTCTGGTCCTCGGATATTAAAGGCTGGTCAGAAGTCACTATCCGATCCTAAATCGCTTAGTCCTACCACAGAAAGCAGGATGGTTGGATACTATGCAGACAGCTATTCTGTAAGTCACAGCTAAATATATATGGAAAAACAAAATCACAAATTTTGTTTGTTGTTTGTTTCAGAATAAAAATAACAAGCATCACTTCTGGAAGTCAGGAAAAATTAAATAGAACAGTGAAGCATGCAGCAAATTGCAATATAATTAATTTAATTTTTTTTTAAATCATCAGTTAATGATTGAAGGATGTATGACTTGTTCTTATATCCTAGGGCCGAGGTTCTCCCTCTAGTACAGGTAAAAAGGTGAAGCGTACACTACCGGACCCCCCTCCCGAGGATGACTCTCTGACAGGACGGTCAGGCTACAACACCAACTCAGCTCGCCGGCGTCTCGCCCGCAGTACAACGATGGCTCGGGCCAAGATCCTGCAAGACATCGACAAGGAGCTTGATCTGGTGGAGAGAGAATCTTCTAAACTTCGCAAAAAACAGGCTGAACTAGATGAAGAGGAAAAGGAGATTGATGCCAAACTACGGTGAGATGCTACAGATTTAACATCATCACATTGTATGTATTAGATCAGGCATTTGCTCAAACAATGCCAGTATGTTTACAGGACCACTAAAGTTGATCTGTGGGTATTGATCAATTAGTCCTTCTACTTGGATACTGTGTTTGGCCCAGTCTACATGTACAGGAGATGAATACATTTATTGATGAAGTCATATCACCTACCACTATGATAGGTGGTGATATTCACTTTTTAGCTTGTTAATGTTGGACCTTTTTTGACAACAAAAGCAAAATATACTGCCAATTTAGCAACTCAGAGGTTAAACTGACAAGATATATAATCTTGTAAGTACTTAACAAGTTACTGGCTTTTTTTGTTTTTAAGTTATTCTGTTTATGTTTTACATACTGTTCTGCTTCCCAGTCTGAGCTTGGTGCAAAATGCTAGTGCAGATCAGCCCGCCCAGCTTCAGTCTGTTCGGGCCTGTCAACAGGCAGGAAATAGCGCAATTTCAATCGCATTATCTGTGTGTGTGTTAATCCTACTTTGCAATTTCACTTGAGCTTTTTTACATGTACTTTAAAAGTCCAGTTTTATGTGAACTAACATTTTTTTAGGTGTCATGTAAACATACTGAATGATAACATCAACCAATAATGTTAGCAACGAGTAAATATGGTGTTGATCAATACTGTTGCATTCATCCCTCCCTTGCAGTCATCATTCCTAATTCATTTGCATGATTTCCCTCTCACCTTGATAGCTTATGGGCTAAAAGGCTGCCTTGACATCACTCAGTGAGACCGCTCCAAACTCACACATAGTAAAAGGTACTAATGTGTGAGAACCTGGAACATTCTTTTCTTCTTTGGTTGCAGTGCTAAGAGCATTGTTACTGCACGCTGTAAAACAAGATTTGTTTTTGTTGTTAGGTACCTGGAGATGGGTATCAACCGGCGTAAGGAGGCCCTGCTGAAAGAGCGAGAGAAGAGAGAGAGGGCGTATCTCCAGGGGGTGGCAGAGGAGAGAGATTACATGTCAGACAGTGAGGTCAGCAACATCAGAGAGGCCAGAGGTGATGGGCTGGAGAGACCACGAACAGCTCCCCAGTCTGAGTTTGACCAATTCATCCCCCCACAGACAGAAGCTGATTCCCAGTACAACACACTCACGAGTCCTTACTCCCATTATGCCCAGTATGTTCCCCAGACTCAAACCACTAGCCACTACCCCCAGCAGAACCTCTATCAGGAGCAGTCCCTGTACCACCAGCAGGTGTCGCCTTACCAAACTTCAGCTCTCTCCTTGTCACATGCTCAGGCTCAGCCCAGCAGTTACCAGCATGCTCTGCTGTTACAGCAAGGGAAGCAGCGACAAACCACCTTGTCTGATTTAGAGCCTAAGATTACCACTAACTACGAAGTCATACGCAACCAGCCTCTGCTCATTGTGCCAAGCTCAACAGAGAGTGGCTATGGGGTGGCTCACCTGGGGGGCAAGTACAGCAGCTTGGACCTGAGGCTGGGACTGGAGGAAAGGAGCATGACCTCTAGTCCCATGTCAAGCATCTCTACTGATTCGTTCTATGCAGACATTGATCACCACAATGCTAGGAACTATGTGCTGATTGAAGACATAGGGGAACTCACCAAGGCCTCAACAGGGCTTGGAAACACTGGCTTAGGATCTGGATTCAACCTGCCTGATAAGGAGTTGTCCAAAGCAGACAGACTCCTCAGGGCAGCAGAAGTGAGGCGGACAGCAGAGGTAAACTCAAAATTCATTGAAAAGCAAGTTAAAATAGTGCTGAAACTAATTGATTATTGATTATTATTTATTATTATTATTATAATTGATTATTAAAGCTAATTATCAATGAGTTGTTTGGTTCATAAAATAGTGTAAAATCTCAATCACTGTTACCCTTTTTTTTTTTTTCTTTGTCAAGACCAACAGACCACCACTCAAAGATCATCAGTTTACTATTATAAAAGGCTAAAGAAACCAGAAAATGAACAGAGAAGAGAAGCTGGAGCCAGAGAATTTTCTTTTTTCTTCCTAATTTTTTTTCTTCCTAAGAAATGACTCTAATTGATTAATCGATTATCAAAGTAGTTGGCGTTTAATGTAATGGGTAGCAACTAATGGATTAATCGACTATCCGTTGCACCTCTTATTTAAAATAAATTTAGACATAATAAATCAATGTGGTTGCTTATGTATGTCATTAAATAATTAACGATGCATTGTATGTAAAATGACACGGTGGCGCAGGGGTTAGCGCTGTTGCCTCACAGCAAGAAGGTCGCAGGTTCAGGACCTCCTTGGTCCTGGGTCTGGGACCTTTCTGTGTGGAGTTTGCATGTTCTCCCCGTGTCTGCGTGGGTTTTCACCGGGTACTCTGGCTTCCTCCCACAGTCCAAAAACATGCTCAGGTTAATTGGCAACTCTAAATTGCCCATAGGTGTGAGTGTGTGAGTGAATGGTGTGTGTGCCCCACGATTGGCTGGCGACCATCTGGGGTGTATCACTGCCTCTCGCCGTAACACGCTGGGATAGGCTCCAGCAGACCCCTGCGACCCTAATGAGGAATAAGCAGGTATAGAAAATGACTGACTGACTGTATGTAAAATGGTACATCAGAGAAAATAATGAGAAAATAGTCAGCATGGGATATATCTTTGTCTTTCAGGTTGCCGATTTCTTAGGCTCATCTCGGCTTCAGGGTTACAGTAAAGGAGAAGAAGACACTATGGAGGAACCTTATGAGTTGAAGCTACTGAAGCAGCAGATCAAGCAGGAGTTCAGGCGAGGAACCGAGGGACTCGAACACCTTACAAGTCTGGGCCTGCCCCAGTATCTCCCCAGCGACGGCAGTTTCCGCCACTTCCCTAAAGGTGAGAAATACAGCATTGGCAGACTCACCCTGGAAAAACAGGCTGCAAAGCAGCTGCCAGCAGCTGTGCTTTACCAGAAACAGATGAAAAACAAAAAGGCTCTCATAGACCCCAAGGCCGTCACCAAATTTTCCCCCATTCAGGAGAGTAGGGACCTGGAGCCGGACTTTGGCAGCTACATGGGATCTGGGGCATCGTCGGTGACTAATTTGGCTGCTCGGGCTCGGCTGCTTCAGGATGAAATTTCATTCGGGCTCAGAAAGAACTTGTCTGAGCAGCAGAAATATTTGGGATCCTCCCTGGGAGCCAACCTCGCTGGTTCTCTGAACCTCGGACAGTCCCTGGGACTAGGATCCACTATCAGAGCGACTGTCCAGGAGGATGGAACCTACCCGAGTGGCAGCCGCTCACGCCCCTCCTCCCGCCCCTCCTCTCGCCCCTCTTCTGTCTATGGCTTGGATCTGTCGATTAAACGGGACCTTTCCAGCTCCTCACTCAGACTAAAAACAGAGGGTGACGTACTGGATGCAGCATTTACTCCTGGGGTGGCCCGAGCCAAGCCCACCAGTTTACCCATCAGCCAGAGCCGGGGCCGGATCCCCATCGTGGCTCAGAACTCTGAGGAGGAGAGTCCTCTGAGCCCAGTGGGGCAGCCAATGGGGATGGCCAGAGCCTCGGCTGGACCCCTCCCCCCCATCTCCGCTGACACCAGGGATCAGTTTGGGTCCAGCCATTCACTGCCCGAGGTTCAGCAACACATGAGGGAGGAGTCTCGGACACGTGGTTACGACCGGGACATTGCATTCATCATGGACGACTTACAGGGCGCCATGTCTGACAGTGAAGGTAAATGGAGGCTGAGACTGTTGCAGCAGCTCGACTCTGTGGACCTGCTTGTTCTGCATGTGACTGCTGGCTGGTCCTACTGACTCCTGTGTGTTCACTGGTTCTGTCTCAGTCATCACTGCTCCAGATAACCGTTGTTGGTGGCTCCTTATTATGTATGTCACATGTTTGCATGATTTTTCTTTCCTTTAAATACCTCACTCACCGATACATAACACTCCTGGCCTGAGTTTATGTATGTCACTATTCACTTCTGTCCATGTTTGCTCCATGGTTTAATTTGCATGCTTTGTCTTTTTATTTTACAACAGCTTTACTTCTTCACCATTACACAGAGCGCTTCTTATTCATACGTGTCCACATGAAGGCTGCCTTATTCTTAGTCAGAGCTCAACATGTTTTTCATATCTGATGGTTTCCCTAAACACAGAATCTGTGCTGGAAACATTTACAGTACATGACTCACATCACACTATTATTGAGACTTTTGTCCCGAATTTCTATTAATGTTAGTTTGTGGCACAAATAGTATTTATTCTATCTTCTAACTATGTCTTCTTTCCATAGACAGAAAATAGCTACAGCTACAACGATTAATTGATTTGTTGCCAGCTATCACATTAATCACCAATGTTAATAATCGATTAATGTCAATGCCAAAATGTCTCTGGTTCTAGCTTCTCTTCCATGATTATTTTCTGGTTTCTTTAATCTTCCATAATGAAATGTAAAATGATGACTGTTGGTCTGGACAAAAAAATATATTTTAGATTAAATCATCAGCTTTAGGAAAGAGTGACCCACATTTTACACCATTTTATGAACCATACAATGATTTGATTAATCGTTATACTAATTAACAGATTGATCAACCATCAGAATAGTCGTTGCAGACCTAGAACCAGTTCGACCCAGCATGACTTGGTTTGGTTTCAGGTGTGTTGTATTTCCATCAAGAATAACATGGATGGGGTCTTCATTACATGCATGAGTGAAACTGCATTGAAGAACTTATCTCCCCAGGGATGAGATTTTGATAATCGATATGTGCAATAGGCATATTGAACTAATAGACTATTAGTCTGAGTTACAGTTTAGTCGGAGTTAAACTTTTTGCTATGAAAAGTCCCTGACATGTAATGGATGAGCTAGTTTTAAAATATAGTGCATCCAGAAAGTATTCACAGCGCTTCACCTTTTCCACATTTTGTTATGTTACAGCCTTATTGCAAAATGGATTCAATTCATTTTTCCCCTCAAAATTCTACACACAACACCCCATAATGACAGCGTGAAAAACGTTTTTTTTAAATACAAGAAACCACATGTACATAAGTATTCATAGCCTTTCCTCAAAACTTTCTTGATGCACCTTTGGCAGCAATTACAGCCTCAAGTCTTATGATGAATATGATGCCACAAGCTTGACACACCTATCTTCGGGCAGTTTTGCCCATTCCTCTTTGCAGCACCTCTCAAGCTCCATCAAGTTGGATGGGAAGCGTTGATGCACAGCCATTTTCAGATGTCTCCAGAGATGTTCAATCAGATTCAAGTCTGGGCTCTGGCTGAGCCACTTAAGGACATTCACAAAGTTGTCCTGAAGCCACTCCTTTGTTATCTTAGCTGTGTGCTTAGGGTCGTTGTCCTGCTGAAAGATGAACCGTCGCCCCAGTCTGAGGAGCAGGTTTTCATCCAGGATGTCTCTGTACATTGCTGCATTCATCTTTCCCTCTATCCTGACTAGTCTCCCAGTTCCTGCTGCTGAAAAACATCCCCACAGCATGATGCTGCCACCACCATGCTTCACTGTAGGGATGGCATTGGCCTGGTGATGAGCGGTGCCTGGTTTCCTCCAAACATTACGCCTGGCATTCACACCAAAGAGTTCAATCTTTGTATCATCAGACCAGAGAATGTTGTTCCTCATGGTCTGAGAGTCCTTCAGGTGCCTTTTGGCACCTGATTGGTGGATTGCTGCAGAGATAGTTGTCCTTCTGGAAGGTTCTCCTCTCTCCACAGAGGAACACTGGAGCTCTGACAGAGTGACCATCGGTTTCTTAGTCACCTCCCTGACTAAGGCCCTTCTCCCCTGATCTCTCAGTTTAGATGACCAGCCAGCCTTGAGACAATCCTGTCTCTGAGGTCTACAGACAATTCCTTTGACTTCATGTTTGGTTTGTGCTCTGACATCACTGTCAACTGTGGGACCTTATATAGACAGGTGTGTGCCTCTCCAAATCATGTCCAATCAACTGAATTTACCACGGGTGGACTCCAATTAAGCTGTAGAAACATCTCAAGGATGATCAGTGGAAACAGGATGAACCTGAACTCAATTTTGAGCTTCATGGCAAAAGCTGTGAATATTTATGTACATGTGATTTCTTAGTTTTTTATTTTTAATTAATTAGCAAAAATCTCAAAAAAAACTTTTTCTTTCTTTTTTTTTTTTATGTTGGCATTATGGGGTGTTGTGTGTAGAATTTTGAGGAAAAAAATGAATTGAATCCATTTTGGAATAAGGCTGTAACATAACAAAATGTGGAAAAAGTGAAGTGCTGTGAATACTTTCCAGATGCACTGTAATATTTAATTATTTATATTTGTAACATAAAATATTAAAATCACCTTTACATATGTGCCTCATGAGTCAAGTTAACTCACGCAGTATATGGATATACTATTGTCAAAGCAATGGTTAATGGAATTTGGAGAGTTTATGATTTTGTTTAGAGATATGGATATGATTATGAGTATCCAGTCGTTCACCTGCAGAGCAACGTGTATCTTCAGCTGGTGTGTAGCACAGCTGCAGTAATTGTGAAAGGAAAACTGCTGATTCATGGTGTCTGCTTCTCTCTGATCCACTGTAGCTCATGTGCAGTGAAGGATTCACTGTGTAGTTACTGTTCAGTAACTACACACAGTCAGAGCCACATCTACAGCACCAACACAACTTTAATCCAGTTTGCAGGAGTTTTTCTACACTGCAATGCATAAATATTTTTCTTGTAAAGTGCTGTTAAAATTATCATTTAGCATCTTATTATTGTGTTTTTTGTGTTGTGTTTCCTGTGTCAACTATGTCTTTCTATATCTTCGATTTTCTATCTGTATCTGATTTTGCATCCCTGCATGTTGTGCAATACGTTTTCCATTTCCATCTTAATAAAGTGAATATTTTCTGTTTGTTGGTTGTTGCTGTGGATGTCTCGTTGCCATGTGAGATGTACATGACCCAGTGATTGACACAAAAATATTGACTCATGTTATCTCGATCTCCATAAGTGTGGGATTGGTACTGATCCATTAACTTATTTAAATCCATATCTGTAAATGCCAATATAGCACATGAAAATATTAGTTCATAGTTCTTCATATTTCAGATTTATTAACACAGACCCAACAAGATATTATAAAAGGATGATGACTTGTGTAAAAAAAAAAAAAAAAAAAAAACGCTGATTGCATAGGGATGAGTTTAAGTGGATGAGTGTTTGATGAATTTAGGTGATTATCAGACAAATATCCCAGCACAGAACAGTAAAAAACCTGTTATCCACTTTCATTTCTGGATCATTTTCAAAGGCTCAGTATAGTCAATTTCCTGATATGATGATATTTGTCCTGACCACACATAAAAGTTTCATCTGCCTTGATTACAGCACTAAGTGAATCCATGCTGGCTTTGAACAGAGATGATGCCAGAATCTTTCATGAAAGTATCAGACACGGTAGAGTATCTCACAGTCCTAGTTAAAACATTTATTCATGATAATAGAATGACATTAACTGATAGATGTTTTATCCCCTAAAATGTATTTTGTATGTTTTTAATGCCTCATTAATTTGCTAAATGTCTGACAGGCTTCATTGCAAAAATTCTAATAACCTTAACAAGTGAAAATATCATATTTGGTACAATTAGTCTAATAATGAGTAGAATTGTCTTATTCCATTGGCAGATCATTTCTAACTATTTCAAGTAGTTTTTCTTGATTTTGTTCAAGTTGTTTTCACCTTTTATAAAATGTACCCTTTGTCTTGCATTATTGACTTTTATCTTACATGTTTCATCAAATATCTTTGCCCTATTTCACAATCTTGCATGGTGATCTCTTTTTTCACTTTTTTATCTTGTATTTTTATCTCATATATATGTATATATAATAAACCACAATAATTTGCCAATAGAATAACATCAAGATGATTCTACTCAATATCGGTCTAATTTGACCAAAAACAGGATATTTTTTCCTGATAAGATTGAATTTTTTGCAGTGTGATGTCAGACTCATAGTATTTCAAAGCATGCATCTTACATTGACTATTGCTTTCAGTGCATGTGCTGAACTACTCACAATACAAATGTAGTCTTAGCTCAGTTCCTGTAGATTGTTAAGTTTGTTGAACGCATTTCTTTAAAAAATATATATATAACTTTCCAGCTGGAGGCCCAAACTGGAATATAGAAGGTGAGACAGCATCCCAACTCCATGTAGTCACATAGAGATTGTTTGCCTCCATATCATGGTTCTCGATCACTTCTCTGGTTGATTTTGTAAACACACTAGACTCATTCTGTAATGATCTACATCTCAACGGAACAAGACACATGTCATTCAGCAGATTTCTACTGGAGTAGTTGACATGTCAGATCCATTCTGGAATGATTGCACATCACAGTGCTTCTGTAAGCATCAGACCATTTCCAGTTTCCATGTTCATGCACTTTTGCAAAAAATCATGTGCATATTGTGTACTACCACCAAATTTTGTTTAAATTGGTATTTAGCGCATAATCTGTGTGTTGAGGCACTTATCCAAACTTGTATAGAATTCTGAAGGTCGATGTTGCCACTGTCATCTGGTCCTAGATCAGAATGTCCTCTTTAATACTGATGAGGACTGATTATCACTTTATAATTGCATACATTTATAGGCAACATTTACCTTCAGTGTGTAGTCATCAGGCCATTTCTCTTCTTCATAACTGGTGCATCTTCTTGTCTCACAGATAATGCAAGGAGACATTTGGCAGAGCTGTCAAATCTATAGCAATGCACATGAACTGATGACTCACATTCTGATGTTCATTGCTCAACGAGCTCCCTCTTTAGCATGGCTGTAAATGCTGTTTCCTCTATACATACTCAACCATTGCTGACTTTGAAATATTGGAGGTAAAAGCTGAGGGAGAATACATTGAGCTTATTTTACAATTACATTTAGGTAAGAATGCAAATGCTCAATTTCTTCATCTCCTTAAGCTTTTATGAAAAAGAGTTGTTTAGAAAATAGCTCATTATTTTTATTTTTTTTATTTTTTACCATTTAAAGAAATATTATTGGAATAGAAAGTAGTTATGGGACAACTCTTACCCACAGTGTGACTGAAATGATTAAATATCAGATCACATAATGTTTCTTTCTTCAACAACAGTGTGTTTCACATATAGCAGATATGAAAATGAAAGCTACAGCTCAGATGGAGTGATGCATGGAAGGAAATCTGTCACCATCTTTACAAATTTAAAGGTCATTCAATTTCTGGCACTGGATGTTTAGCCTCTGAATTTAACTTTCCGAGTTGTCAATCACTACTTTTCACTCTTATTTTTCAATGTTCACAAAGTCAGAATAAAAGATTCAAGTTTAAAATCATGTATAAATAATATAGACTCACTTTGCTCAAATTCAAATCCTAAAGCCCTAATTAGCTGGATGCTTTCTGCCATTTTAAGCACGTCAGTTATTAATTGATTGGCATCTTGGTATCAAAGGTTCTTTTAAATAGTCTAATAAATATAAAACCATTACCGGTATTATCATTTACAAGTGTGTATTTCTAGTAAACAAAAGTATTTCTAGTAAAAACTAAAACCTATTTTCTTAGAGCAGTGGTGGTGCCAGTAGAGATTGCCAAAGGCACTAGTATCCACTTCCGGATTCAGCCTGAGAGTGCCTCTGATTGGTCGAAGGCATTATGTGATAAAATGGTGTACAAAGCAGCAGTTTTTGTACCACTTTTGAGAGAAAATGGATAATAAACCGCAAAAAACAGTCAATATCATTATGGATTTATGCTACAACGTTTCTGGAAAGTCACTGCAGTTCAAGGCTGGAATATAAAGCTTGAGAAAGGATCTAAAGGCAGAAAAGAGCGTTAAAATGATAGAAATCTGATGATCCAGTGGAATATTGTAATGTAAGGATCAGATCCAGTTTCCTGCTCCTCTGGTCCCATCAAAGATGCTGTTGGTCAAGGTTTGGTATTAATGTTTAGTCATTCTTTGTCTCATTTATACAGACCTGCCAAACCTGAAAGAATTTGGTGAGTACAAATTGCAGTGACGGTAGATTGGCAATGTAGAGAAGCTGTTTTCTAGTAAACCATATAACAGTGAGGAAGGTTGGCAGTAATATTCTAGTATTTAATCTGGATTTTGAATTTTGGGATTTAAATTCAGAGGCTAAACATCTAGACACATCATTTTAAATGCAAAAAAGAATATTGTGACAAAAATTCTGACTTTTAAATTTCAAAATTTGGTGACAGATTTATTTTCGTACTCAAAGCATGAAAGACTTCCCAGGCTCTGGAACTATATTCATCCTTAGTGTTTGCAGTGATGATTTGAGGCCACAGATATGCAGATGGAAAGGAATGAACAGACTTTATCCTCTTTCTACTTCATGTTCAGGACAGATCAGAGATTGTCCTGCATAACAAGCAAACAGCAGGATGGATGTGTCTGTGTGTCCAATGCTTGAGATCAATCTGTGCCTTGTCATTATCATGTTTAAAGTAATGATTTATCCAGCTGTCAGGACAGTGGGTGCTTGTGTTGTAACTCTGCTTCTGCTTCTGTAGCCTACCATCTGAGGAGAGAGGACACTGACTGGTTTGATAAGCCCAGAGAAGGACATCCACAGAGTGGAAACATGTCAGATAGGAGACAGGTAAGAGCCCAGCAAATATTAAAGGTCCAATTTTACACGTTCCCCGTGTAATATTGTCTGCAGCTCTAAGGAACAGGTTTAGTGTGTGTCTCAGTAATAGAGCTGCAACTAATGACTATTTTGTTAGTGGATTAAGCTATTGGTTATTGAAACAGTTAAACATTGTTTTGTTCATCAAATGGTGTAAAATGTGGATCAGTGTTTTCCAAAGCTGAAGATTCAACCCCAAATGTCTCTTTTTGTCCAGACCAACAGTCCACAACCCAAAGATCATCAGTTTACTATTATAGAGACTAAAGAAACCAGAAAATAATCAGAGAAGAGAAGTTGGAACCAGAGAATTTGGGCATTTTCTTCTTAAAATTGTTCTAATTGATTAATTGATGGTCAAAATAGGTGATTAATGTAATAGTTCTTAGCTTATTGATTAATCAACTAATCATGGCAGCTCTAGTCATTAATACTATCTCCTCTGACTGGAGATGGGCTTACTTGAATTACTGTAAATGGGGGGTAGGTGTGACTGTAAAGTTGTGACATCACAACAATGCTAAAATCCTGACAGCTCATTTTAAGACCCAGTCCAAAAGCTAAGGTTGCTCTGACAGGTAGATATGAAAGATACAAGCCACAGACACACAGAATGACTGACACACAGGATAACAAACATACACAACAACAGAGATACAGAATAACAGACAGACACAGAATGACAGACACACAGGATAAGACAGACAGAATGACAGACACAGAATGACAGACACACAGAGTGACAAACAGAATAACAGACACAGAATGACAAAATGACAGACTGAGAGGCTCCTTGTTTTATATATAGATGAGACGTTAAGTAAACCTAATGCCCTGCTGCAAGTTATTTTCCAGTCCTGCAAATGTCTTTCAGATGAAGCTGGTCCCTTACACCTTCCCTCACACTCGAATCAAGTTGAAGAGAGACCTGAAGGACACCAGTGTGTCAGGTAGAAGACATGTGAACAAACATTTGTTGACAATGATTTCTACTTTGTTTTGCTGATTAGCTTGTGTGTGTGTGTGTGTTCCTCAGGGAATGGGCTGGGGATCCGTGTGGTAGGTGGGAAGGAGATTCCAGGCAGCCGAGGAGAGATCGGAGCCTACATTGCTAAAGTTATCCCAGGAGGAGTCGCAGAACAAACAGGGAAAGTTGTAGAGGGTAAGTGGAGAAAGGAAAATACAACATTCATGTTTGGATGGAAACATTATGTGAAACATAACACAAAAATGTTACCACCACAAAGCCGAGAAAACAAATCCATCCATGCAAGCCCAGCTAATTATCATGACACCAACACAGCCTCACATGACAGAGATTCTCATATATTTGACTCGTTAAAAGCAAAAGTAAACACTCATGATGTTATAGGTTCAGGTCTATATTTAGAATTATTCATATTTAGAATATGAACGCAACATAATAGGATGCATCAAAGTTAGCATTTCTTCCAAGCAAGATAGGATTAAAGGTGAAAATTCGAATATTCTTAGAGAATGAGAAAAATAGTGAAATAGCCTACAAATGCATCAACAGATAGCCAATAGAGATGCTAACCTGTAACCTGCTGTAATGTAGCTTAGGCCAAAATGTGCAAGGCATCACAGTACGTAGTCCATCAAGAAGTAAATTTTATGACTAAACATATAGTCTATCTCAGCGGTTCCCAAACTGTTTTAGCTGCCACCGCCATCTATATCCCAACCTGATTGACTCACCCCCTATTTCCCAAACCTTCGAACACAACTAAATGTGTTAAGGCGGCATGTTTAATTCAACCACAACACATCATCTAATGATCACATTAACAAAAGAGCATTTGAATTAAATTGCAATGTAACGAAGTTTTAAAATAATGCAGCACAGTAATTGAGACGTAATGGTGATTTCGGGACCCCAGAGCAGAGACAGAGACGGGTGCACGGTGGTGAAACAGTTTATTCGAAATAAAAGCGTGAAATTCAACCAAAGGCGCTGGCTGGTGGTGAGGGCAGCCAGGAATGGCGAAGGCAGGTTCTCCGGAACGGGGGACGGCTTGAGGTGGAAAAAGGGCACGAGAGGCTGCGGTGAGAAAGGAAAACACGATGAGTGCAACAAGGCAATAATCCACAAGAACACAGCGAGCAACAACGAGCACGAGGACCGGTACCGGGACGTGGCTGGGTCGTCGGTTACGGGCGACATCAACTAGCAATAATCCGGCGCCGGTGTATTGTTCCTTCCGGGTATATATCGGGACCTGTTGATTGCTGATCAACGCCGGCTGCGTCTCGTCCCGAGCTGCAGCCCTTCCCAGACCACGCCCCGCTGCTCTGTGAAAACACTGAGGGAAGGGAAAAAAGGACACAACAACAAAACCCAAAAACCAAACCATAACAGTAATATTTATATCAGGAGATGACAGGCTTAGCAGCAGGAAGTATGTTGGGGGGAGCAGGGTATTTAAACCACAGCAACACTAGTCTGATGATACTGGATGGGATATTATGGGATATAATGTTATAGCTGCTGTTTGGTTGATGTTTTTGAATCAATGATCATTCATCATCTTGTTAAAAGGATGTGACATGATGTGAATCCTGGTCTGGTTCTATGCAGTGTGATCACTCATCAGACCAAACACAGGACCAAATGTACATTTTATATTTATTTATATTTCAGAACCAGCATTTGTACAGAGGGAGAGATGGTTCTGATCCACTGGTGTTCACTTTCTCTCTGAGCGTCTCCACCTCAGCTGAGAGAATACAGTCCTCACTGTTGAGATGAACATCAGGAGGTTTTATGACATATTAGGTCTACTTTATATAAATAACTCAACATCTCACCAGCGTGGAGGCTCTGCTTCAACCAAATTTGCGGAAATGTGAGCGTGACTCCAGTGACTCGACTCGACTGTCATGTTTCGCCTAATGCAGGAATAACGACACACAAAAAAAATGTGTTGGAAAATCCTACTTTTTAAAAAACACTCCAGACCACCATCACATTTTTTAGCTTGTGCACCCCCGAGTGGCCGCTTGCATGCCACACTTTGGGAATCCCTGGTCTAGATGGAAACAGGACCCAAGTAGCAAAGGGTTAAAAATAAACCCCATGGGACTTTTTGTTTTCATTCTGGTACCTATCAGAGTATTAAAGTAGATGCTTCAGAGATAAAGAAAAATCCCCAAATGTTTTCATTCAGTGTACAGGATTAAAGAATAGGGGAATATATACCTGCGATTTTGAGGATTCTCAGCTCTTTATTTTTTATTTTTGTCCTAAACTCAAGTCAAGATGTCTTCAAAACTTAAAAATAACCATTCTACTGAATTCCTTGGTCCAAAATTCCATAGTCTTTAGAGCTGCAAAGAGAAGCTTGAGTGAGGTGATGTGTTACAACTTATGGGGGAACATATGGGGGAATGTTGAAGTGTCCCAGGCTACACATGCAGCTGAGGTTTCACAGAACTTGATCAGACAGTATAAGGAATCTCATTCATGAGAGCTGAGAGAATTATGGTGCAAACCGAAATCTGCTATTTTTTTGTTTTTGTTTTTTAGCAGTTTCAGGACTGATTAATTGTGGCTGATTGTGTGAGTCAGTGAGTTGTTGGTGGAGATGGAAGTGGCTGCTGCAGCCTTCTGTGTGGTCTGTCAGGTCTGATTCTCCCAAACATCAAATTCAAGCACAGAGGAAGCCTGTCAACTCCCTCTCCCCAGCGCCGGGCTGTTAGTCACTGGGCTATATTTAGCATCCAGATACACACAAATACACACACAGGCATCACACATACACACGTACAACAATTCACTTCATGAAGCCTTGAAAATCCCTAAAATACATTTTCAAAGCAGCATCTTCTCAGATGATGCCTTGTTTGGACAGAGGAGCACATATATAGATTCTAAGAGGATATTTTGAGGATATATTTGGTTCTAGTTTCTCTATGTGATTCTCGGTGACTCCACCACAGAGACTAACATGACTTTGCTGTTACACAAGGGAGGAGGTGAAGGACAAACCAGCTTATGAAATCTCTGCTTGGTCTGATGCTGCTGATCCATTCTTGTTATTGTTTTAAAATATTCATGTATAAAGGCTGGACTGAGTTCCCTTCTCATGGCATTATTAGTTGTAATAAAAGAGCAGGGTAATGTTTTCCTTCCAGCTGAATTAACTAATAATAACTATGCAAATGTATTGTTTAGGTGGAGAAGAATGGCGACAGAACATGCCTTCAGGTGCAAAGAGAAATAAAGGGAGGAAGGAGACAGTGAATTATATAGTGAGCAGAGGGAGTAACTGAAAAGCGTTCAGCTCCTGCAGGAGGGGAAACAGATATCAATTCATGCTGTTATCATCACAGAATCAGCTGCTCATCTACTCCGTAAACACAAGTCTAATCTGAAGAACAGGTTCCAGTTGTGTCAGTGAGGTCTGGTGTTGCTCCAGCGTGAGTTTGCTGTGCAGTGGTTTTCACATTATACTATCCACATCAGGGTCGGACAACATATCCATCTTACTGTATGTAAAAAATACATATTTTTATATTTAGAGATAAGAGGTTATGATATGAAACGAATAGCTGCTGAACCACAAAGCAGTGAACAAGCACAGATTTTATGTTTCCTGCTTTTTTCATGATGTATTGTAGACAAACTGTCACAGAATCACAGTATGTTATAGTACCATGTTGTGAGTCACCCTGTTCCCACCCCTAACCAGCATGGGAAATATCCTGTTAAAGGTGCAGTGTGTATTTTCTGGCAGCATCTAGTGGTGAAGTTGCAGATTGCAACTAACTGACCAATGAATCAATTGCGAGGAATGGCAATTTTCAACTAAATGAATGAAATTGAGATTGGGTTCATTTGCACTTAAATTAAATGATTAAATCTTAAATTGTACTGCAATAAAAATAATATCTACATTATTATACATTATATACATTAAGATCTTGAATATCAACCAGCAGTTTTACCGAAATAAAAAATATAAAAACAACTTTAATTCAAAATGTCTGTGTTTTATTAAATTATTAATTAATCATAATCATATATATATATATATAATGTGTTTAAGTTAATGTAAATGTAAATCATCTTGGGAATTGCTTCCTGCCTTCTTCTCCTCCTTCATGGGTCCAGGAATGCAGGTGCTGGAATGGAACGGCATCCCTTTGACGGGGAAGACTTATGAAGAAGTGCAGTACATTATGGGAAAGCCGTGCGCAGAGGAGGAGTTGTGTGTGAGACTGTGAGTTCCAGCTGTCATCATTTATCCTCTGAACCTCCTTCATGTTCACACACTCCTCTCCTCCCTCCTCCTGCTTCTCATTTCACACCCGTCGTGACAAATATCAGCCACTGAGATAAATGTCCTGTATCATCCATACAGAGACCTGAACATGCTGTCTGACCCCGAGCACCCTCAGGTCCTGGAGCACCACGTCCAGCTCAAAGCTGGTATGTAACAGATTCTTGCTCACACTAGACTTGACTGTGGGGTCATAACACTGTTATAAGTATGACATGACACCTGTCATCAATATGAATCAATGCTTTTGACAGTTGTTGTTTGTGTCATTCAGTAAATTCTGTCACTTTTGATGCAAAGTTGACATTGCTTGACATGTCTTTGTTATGACAACTTGACATAAACCAAGACAAAACAAGCTGTCATCAACATGGCATGACAGGCCTGTCACACTGTGGAACCTGCTGAGCTTATATCTTAAGCAGATATTATTATGGTTCATGTGTCATATTTGATTAGTTTTTCACATTAGCCGGTACAGGCTCATTATTATTGTGTTCTAAATGTTGTGCTCTTATGATGTCATGAGCTCAATAGTTGTTGTTTTGACAGTTAAAGTATCACTGCTGCCTTAACCTTTCTGTTGGAGGGAAAAGACTGAAGAAGGAAGGGAGGGAGGAAGAAGGAATGGAGTGAGGACATAATTGAGGAAGGAAGGAAGGAAGGAAGGAAGGAAGGAAGGAAGGAAGGAAGGAAGGAAGGAAGGAAGGAAGGAAGGAAGGAAGGAAGGAAGGAAGGAACAAAATGCGAAGAAGGAAGGGAAGAAGGAAGGGAGGAAGGAAGGGAGTGAAAAAACAATTGAAGAAGGAAGGGAGGGAAGGAGAAAGGATGGAAATAAGGAAGAAAGGAAATAAGGACAGAAGGAAGGAAAAATGTGATGGAAGTAAGAAAGGTAGGAAGGTAATGTGTGATGAAGGAAGGGAGGAAGGTAGGAAGGAGGAAATAAGTATGGAAGGAAGGAAGGATGAAAACGTGAGGAAGGAAGGGAGAAAATTAGTGAGCAAGGAAGAAATGAAGGGAGCAAATAAGAAAGGGAGGAAAGAGTCAGGAAGAAGGGAAGGTCAATTTGACCCTGGAGTAAACAGGAAAGTAAAAAAAAAAAAACTATTGAGCTTATACCTTAAATAGACATTAACAACTGTCATATATGGTTCATTTTGACATTAGCTGTTACAGGACCATTATGATTGTATATGAAATGTGCTTTTATTATGATGTCATGAGCTCACTAGTTGTTTACAGTGTGACAGGCCTGTCATGTCATATTGATGACAGCTTGTTTTGTCTTGGTTTATGTCAAGTTGTCATAACAAAGACATGTCAAACAATGTCAACTTTGCGTCAAAACTGACAAAATTTACTGAATGACACTTAACAACAACTGTCATCAGCATTCATTAATGTTCATGACAGGTGTCATGATTATGAACCCACATTCAAGTAAAGCATGGGTGTCCAATCCTGGTCCTGGAGGGCTGGTGTGGGTGCAGGTTTTTGTTCCAACCAAGCAGTTACACACCTGATTCTACTAATCAGGAGCCCTGCTAAGGACCTTCATTAGTAGAATCACGTGTGTAACTGCTTGGTTGGAACAAAAACCTGCACCCACACTGGCCCTCCAGGACCAGGATTGGACACCCCTGATGTAAAGTGTTACCCAGTTTGTTAATGTGTCCACATGGAACCATGTGTCGCTGTTCCACAGCAACAGTGTTGTGTGTGTGTTGGTCTGGTTGCAGTGGGTGGCCAGCGGTCTCCAGGTGTGGACCCCAAGCAGCTGGCTGCCGAGCTGCACAAAGTGTCCCAGCAGCAGGCTCCTGGTGTGGCCGGGACAGGGGTCGGGTCTGGGGGTCTGGGGGTCCTCTCTGCTCTGGAGCGCTCTGCCCTCATCCACTCCGGGACCGGATCAGCGGCCTCCAGCGGTGTGCCAAGCCCCGGCCAGCCGGCCTCGCCCGCAATCAACAAGAAACAGCGTCACAAGGTACATTTAACCAGTGGTTACATGCTGAGAAAATAAAATTTGTACAAGTCAAAATATCATATGTATGGCCAATATTGAATTTAATCTTTTTATCTTATTATGACATTGTGCGTGTGTATATGTTAGGACTTTTTTACTGTGCCAGTCTGACCTATTTTAATCGGCTGCTGATTGTGGACTCTGATTCTTCATCACTGAGGTGCTGTGACTCAACTTTATTACCCAATACAACATTTCAAACATGTGAAGGTCAAACACTATAACCGTGTTCATCAGAGAGTGACAAGCCAATTATACAGGAACAGTGAGATATGGTGGCACAGGCCATGACCCTGACTGAAGTGCAAAGGCGTTGTGTAACACAAAGGATGATGAACAAATAATTTTGATCAATAAAGACTCAATTGTTTAATTTGTATAAAACTGAAGTAGACTATTTTTAGTCAAATTATTGATTAACCTTCTCAAACTTTAATGGAGGATTTTCCAGTCGATTACACAGCTCATGCTCTCTCCTGAGGCTTGTTGGACAGATGGATTACTCTGCATCTCCTCTGTGAACACGTTCATCTGTCTGTTGATGATAGGATTTAAAGAAGCAGCTATTGGCTAATTCTTCTCTTTGTGGCTCAGTGCAGAGCTCATACCCATCAAGCTTCTTAAGCTGTTGTTTGAGTCATAATGGATGAAAATTGATCAAATTTACTTTAGCCTGACTAACACCAGACTGAATATCAAAGTACATTGATATTCAGTCTGGGAACCATCCATTCTTTGTTTGTATTGGGATGTGGTTTATGACAGCCCAGAGCCATTTATTGGGCACTACAAATGTCTGTCAAATGCATTAAACATACCTGATGGCATACCAGATGATGAATAGGTTAGCGCTTAAAAGTTGCACATTTTTTCGTCATCATCTTGCTGCAATGTATCGAGGTCAGAATTGGTTTGACTCCAGTTATTAAATACATGCAGAGTTCTGATCAGTAATTGTCAGTGGAAGCTGAGACCTGCTGCAGATGGGATAGTTTCGTATGAAATCTAGCCCTGTTTTGTCTTTGATCCTGGCATGAATCTGAGACATAATTTCACTGATCCTCCTGTATTAATCTTTGATTTTCCAGCTCTGGTTTCAATATTCAATTAGTGAGTCATCTATAAACTACACGAAAACATAGTGACAACAGGCCAGATTAAACCATGAGCTTCATGTTCAGGAAACAGCTACTAAGCTAGTAAATAAAAACAGTTTTAGCTGTGCAGGATATTCGTGCATTGTGTTCAAATGGAAGTTTGTCATTTAAAGCAGTTGTTTCAGTCACATTCATGTGGCGTAGACAAATCCTACAGAATGGTCTGCCATTTAATTGTCATTATTTCAGTTGTTGCCACACCCCCATGCTAGATCAGGGTCAGAAGTCTGAAACTGAAAAAGCAGGATATGAAACTAAAAATAATAATAATAATGAAACTTAAAAAATATAAGATCTGAATCTGAAAAGATAAAGCATGCAACTGAGAGAAATGGGATCCCAAATATCAAAATATATGAAAGTGAAAAATAAGACATAGGACCATTTCCATAGGAAACAATTTATCTAACTAATTAATTAATTTAATTTAATTAACTAATTAGCATAGTGAATCATAATTATAATTAAACTGAAAAACAAAAGTGTAGACTTGTTTTTTTTGTTTTTGATGTGCATTGATGCAGGGGTTAGCGCTGTTGCTTCACTGGGCCACTTGGTCTGGGCCTTTCTGTTTCATGTTCTCCCTGTGTCTGTGTGGGTTTTCACTGGGTTCTCCAGCTTCCTCCCACAGTCCACAAACATGCTGAGGAGACCTGCTGGAGGCACTAAATTGTCCATAGGTGTGAGTGAATGGTGTGTGTGCGCTCCATGATAGACTGGTGACTATCTGGCATGCATCCTGCCTCTCACCTGTAATGTACTGGGATTGGCTCCAGCAGACCATGTGGCCCTAATGAGGAATAAGTAGTGTTGTGCACAGTACTTGCCTCAAGTGCGGCACCATTAATATGTTGTGTCTTGCACTAATTCTTCAAGTAGAATTGGCTATCAGAAAGAATCAATAATTATTGGAAATAATTATGTATTCATTAAAAGTTTTAGAATTCCGGGGCACCACCTCTCGGTTGAGAGGAAAAGATAGTCAATTCTCTGATTCAGTCTCATGAATTGTAATAATCTATTAATTTCGACGTCTGATTAACAATTAACTTAATAATAGAAACCAGGGTCAACTAATAGCTATTAATAGTTGAAGGATTCTGAGTTCTAAAGTAGAGGTTGGCAGAATTCATTATTGTACAACATTAAAGAGGCAGAATGTATGACTCAAAAGCATTTATTCATAAAATACAAAAGTAAAAACACACAATAAACAATCTAAACTAAATGTATCTATGTACAAGTGAATGTGCGTAGATGCTGTGTGTGTGTGTGTGTGTGTGTGTGTGTGTGTGCGCGCGTGCATGTGCGTATCTGTGGGGGGGGGACTAAAGAGATGGCTGCCATGGTGGCTGTTTTATGTAGTCCAGGCCATGTGGGGCTCTTTGTCTGTTAAGAACAAAGGGAAAATGGCCGACCGTGTTAATGTGTGTGTGAGTGTGTGTGTGTGTGTAGGCTTAATGTCACTTTGTGTGTTTCAAGGTATCATGTTAAAGAATGGTTAGTATCATGCATGTTGGGACACTAACATCAAACTAAACCTTCTTACAAACCTAAAACACAGTGAACTGTAGCCTATGATCTCCTAACATTAACAAAGTTCAACAGTCTGGTTTAACCGTGTTTGTTAATGTTCTGTTCTGCCCAAGTCATGTTACCAGCGGAAAAGAAGAAGAAGGGTTGCTCTCTGGTTCTGCTTCCTTGAGTAGCTGGAGATGTTGTTGTAGCTGTGGTGGTTGTTGAGGAGTAGCTCCGTTGTGTAGGTCGCGTTGCTCTTTGCTAATCCTTGTCTCTGGTTGTAGAACCAGGCCTGAGTTTCTTCAGTGGTGCTCGCTGGATGCCGTTGAGTCCTTGGTTACTTGCAGGTCAGTGAGACGCTGAAAGCAGCTGGATAATCCCTTTTAGAGCAGAGAAGCTGCTGAAGGCTTCTGTCCTGCAGCTTCTCCTGCTACAGAGCGGTGCTCTGCTGATAAGCAGGAGCCCGGGAGAGAGTTTGGAGCTTGTGAGGTGAAGAGACTCTGGAGTGAGAGAAAGAGTAAAGTCAAAGAGAGTTTGAGAGGGGAAAGGCCGGTGCCTTTATACCTCTGGTGACATTCCTTGAAGGTGTGAATCTGGGTTTCCTGTCGGGGGAAGGGTCACCAGTTCCAGGCTCAGCCAGGCATCTGGCTGAAGATGTTTATCACCTTTGTGGGCACAACAGTAGGTATAGAAAATGACTGATGTATTTCTCAGAAATCAAGATCAAAACTTTTTTCTTTTCTGTTTCAGTCAGCAGAAGTGATGAAGGCTCCTCATCCCATCACAGGAGAAATTCAGGTAGAAAACACACTTTTCCCATTAAGTATTAAAGTTGTTTTTCAATGGAAAACATGTTTTAAGCATTCCTTTATATATAACATTTAAAACTCTGATATAAAACCTATGAATGGAAATAAAAAGATACATAGAAAATGTAGTTCCTTTTCATAAAGGCTTTTGTGAAAGTTGTTAACAGTTTGTTTTATTTTAACTGTTAACTACAATTTAAACAGGTTGCCTGACCACACCAACACAATCAGGTAAGTCAGTTAAAATCAGCTATTTTTATTTAAAAGTCAAGGTCACTGAGAACTGGATGACAAAAGAAAAAAAAATAAAATGATCTTATCAAGAAGAGGAGTCCAGTCCCATTGAGTCCCCATAATCATCCTGATGTCACTGTGGCACTGAGCAGCTCTGTTTGAGGGATCCAGCACTGAAACCCTCAATGTCACTGGTCTGCTGGGAAGTAGAGCGGATGCAGAAATCAGCCACCAGTCTAGCCGCTGCATTCACAATTCACACACACACACAATGCATGGTCACTTTCCTGTCACAAGGAAGTACAGGCTCATCATAATCACTGCAGCTCAACTCAATCTCTGGTCCCACCAGCTGGAATTCTCTTTCCTGATTGTCTTTTGGGTGTCGATGGGTGGCCTCAACCAGCGTTCTCTCTTCTGGACTCTGGCATCTTTCCAATATGGGAATAAAAACACACACCTGACAAGCAAGCTCATTGATGACTGACACACCACTGTGTGCCAGCGCCTCCCCCTAGTGTCTTGTCCATTTGAAAACAGGTAAGTAAAAGTATTCAAGCAGAGCTCACTGCACACAGAAAACACACAAGCAGAAATTGCTTCATACAGTAAAAGAATAATACCATATCAATATAAAATCTGCCATCATTTATTGCCATCAAGCTATAATTCTATCCTGACCCTCTTGTGGTTATGCCAGGACTCCTCCTAAACTAGCATAAAGTTATCATAGCCTAAAATTAACTGCTGGGATGTTGCTGGAGCATTGCAGAGGTCAAAGGGCATTATCCGGAACTCGTAGAGGCCCATTGGGGCGGTCAAAGTTGTCTTTCCTCAATCTTCTGGGTCGATCTCTACCTGCCAATACCGACTGCCTAGGTCAAGATTAGAATACCAAGAAGCTTTTTTAAAGGTGGTTAGAGACTTTTTGAATTCTGGATAGAAGATAGGTGTCTTTGTGGGTGAGAATATTAAGCTTCCTGTCCACACAGAAGCGCCAAAAACATCTTTTCTTTTCCCAGCAGGACAACAGGGGCCATCATAAGGGCTAGAGCTCTACTTAACATTATTGTCCAACATCTTGCCACATCTAAAGGTTTGGTGGGATTGGCCTTTAGTGTTCCCTACTGGGTCGGGCAGACCCAGCGGGAATTGAAGGGAGCACAGCACTAGTTTGTCCACAATTTTCTTCTCCTGTTGTAAAGAATACCTTCCAACATTGCAACAGGGCAGTGATCTACTTTTGTTGCTCTGTTGACAACCCTTCTGTCAGATTCACTGGATGCTGGTCTCTCAAAGTGATTTCATTTACTTGGACATCCACTTCTATGACGCCTGGGTCGGAGGGTTTCAAGACTAGATCTTTTTCTCTGGATCTGGTTTAAGTTAATCTGCCTGTTAAGACATTAGCATGGGGGCACCTATGAGGTGTAAGGATGCGGTGAAGATTTAAATCACATACCCAGCTGTAGTCTCTATCCCATGCAGGTTTGTCCACAGCACCGTCCTACTGTTTAGGGGTACATAGACCTTAGTACCTTGGTGGGTCAAAGGAACCACTCCAATTGGTTCATCTGATGTTTCTGCATGCACAACTTTCTGAGAGACAGCAAAAAGACATTCTCACTTTCCCTTGGACTCGCTCTGTGTTAAGTCATCTTTCATGACGCTTACTCCTTTACCTGGAATGGCGATACCTCCCACTGAGAAATCCAAATTGGTGTAGCCAGAATAGGGTATTTGTAAACCTTTGGCTGCCTTTAAGATAAGCCAGTGCAGATCTTCTGGATTCTGCTTCTGTATGCCACTCAGCCATTTCTTGTGAGGCCCAGAATGGAAGGAGGACTCCGATGCAGAAGTCAGGGTTACAGGTTTTATTGTTTCTGGACTGCAGCGACAAGGAGCTATAGAATGTACAGCAAAACAAAACCTTTCCTATGAACTAAATACAATATCTACCTGGGTCTAGGTACACTCATGCTATGGCAGTAAATAAAAGAGGAACTATTCTTAAAAAAAAAAGCGCTTCACCAAAAGTTGGAAGAACTGACTAGGAAAATTTAACAAAAACAAACTCGCTCCAGGAGGAGGAAAACACTATAATTATCCATTGATAAACTAGGAATACCATCTAAGGCTAAGAAACAAAAACAATCTCAAAGGATGAAAAAGTACCGGAAAAATAATAAAGGAAACAAAAACCAATCCCGCAGGACAACAAGGCTATGAAACACTATCTGAGCTTACTCTGAACAAAGGCTATGAAAACTTACAACAAAAAGATATCACACAGGGACAAGGCAAAGGCTGTGATACGAAGGCTGGCTTGGGTGCGATGAACGGAGGTGGACAAAGACACTTTGACACGAGACAAGGGGAAACGCAGACTATAAATACACAAGGAGGGGAAATTGGGAACTGGTGACACAATCAAGAATCAGGGCAGACGATCAGACAGGTGACACATGAGGAAGGGCAAGTGACCTGAAACGAGAGGAGAGTTAGGATTTCAAAATAAAACAGGAAATGCACACAATAAAAACCCAGACAGGACAACCTCACTGCTGTGACATTTCTGAAAATTTAAAGAAAAATGTTCACTAAATAGAGTTACTTCTGAGCATGTATCAAACAAACACAGCATCTTCACACCCTCAATACTTCCATCCCTTGGCACTCTACTTCATACCAGAGATGGCTTGTTAGTTCCATTTCTTTGGGCCCCCTTCCCAACCACCTGACTCTCGGGGGGCTGGAGAGTCAGTTTATCTGCCTTCCTCCTTGGGGGGCAGCACCTCTGGATATGGCTGGATATACAAATTTCCCCTAGTGTCTTGTCCAGTCAGAAACGGGTAAGTAAAAAGCCAATAACTGTTCATCACGGGCACAAGGACTTATTCAAAACATTCAAGCAGAGTTCACTGCACATAGAAGCAAGCAGAAATTGCTGTAGACAGCAAAATAATCACAAAAAGCCCAGTCTCTGACATCTCCACATGCTATTGTGCTGTTGTCTCCTTCCTCAGCTTCAGATCAACTATGACAGGAACCTGGGGAACCTGATCGTCCATGTCCTTCAGGCCAGGAACTTGGCCCCCAGAGACAACGATGGCTACTCGGACCCGTTCGTGAAGGTGTATCTGTTACCTGGGAGAGGGTGAGCTCTGCCTGCGTCTGTTCTCCAGTGTCTGGACTGTCTGCCTCTCAGCTTCTGTGTCTGTCTGCTTTATTTCCTCTCTTTCTTTCTTTCTTTCTTTCTTTCTTTCTTTCTTTCTTTCTTTCTTTCTTTCAGACTTTTTATTGACTGTATAAAACCGACTAGTTGCTATAAGACAATGACATGATGCTGTGAGGTCATTTGTAGATTAATCTGATTTAACTTGATTCATGAGCTGATAGAGGAAGTTTCACTGCAAAATAATAAATCTTATCAGGTAAAAATATCAGGCTTTTGTTACAATCAGTCCAATACTCCACAGACTTACCTTGAATTGTCTGATTCCAATTAGCAAAGCATTTCCTTATTTTCATGTTTGTCTATTTAATCTTAATTATATTGTAGTTTAGAATTTATTTAACCTTTATTTATTCTTTTTTATCTAATATTTTGACTTTTTATACAATAGTTTTGTTTTTTATTTATTATTTAATTTATTCTTTATCTCATATTCTTGTATTTTTATATGACACTATTAACCAAATAAAAAAAAGCAAACAAAAAAAAAGAACGTGAGAAATTTGCTCTTATCTAATCTAAATATATGTAATATCTAATTATCTGCCAGTGGAATACAATACTTCAAGATAATTGGTGTAATTGTATGAACAAAACTGATCTTTTCACCTGATGAAATGTCATTTTTTGCAGTGTTGCCATAATGCACCATTGTTGTGTGTTAAACATCCTGCTCATACAGAGCTAACGTAAACTCAGCTTTAAAGCCAGTATTGTACCCAGAGTATCAAGGTTCCTCCTCTGATCCATGTCTCAGTTCCTGAGAGCCTGTAGCTGGCGGATCGATCCAGCCTCTATTGACTCTGTAACTCTATCTCTCTTAGATAATGACCCATCAACCCGTTAATGATATTATCAGCACTACCCCGACTGCACCCGGAAAAAAAAATAAATCTCAACAAGTGCAAATATTTTATAGTTGGTACCATTAGTCCAATGATGTGTTATAAAAAATGATTCCATTAGCAGATTGTATTTTGTTTTGGTTTTGGTTAATTTAATGTTTAATCTAAATTATGAGATAAAATGTCAATTCATTGATTTGCAGCTTCCCAGCACAGTCAACAACATAGGTAATAATAATGAATAAAACAATAATCTGTAAAATCCAGATGAGACAAAGGGAGAAATCAGAAATACTCGTAAACAAACAATAAGACAAATTCTAGAACAAGTAGAAGATGAAAGATGCTTTTCTTACATTTTGAAAAGGTTTAGATTAATCAAGACAAAAAATTGAAATAATCTAAATGATCTGTGATAATTCAAGATAATAACAGTCAATATTGGACTAATTGCAGCAAAAAACAGATATTTTCCCCTGCTGAGATGAATGTTTTGCAGTGTGTTGACTTGAGGAGTGTCTTGTCTGACATTAGTATCTAACAGCTCAGCACAGTGAATTATTCATTCACCCATGAGCCAGATGTAATCATTGTGAGGTTTTTTTGCTCTTGCATCACATAACATTGCTTGGGCACAGAAACAGGGGTACACCCTGCAGAGATTATTGATTGCCTCAGCTCTCTATCCTCTACTGCGTTTTCTTTGAGCTCTCTGGGCTTCTCTGACTGTTTTTTGTGTTTTTGCTTTTCTTGTTTGTGATATCTGCCCTCCTCTTCCTCTTCTGGACTCCCTCAGCCAAGTCATGGTTGTCCAGAATGCAAGGTAGCGTGGTGCTGATCTTCACTTTTAGTTGGTGTTTTTTTTTTTTTTTATCTTCTCTGAATTATGTCTGAGTGTTTTTCTTCCATCCTTATGTTGTGGCCTTTGTTGTCTGTCCTATTATGTGCTTCATGGTGTTAAAAACACTCCTGTCATTGCTTTTTCTCTTCACGCCTCTCACTGTAAATCTGCCTCTATCTCTGAGGTGATTGTGATTCTGTAAAAGTTTAGTCAAAAGTATTTCAACGAGTTACATTTAATAAGGTTGAAATCTGATTTATTTGTTTCTGATGTTGCCACAATAGGGGATTGGCCATATTACAAGCATCTATTCAATCCACATGTTTTCAGTACATCACAGTTTGGTGAATGTTTGGGGTCAAAGCAGGAAAGAGAAATAATTTATTGTTTTTACTAACAACCGCCAATATTGTGAATATTATGATTAATCAGTGCTGATAACAAGAGACGGACCAAATACGCCCAGAAGACCATGAACCCTGAGTGGAACCAGACCGTCATCTACAAGAACATCCACCTTGAGCAGGTACACACACACACACACACACACACACACACACACACACACACACACACACACACACACACACACAGTTCTTCAAAATGAAGCGTTGAACTGTTTTTTTTTCTTAAAAACATATTTTTATTGATTTTGAAGAACATTTGTTTTGAAAACAATTTGTTCCATTTTCTGTTTTCTTTTTTTCAAACATCATGTTTTCTTCGCTCCCTCCCCCGCCCTGAACCTGGAGCCACTAGTTTAACAAAACAATGTTAATTTGAAAAAAAACCCTAACCAAAACAACAACAAATAAATAATAATAACAATAATAATAATAAAAATAATAAATAATAAAAAATGGTAATAATAGTATACTGCACACCTTCACCTTTTTTCAAACAAAAATGATTGAGTCAGGTTAATTGTGTATATATATATATATATATATATATATATATATATATATATATATATATATATATATATATATATATATATATATATATATATATATATATGTATGTATGTATACACAATTAACCTGACTCAATCAATCTCAGAAATGTTTGATTTAAACCTAAACAGATAAAACCTTATTTAGTAGATGATAGATTTAAGGTGCTAGAAAATCAGGTTTTGATTCCAAAAATCTAATGAATGTTATGAAAAACATGGAAGACAGTTCACCAAGAAGACAGTTCACCAATCCACATGTTCAAAGAAGGACAGTTTACACTTTTTTCACAGAAATCTTTTTCATGCAGGACTTGTACTTGTATTGAGCATTTTTACATTGCTGTATTGGTGCTTTTACTGATGTAAATGATCTGAATACTAAACTTCTTCTGGTCAGCGGCTGTATCTGCTGTGGGCTTTTGTTTTACATTCTTATCAGGATTCAGCCGTCATATGACAGAATTTGTTAATCATACTGTGTAAGTGTGGCTGTGAATCAGCTCAGTCTCCAGAGGGTAACGTTGACCTCTCTGCAGATATATTAACAGTTTTCTGATACCTGCATTCTTTTATAAATCCTGTTTCATGATGTAACAGAGCTACGGTTAAGGTGCGGTTTGCATTTTGTCTGTGAGTTTTGTGATTTTTTTGACTGTGCCGATCTTAGTTTTAGTCATCTTTAGTCAACATGTATCCTTTTTTGTTTAGTCAGTTTTTAATTGACGAAAAGTCCGTTTTGTCTAGTTTTTGTTGACTAAAATTCAAAGTATTTTAGTCTACTTTTAGTCAGTAGTCTTTCTTTAGATTCAACTTGATCCATGATCCATGTTTCCCTGTCCTATGTGTTTTAGTGGGCAGTGGGTAAGTCTATTGTGCTAATTGGAGACTGAGGAAAAGGAGACAGGTCGGCTCAAAAGACTTTTGCAAGCAACCTTCTCATTTCTTAGAAAAGTCACAAACTTTCAATTGATTTCAAATAAATATACGTCTCATTTAAGGTCCAAACCGATCAAAAACCCAGCTCCAGAGTTCGCTGTGTCTTTTTCTCAAGATTTAGTTTCATGTTCTCCCTGTGTCTGCATGGGTTCTCCACAGCAGTGAGGAATAAGCAGGTATAGAAGATGAATGAATGTAGAGGAGCAGCTACACACTCGAAGATATGCATCCAGTGAAGGCACTTTTAAGATTGTAACTTAAAAAGTCTGCAATGAAAAAAGAGTCGGGCGACGGCAGGTTGTGTTAATTTCATCACAGTCAGTGGTTAAAGGTGTTGATTTCATCTCGTTAAAAAAAACAAAAAAACATCATTGATGAATATATTTCATCTAGTCTCATCTGTTGAACAGTCTCCTGCAGCTTCTCCAACTCCAGACATGAAACAAAGCACCGATCCATCCACCTAACCCTCCTTCTCCTGCTGAGAGAAGAGCAACTGAATGTCTGAAACCATGATGTTCAACAGAAACATTAACTCTCAGCGTTTCCCTCTGAGACTGAGCTGTTGTATGGGTGCATGTGTTAGTTTTAGAGTGTCTGTGTTTGCCAGGAACACAGTGACAGAGACAGCAGCCAGACAGTAATTACAGCTGTGAGCGATGAGTGCAGATGCAGTAGCTGTAGTGGTCAGAGAACAGAGGCTCTGGATTCATTAGATCCACTGTGGTTGTTGCTGTTAATCATGTCTCACTGCTTTAAAATGCTGCCGCATCACTCTTTGCTCCCACTCCCCCCAAGATACAACTCCATCTCCTCCCACACATTCCTACACACACACACATCATAGTACACACACACACACACATAAAAACAGCGAATGCTTGCTTCCTTACTGATTAAATGAGCTGTTCTACATGTGTTTGCTGTTTGCTTTCCTGCTTCCTCCACCCAGAAACACACAAACCCCTAACACCGTCACTGTTTCTCTCTAGTTGAAGAAAAAGACGCTGGAAGTGACAGTGTGGGACTATGACAGATCCTCTTCCAACGACTTCCTCGGAGAAGTGAGTGCTTTAGGAATTTGAACATGTCAGATATTGCATTTCCTTTTCTTTACATCATTATAATATCAGCATTCTCTCTCCAGTAACTGCTTTTGAGTATGAAACAGTTCCTGCTTCTTCAATAAAACTCCCATTGTTATGCCACTGACCTTTCACTGATCTATAAATATTATATGAATCAGTCTTTTTTTCTTTTTTTCAACTTCAGTCTTGATCATAAAAAAAATTTCCATCATTACTTTCAGGATTTAGAAGATGCCAAAAAACACACAGCTAATAAATTAGGAATGAATTTGTGGGATTGTTTATCACGTTTATGTTACAACATTAATCTAGATGCATTGTGCATTGTGTCAGATATTTATATTATTCCCATTGGTTATCGTCCACACATCATTGTGTCCATTGATGTCCATTAAATACAATCTGGTGGGATTTGTATTATTTATTTATTTATTGTAATTGTCTTATAAATGGAACTGCACAACAAAATAAAAAAATCACCTGTGAAGGTATAAAAAAATAATATATTTATAAGGGAAATAATAATTGTAGTTTTAATGAAAGATGGCAAAAATGAAAAGTCAATCCAAAAAACAAAAACAACACATAACCTGTTCTCTCCAGGCTCCAGCTTCCTCCCACAGTCCAAACACATGCTGAGGTTAACTGGAGACTCTAAATTGTCCATAGGTGTGAGTGTGTGAGTGAATGGTGTGTGTGCTCCAAGATAGACTGGATGGAGTGTATCCTCTAGCCTCTCAGCCTAACTATGCTGTGATTGGCTCCAGCAGATCTCTGTGACCCTAATAAGGAATAAGTGGGTATCAAAGATGACTGACTGACTGACTGACTGACACATAACCATGCAAAGTAATAAACACAACTGTGTGTGAGGCTGCAGGAGGGTTCAAATTCATCTGTGTGTTTGTTTTTTTGTGTTTGTTTGTGTGTCAGGTGTTGATTGACTTGTCGAACACGGCCCAGCTGGACAACACTCCTCGCTGGCTGCCTCTGAAGGAGCAGAGTGAGAGCATCGAGCACAACAGAGCCCACCACGCTGCTCTGGGTCCACCAGGGTCTGAATCAGGTCAGGGTCATATGTCAGGTCCTGGGATGGGGCCTGGACATGGGATGGGACAGAGTCCAGGACCAGGACAGGGAGAGGGGACTTATGATTCACCTAAAAACTCTGTAATCAAGAGCAGAAGCCATGGAATCTTCCCTGATCCAGCAAAAGGTAAGAGACTGTTAGCTTGAGAAACAGATGAGTTTAATTCTGAAACATGGGTAGTATTCAGGTTTCTGTTTGCTGAAAAAAAACTCTGATTCATGAGGCAGTCATTCAGTTGTCATAAAGATAGAGGCTGTTGCCGTAGAAATCAAAATGCTAATTATTTCCTGACAGCTATGATTATTACTACTCACAAGAAGGTAATGTGATTGCCAAAGTTTGTCTGTCTTTTTGTTAGCAAGATAATAAAAAAGGTATGACCCATATTTCTGTCAAACTTCCAGGGAATGTTGGGAATGGTACCATGAAGGTACCATTAAAGAAATAAAAAATAACGCCAAATAATTCAGAATGTTTGTCATGTCGTGGTCGCCTGCTCCACTTATACTGACACACAGTTACAACAGCAGGTTTACATGCGTTAACTCAACTAAGAGTGAGTTATTAATATTTTTTATTTTCATGTATACACATTAGTTTGACTAAAAATCAACAAGAGCAGTTGGATTAAGACCCCTAGATAACTGTTAATGTGCCATAGTTATTATTATTATTATATTGTGCAACTCATGATTCATATATAGAATACACAGGAATGTCCAACCCTTGTGCCTGATATTAGAATTGTAAAAAAATAATAAAATGCTTACATTTGAAATGCTATAGAAGTGGTATATGTTCATATTTATTTTTTCTTTTCATTAATCTTTTAATCCAATTAATAATAATCCCTCAAAATCAATGTTGTTGCAAAACAATGGCATATCCAAGACTGTAATAATCCCCACCCAACAAATCCATTTTGCATTCAGTATATTTTATCTCATTTTTAGGTGCTTATTTTGCCAGAAATTGCCATGGGATGACGGACTTCCAGTAGAACACTAAATTCAACAAGCTTTTGATATCTGTTATTATGGAGAGCTGCATTTAATACTAGTACTGATTACGTTTTTTCTCAACTGTTTACGCACAAATCCTGGTACTTGACACACAATGACCACAACATATAAGTCATGCGGCAACCCCCTGAACTAATTCTGCTAAACTACAAGAACAATTAGATTTGTGATGTCACTAGTTGCTTGTATTGGATCACTTTCAGTCCGTTTGCTAATTTACATTTAGTTTTGCAGTAAATGATAAAAATGTTACAGGAAATGTAGAGGAGTAAAAGTTAAATTTGGTAGAAATATTAAAACTTCAGTAAGGTTCAGATATGCCTGTGACACAGTTTAATCACTCACATCATTATTCTATCACTTCTCTTCACTCCCCTCAGACATGCAGATGCTGCCTCTGGAGAAGTCTCACAGCAGTCCCGGCAGCTCCAAGTCCTCCTCTGATGGTCAGCTGCGTTCCCACGGTCCTTCCCGCAGCCAGAGCAAGAGCAGCGTTACTCAGGCCCACCTGGAGGACGCCGGCATCGCCATCGCTGCTGCTGAGGCCGCCGTGCAACAGTCCCGCCTGCAACCAAGTAAATCCTGCCCCTCCTCCTGATACCATCCACTTCCTGTGACATGTTTCCTCTATTACTCTGCCTCCATGACAGCGTTGATGAAACCTTAAGTGCTGCATTCACCTCTTTAATATTTCCCATTGCCTTCTGCTCCTCATGCTAGATTTTCCTCAGTAGGTTTAGTTTAAATAGACCAATTTAGTGATAAAATCAAATGAACATATGGAAGCAAATAACTGAGATATATCTAGACACCAACTTAAAAAAGTTAAAGTAAAAGTTTATTTTATTTAATTTAAAAGTAAAATGCATTATTTGTAAATCCTTTAAATGCAACCCCCAGTTTCCAGAAGGAACTATTAAGAGTTTATGTTTCTGCAGATGTGTTGAATGTCATCAGATCATACTTTGAGTTAAAATGATTGAGTGACGAATTTCCAGTAAAACATCAGTTAGCAGTTGTGTTAAACAGACGTCTCCTGCAGCTTCTCCAACTCCAGACATGAAACAAAGCACTGATCCATCCACCCAACCCTCCTGCTGCTGCTGAGAGAAGAGCAACTGAAGAGGAATGTTGACTGAAATGTTAGTTTATAAAACTGTCAGTGTTTCCCTCTGAGACTGAGCTGCTAGTTAAATACTGTTTTGAAACTTAAACAGGACATACCATTTTAATATCACAGTATAATCATAGCAGAACACTAACCTTTGACTAATATATATTACAGTTAATTAAATTTAATATTTCAGCTCCTGGTTTCTACAGAACCCAGTGTAACCATCCAGCCCCAGAAAAGAAACCAAGCTGGGATGGCAGATCTCTCACATCCTGTACAAATGTTAATAACAAGATTTGAACACATATTCAATCACATTTTAACAGTCAAACCAGGAAGCAGGAGGCTCACTCTGTACTCACCGGCCAATGAGAATAAAGTCAGCTGACCATGAGAGGAGCAGAAGTGTCGAGGGAAGGTGAGGCAACAGAGGAAAATGAATCCTTACAATGCAGTAAATATCTAAAATAAAACAAAAACAGATTACTAACATAAATTAAGTCTGACCCATCAACATCTAATGACATAATGTATTCTCTGGTTCCAGCTTCTCTTCTCTGATTATTTTCTAGTTTCTTTAGTCTTCTATTATAGTAAACTGATGATCTTTGGGTTTTGGACTGTTATTCTGTTCAAATATATATATATATATATATATATATATATATATATATATATATATATATATATATATATATATATATATATATATATATATATATATATATATATATATATATATATATGTTTAAGGTTGAATCTTCACAAGTGAGGTAAGGATGGAGGGAGACTGACAGCTGCAGCATCTGCAGTGATGGTGAAGCTCTCGATTTACCAGTCAGTCTACATTCCTACCCTCACCTACAGTCACAAACTCTGGGTAGTGACTGAAAGAACAAGACCATGAATACAAGTGGCCATATGAGTTTCCTTCAGAGGGTGAGAAGCTCTGTCATCAGGAGGAGTCAGAGTAGAACCACTGCTCCTCTTCATCGAGAGGAGTCGGCTGAGTTGGCTCAGGCATCTAGTGAGGAGCCTCCTGGACCCTCCCCGGTGACGTGTTCCGGTTACATCCCTCCACGAGGCGGCCCCATGGAAGACCCAGGACACGGTGGAGAGACTATGTCTCTCGGCTGGCCTGGGAACACTGCAGGGTTCCCCTGGAAGAACTGGATGAATTGGCCAAGGAGAGGGAAGTCTGGGCTTCCCCGCTGAAGCTGCTGAAGCTGCTGCCCCCGCGACCCGATCTCGGATAAATTGGGAGAAGACGAGATGAGATGAGAGATAATAGGAGATAAAAACATAAAAACGTGAGATAAACAGATAAAAAAAAACGAGATAACCGCCCCAGGCCTATTTTTCAGTGTTCCTGCTATAAATGATTATAAATATGGAATATATATACATAAAAACAAAGGTTATATATTTAAACCTGGTATCAAAATAAATCTTCAAAATGTGAGGTGACTTCAGAGGAGTCAGTATCTATTTATACTGCTGTATCAGGGCAATATATATTTAGAATATTAGCAAAATAAAATCCAACATAGTGTTTTACTACAGATAAAATGATTAATAAGATAAGAGTTCAAAACCTATTATTTGTCCATATAATCATAAAAATCAGAGATCATTACAGAACATGATTATATTGTGTAAGACATTTAAAAAGGAGATTATAAAGAAAATCACATAAACAGCTCAAATTTAATTATATTACACTATGTTCTTATTGTATGGATTATCTAGACATTAACATCGATACTGTAACAGTAACATGGTGTTTTACTACAGATAAAAAAAATTTAAGTGTTGCAGTGAGGTTTTCTAATGTGTTTTATGAATAAAACTCAAAGCTGAACCTGTATTGAGGTTATAGAGATTATCAGAGGTTTAGGATTTTAAAATCAAGAAATGATCTGCCAAAGGAATGCAATAATTAAAGATAATTCTACTCAGTATTGGACTAATTGTACTACAGTAAATAAAATATATTGTTGAGATGTGATTTTTTTTAGCATTGACAGGAAGCTGTTTCTCTTCCTCACCTTCATCCTCCTCTTCCTCAGGACCTGGACACCGGCTGGGTGAAGTCTCTGGATCCGTGGTGCTGTCTGCTCCGAGCCTGGTGGGTGATGCTTACGGAGGTCTGGACGGGGGGGACGGGGTCGGCACCGGCGTGGACAGCGCCATCTTTCAAGTGCCACGCATGTAAGAGCATCTGTGATTCTCTAAGATACAGCAGGGAAATCCTGAAAGTCCCAGATCAAACACACTGAGGTTTGAATTGATTCATTGATTATCAGAAGCAAACACATAATGTTATCAGAACATTCTAGAACGTTCCTTCAGGTTACTCTGGTAAATCTCCCACTACACTGCAAAATCATATCAATCAACACTAAATGATATCAGGTGAAAATATCCTGTTTTTGGTATAATTCAGTCTTTTGAATTAGCCAATCAGACGCTCATAAATGTTCTTTAGACCTGCAGAGAGAAGCATCAGAGAGGAGAAGGTTTATTATACTGAGAGGATTTTGGTTCTGAAAACAAAGTGCTGTGCTTAATTATAATGGTATGAAGTACTTTATTACATTCATCTGACACTTATAGTCATTTGTTAGATTGAGATTGCACATGAAATAATATATTTAATATTATAACAGCTTTAAATTGTCCACTCTTTTCTTTTTTAAATTTGTTACATACTTTGTGTGAAGTGTCATATATTAATATAATGTTCTTAATACTGTATTGAATAATACAGTGAATAAATGTATTTTTTTTTACAGTGGTAAGACAATTCCCAACGGCACCGACAAAAACCAGCTGGGGACCCCGGAAAATGAAGGTAAGTTCCAGAAATGCCTGTTTACTATACAAACAAACAAAACTCCTGGTGTTTGTCTCCACCTGCTGGACACTTTGTATAATGACAGTATTTAATTGTGCAACAATTCACCCAGCTCTGTGTTTCTGCTGATGGTTAATGAACCTGCAACATGTGAACAGCTGGATGACGTATGCAGTGCTTCTTAAATGTTTTAACATTCAGGTCCTTTAAAGTCACATGAACTAGCCATTGGACCCATCTGCTAAGATTTTTGCTTTTAGTTGTTTTATAATAGAAAGTAGAGGAAACCTGAGGTAAAATTATGGAGGACTGAAACTGCCATAATCAAGAAAAATAAATAAATAATGACTCAGTACAATAAATATACCAGTAGATGTCCATATTTATATAGTTTTATGAATACAATACATTTTTATGGATTATTTTCCTATTTATTTGATTTTCCATTTATTTATTATATAAAATAAATATATTTATTTATTTTAAATGGTTCTACATTCTGGCATTGTGGAACTATAGTGAAAATAAATTGTTCCCTTTTTTTCCTGGGAACCCCCAGGCACGTCCTCAAGGACCCCTGGGGGTCCCCAGACCCTAGTTTGAGAACCACTCATGTATGTGATGATGGACAACAGGACACTGTCACACTATCTCTGTCATAACACTGCGAGCAGCTCAGGTGTCATGATGCTGCTTGTCCTCCTCCAGTTTCAGCCTGTAACAAAAACTCTGAGGTCATCATAGGCTGCAGCCTGACAGCTGTTACTCAGGCTGAGGTCAGAGGTCGTTTCCAAGGTGACGGAGAAACACGCCTTACACACATAAACTGTCTGAGTCAAATCCTGAAACTCATAACAGTCGACCTGTGGAGATGTTTCCTGGGTGAAAATATTTAAATCAGCTTTCGTGACACTAGTCTTCCCTGTAACTGTAGAAAGTCACCTACTTAAAGGGACAGTTTGCCCAGAATTAGAAACACATAATGTTTCTACTCACCTGGAGCTTGTCCATGGCCTTTACAGTAGTGTTCAAAATAATAGCAGTCCAATGTGACTAACCAGATTAATCCAGGTTTTTGATATCATGAATGCTGGGTCTTGTTGGTTTTCTGAGAATCTACTGTCAGCAGCCAGAGAAGCCTGATCAGCAACAGACTGTTGCTCCCAAAAATAAGAACAAAAACACTGAGAAACTCTTTTGTCCCCTGTGCCATCAAACTGCTCAGTTCCTCACTGGGGGGAACATAAAACCTGTGGACTACTACATAATCATACAAAAATAATAACTATAACAATCTACAATAGTATATGTCACACACGCACAAGGATATATGTATGTATGTATGTATTTATGTATGTAATTCTACTATATATAACTTTTCTAGTCATGTAGAATATTACATTTTTTTCAATATTATATTATCTTTATTGTTTTATTATTGTATATATTATATTACTATAATCTTTATATAATTATATTTAGATATTTATATAATTCATAATAATGTATATAATGTACACAGAATAGTTAACCATGTGTAATTTATGTATATTTTTTCCAATAATTCCATGTGCAATTATCTCTTCACCTACCTCAGACCATGTGACCTTTACAATAACCATGTAACAATAACAAGGCATTTACTTTGATTTTTGTTATCTATTTATTTTCTCTGTTGGTGATTCATGGTGTTTTTATTTACATTTTTCTCTTGTGTTTGTGTGTCTATAGTTTTATAACAGTCTGTATGTGATGTGTTGGAACTTCAATTTTCCTGAGGAACCTTCCAAAGGATCAATATAGTCCTATCTAATCAAATCTCTAATCTACAGTGCATCCACTGCTTCACTTTTCCACATTTTGTTATGTCACAGCCTCATTCCAAAATGGATTAAATTAAATATGATTAAAAATGATATATTATTATTATTAAATTAATTAAAACACCCCATAAAGACAATGTGTGTGTGGTTTTTTTTGTTTTGTTTTTTTTAGATTTTTGCAAATTTATTACAAATAAATGTGCACAATGGCCTCCATCATCTGTAAATGGAAGAAGTTCAGAACCACAAGCATCATGCTCTGGGGATGTTTTTCAGTGGCAGGAACTCAGAGAATAGTCCGGATAGAGGGAAAGATGACTGCCCAAAGATAGGTGTACCAAGCTTGTGGCATCATATTCAAAAAGACTTGAGGCTGTAATTTCTGCCAAAGGTGCATCAACAAAGTATTGAGCAAAGGCTGAATACTTATGTACATGTGGTTTCTTAGTAGTTTTTTTTATTTTTAATAAATTTGCAAAAATCTCAAAAAAACCCTTTTTCACGTTGTCATTATGGGTGTTGTGTGTAGAATTTTGAGGAAAAAAATTAATTGAATCCATTTTGGAATAAGGCTGTAACATAACAAAATGTGGAAAAAGTCAAGTGCTGTGAATACTTGGACTCTGGATGCACTGTAACTACTGCACCTACTGTTAAGTTGTTTTCCATGTAACAATACAATTTTTAATAAAACCCGGATTAATCTGGTTATTCAATTCGATTTTATTTATAGCCCAACATCACAACACAGTTGCCTCACTGGGCTTCACAAAATTCAGTCAGCGACCCAGACATCCCCCACCTTAGACCCTCCTTCGTGGCAAGGAAAAACTCCAAAACCCAGTAGGAAAAGGAGAAACCTCAGGGAGAACCACAGTGAAGGAGAGATCCACTCCCATGGACGGACAGGCTATAGATGGACCAGGACTGACAGACATGCATCTGATGATGATTTATCAGTATGTGAGATGTAAAAATGATTCAGTCTGTAGAGAATCAGGGGGGCCTTGATGAGTCGCATCAGGAGTCGTCATCATTGGGCCTCATGCGTCTGAACTGAAGCAGTAGCCACTCCCAGTAATAAATGTGTAGTGGACGTCGTGCAGGATCACAGCAGCAGCCACGATCCACGAGAACCTGCTGGACGATAGAGCACATTGGACATATTCACATTGGACTGCTCTTATTTTGAACACTACAGTATGTTGTTATGTTATGTTTTGGTGCCAGTTGCTGAGGTTTGGTAAAACTCTTCATGTCTATTTCCCAATGATGGAAAATATTGAAACACATTATCAAATTATTAGAAAATAATGAAACCCTGTTAAAGGTTTTTTTTAGGTAATTCTGCATTGTATGATTTGAGGTTCTAATTTGTGTAGGAACTATTTTCTTTTGACCAAACTACAACCCCCCCCCCCCCCACTGAAGAAGATTCACTCTTCCTCTTGTGGTGCATGTATTTGGTTGAAAGAAGATAGTTTCTACATTGCACTGCTCACAACAATACAACAGTAACTGGATCATAATGAAGAGACATTGCTGTATTTTTTTTTTTTGTGCTTTCGGGACCACAGGCTGAGTTGTTATAGTTTATGTTTGAGAGCAGGCAGACATATTTACAGCTGATTTATCTAAAACTCAACTCACATTGAAACCTTTGAGAGGAAACATAGTTATAAATTTAAAGTATAAGTTTTCTTTTATGGAAGTTGTTTATTCTGGAAGTGCTCAAATGTGTCAGTCATGTCTCAGGTCTTTTGAAAAAGAGAAAGCTTAGAAAGTGTGCAGCCAGGGAAGCAGTGAGGCAAGGAAGAGGGATTCTGGTGAAAGAGCTGACAACAAGGACTTCTCCAGGAGATGGACTTGAAAGTTGAATGGTGACAACTAGTGATGGGTCCGGCAACGCCGATGCGTCGGCGCATGCGTCGAGCTCATAGAGCGAACCCCGTGTCGGTGCGCGTATCACTTTAACAAAGTCACGTGACCGATACCGAAACTGTTTCGAACACACGCTGACGCGCCAAACTGTTTATAAGGCAGCGAATCTGTCATGGGACGTATCTGCCAACTGAATCTCGTAATAGCGCATCAAGAATTATGGAGCCTCAATCGAAAAGAAAGGTTTCCGCCGTGTGGGACCACTTTGATGTCGTATCGGCAAATAATAATAAATAATTTGTTTTCCTTGTTTCATCCTGTTCCTCTCAGAGTTTCCACTTGATCTAACCTATCTGAATTCAAATTCATTTCAAAGTGACTCTTCGTTCACTATTGATATTTTTTCTGCAGGTTAAATGTCGCATTTGTTCGACAGAGCTGTCTTATTTAAACAAATCTACCTCCTCAATGCTGAGGCATTATAGGCAGGCATGAAAATGAAGTGACAGATACACCCAGGATAAACTCAGGTATACAGCCATTCTACAACTTACTCACAGTTGCTTTATTGATAATTAATTCATATTAATTTATTCTTTACCTGTTTTTTTTAGAAATTAGGGGGCAATTGATTGTTTATCCAGTGGGTGGCGCTGTGTGATCATTGTAAGAAGGTTTACTGAAGAAGAGTTTCCGCGCATGCGCGAGATGTCCCGGGTTTCCCCGGGACTGGAAGGAATGTGTTGTTTTTGTCTATCGGTTTTTGCTGTTAGTGTGAAAATAACATGTGAAATGATATACCGGTAATAATGTGTTAATACTTTCACACGTAAATCGCCCCAGAGTATAAGTCGCACCCCCAGACTAACTATGAAAAAACGCGACTTATAGTCCGGAAAATACAGTATCTATTATATAGTAGGGAAATATAGAGGGAAATGTTGCAAGGACCCAGGATCCATTGAGATACTGGGAGAACCAGAAACCAATTTATCCAAACCTCTGCCAGTTGGCATTAGAGTTCCTCTGTATTCCAGCCTCATCTGTGCCGTGCGAGCGGGTGTTTTCGACTGCTGGAGAAGTGAACAGAAAGGGAGGGGGAGAGGGTCCAGGTGCAGTGGAACAGCTGACTTTAACATGATTATTTTGTGTGTCATTTCCTGTCAGGTGGTAAAACTCAGGTGATGGGAGAGATCAAAGTTGCTCTGAAGAAGGAGGTGAAGACTGAAGGAGACCAACTCGTCCTGGAGATACTTCAGTGCAGAAACATCACGTACAAGTTCAAAAGCCCAGACCACCTACCAGGTCTGAGTGTTTACTGTGTCTGAATTATCGCTAAACTCTCACAAGGTCATTATCTGATGTTTGTCTGCTTTGCCTCAGACTTGTATGTGAAGCTGTATGTGGTGAACGTGGCCACTCAGAAAAGGATCATCAAGAAGAAGACCAGAGTGTGCCGACATGACAGGGAGCCATCTTTTAACGAGACCTTCAGGTTCCCGCTCAACCCCACCGGACACTCCATACAGGTAAAGGAGCCCCCAGTGGACATTTTCAGAAAGGCAAACTGAAAAACATGAAACTTTAAACATGTAATTGATCTACTGAAAACATGGAACCTTTTACAAAAGTAATTAATCACACAGAATATTTGACAGTGACTGTAAATTATTGATTCAGTTCAGTCTGTTTAAGTCTAAATGTCTACTGTTATCTGAAAAGCACTTTGGTAAATACTCAGATATCATTTAATAATATCAACAGTAAAGTTAGTTTAAAGATTATTGTAAGGGCCATAAGGCATAAAAGTTAAAATGTGCAAAAATATGTACAGTTTATAGTTGAAATGTATATTTTATTTGATTTATAATTCACCTCATTGTGTAATTGCTGATTCTTAGAAAATGATCTCTTATTTTGAAAATGTTTGATACGCTCCCTTAGAGTGGTAAGGAGAGAGAACGTGCAGCACCAGTTTAGTCAGAGCTGCGCAAGGCACGGGAGCATATAGTTTTCTTACCGCACGTCCGTGCGTACTTGATTTGTAACTTTTTATTTTCAAAGTAAAGACTCTTAAACTTAAAGAAAGTCTCATGTCGTGCGCGTGAAGAAATCACTGTGTCTGCAGCTCTAAGTGGTATTTTGGAAACGGAGGAAGAAGTGCCAATATATTAGTAAGAAAACTGCTCACGGAAGGAACCAAAGTGACTGGAAAACGATCTTTTGGATGCTAACATGGAGCTAACCACCAATTAACACTTCTGAAGTGTGTGAGGCCTTCTGGATCGGACTTTCACAACGCATACGAGGTGGTAAGCCTTCTGAATTAACATATGAAGACAGACAGTCACTGGAAAGATAAAAAGGATGAATTGAAGCCTAGATTTCTTGATGGAACGAAGCTACAAACTTTGCTAGTTTGCTGTTAAGCTATGCTATGATGCTAGTGCTATTTAGCCATTGAATCATTTGCAGTTTGGACCAAGAAATGAATGCCATTAAGCTACATGATGCTAACTGCTTAACTGAAGCCTGAATCAGAAAATAACTGAAAGCTCTGTGCGTTTTGGAAATTGTGAAGCATTTATTGGATGAAGAAAAGTGTTAAAAGAATACTTTTACTCATATGCACATAATTTGCGCTCAGCTTTATTAAAATGGAAGAAGGTAATGTTAAAGAAGTTGGCACTGAAGACATGGCTTCCAAACGGCCAGTTAAATTAACCGAGAAGGCAATTGAGGAAAAGTTGTTTAGGCTACTTGGCACCAGAAGAGGAGTTTTGTCTAGACTCACAACGCTAAGGAGAGAAGTAGCCGGTTTAATCACTTTAGCAGATAATTTGCCAACGGTGCGAGAGATAATGAATGAGGAGTTTAATCCAGCACTGCAACAGTTTATGGAAATTACTGAACAATTAGGAGATCTTTTGCCTGAAGATGAGAAAGAGGCAGACTTGAACAACTGGTTTGAACCTAGAATGATAGTTATCAGACAGTTTACAGAAGAAACTGGAAAATGGATTGAGCAGGAGACATTCAGCTTTCAACAAACAAACCAAGAAAACCAAGTTGAAGAAGAGATATATGCTGATGATAGCGTGTCACAAGTGAGCAATAAGCCAATAAGCAAGAAAGCTTCACATGCTGGACGCTCATCTGTTGTGTCTTCTCGTACGTCAATTCGTGCTATTGAAGAAGCCAAGCTCTGTGCTCTATTAGAACGTGCAGCTGTAATGGAAAAGAAGCAGAAGTTAGAAATGGAGGAAGCACGTATCAGAGCGGCTAAACAAAATCTGGAAATGCATGCGGCTATAGCAGAAAAAAAAGCTAAAGTCAAAATACTGAAACAGTATGAGAATTCAGGAGATGGCATGAGCAGCTACATGCGCTCTCATCAGACAGGTGGCGCAAGAATCAAGGAAGAGGGAAACACTAGCCTCATTTCACAAAGCAGACCTACTCTCAGAAGCCAGGCATCACTTAGGCCATTGCAAGATGCAAAATGCCAGGTTGCAACAGCAAACACTGCATGGCAACAGCCAGATGGAAGTATGAGTGGCCTTCTGAAAATAATGGAAAATCAAAACATTATTACACAGATGCTTGTTAAGCAACAGCAATATGCACAACTTCCTGAGAAAGAGGTGGCAGTGTTCACAGGTGATCCGCTTAACTATAGATCTTTTATCAGAGCTTTTGAACAAGCTATTGAACAGAAGACGGATAGTGAACAAGACAAGTTGTACTACTTGCAACAGTTTACTGCAGGTGAGCCACAGCAGCTTGTACGAAGCTGCGAACACATGCCAGCACACAAGGGGTTCAAAAAGGCAAAAGAACTGTTACGGAAACATTATGGAGATGAGTTGGTGATTGCAAGCGCTTACATCGATAAGGCCTTAAAATGGCCGCCAATCAAGGCTGAAGATGGAAAAGCTCTTCAGACCTATGCTTTATTCCTGACTTGTTGTTGTAACACGATGCAAGATGTGGAATTAATGGAGGAAATGGATAATCCCACAAACATGAGGATGGTGGTATCCAAGCTGCCTTATAAGATGCGAGAAAGTTGGCGCAATGAAGCATTTAAAATCAAAGAAAAAAGAGGAATCAGAGCACGATTTGCTGACCTCGTCGCCTTCATTGACCGACAGTCTAAAGTGGCCATGGATCCACTGTTTGGAGACCTCCAAGGTAAAAGCCCACCACCAGCAGGAAAGAGCAAAGAGAGTGCAAAGGTCGTCAAGAGTGGAGCAAAAGGGACAAGCTTTGCAACCAATGTGACGGTGGAAAAGAAAAATGCAGCTCTAACACCAAAGCAAGTAAGCCCAACCAAGACATGAACTGCCTTGGTTGGGCAGGAAAGAGCAAAGAGAGTGCAAAGGTCGTCAAGAGTGGAGCAAAAGGGACAAGCTTTGCAACCAATGTGACGGTGGAAAAGAAAAATGCAGCTGTAACACCAAAGCAAGTAAGCCCAACCAAGACAGGAACTGCTTTTGAAACTCTATGCTTATTTTGTCAAGGAAACCACACGTTGGAATCTTGTAAAAAGATAAAAAAGAAAACAAGCCAAGAGCGTCTTGACTTTTTAAAGTCAAAAGGACTGTGTTTCGGGTGTTTGAGACAAGGTCATATCAGCCAGAACTGTAAGAAGAAGACAGTATGTACACAGTGCTCACGTAAACACCCAGACCTTCTTCACCAGAATGAAGAGGGCAAGAATATAACTTCTGTGCCGGAACAGGGTAATACTAAGAAGGAAGAAATGTCTGTGACTCCAAGCCCTGTCAAGGAAGAAGTGTGCGGCTACACTGGGGCCGGAGAAACAAACTGCCTATTACCTGTAGTTCCTGTGAAGGTAAAGTCCAGCAGCAGTGGAAGATCCATAGAGACTTATGCATTTATGGACCCCGGGAGTACAGCCACGTTCTGTACGGAGGATGTTAGGAAGAGACTGAACGAGAAGGGAAAGCTAACTCAAATCTCCTTAAGCACAATGGGTCAGCATGAAGCAGGGGAACGAACGTTGATCAACAGCCACCTACTCACTGACCTTGAGGTTTGTAGTCTTGATGGAGAAGAGTACATTTGGCTACCCGAAGTCTTCACTCACAGCAACATCCCTGTGCAGAGAGAAAATATTCCCAGGCAGCAACATCTACAGAAGTCAGAATCTACCGCATCTTGATGTTGGGGTAGGTCTTCTCATTGGCGCCAACAACTCTAAAGCAATGGAGCCCTGGCATGTAATTAACAGCCAAGAGGAAGGACCTTACGCTGTAAAGACTGTTCTCGGCTGGATGGTGTATGGTCCAATAACTAATGAGAATCCACTTGTCAGAGGCAAGACAGCTTACAGTGTTAATCGGATTGCAGTAGAGGAAGTGGAACAGCTACTAATACAGCAATATAACACAGATTTCCCTGAGCGTCTATATGACGATAAAGACGAAATGTCACAAGAGGACAAACTGTTCATGGAGTCAGTGCAAAGAAGCACCAAGTTCATAGATGGACACTACAGTGTGGGGCTCCCACTGAGAGACTTGGATGTAAAAATGCCCAACAATCGCTGCATAGCTGAACAGCGAGCTGCTGGGCTGAAGAGAAAGCTGATGAAGAACGAACCATTTCTGGAGGACTACAAAGGCTTTATGGAGAGTATCCTGGAGAAAGGCTACGCCATGGAAGTTCCTCAAGACCAGCTTTCTTGTGATGACAACAGGGTTTGGTATGTCCCGCATCACGGCGTATACCACCCGAAGAAAAAGAAAATCCGTGTCGTTTTTGATTGCAATGCCAGCTTCCAGGAAGTGTCTCTCAATGGTCAGTTGATGCAGGGGCCTGACCTCACCAACAGGCTCATTGGTGCCTTAGTGAGGTTTCGAGAAGAACCAATAGCTGTGATGGCGGACATAGAGTCCATGTTTTATCAGGTGAGAGTTCCTGAGACAGACGCTGATCTGTTGAGATTTTTATGGTGGCCGTCTGGTGATCTTAATGCACCTATGAAGGTGTACAGGATGATGGTACACCTGTTTGGAGTGACGTCCTCCCCTAGCATTGCGTCCTATGCACTGCGAAGAACAGCAGAGGATCGAAGAGGCACCGCCACATCAGAAGCTGTGGAGACGGTTCTACATAATTTTTATGTAGACGATTGTCTTAAATCAGTGGCGACAGTGGAGGAAGCAATCGTCTTGGTGAAGGACCTTTCCGACCTGTGTGCTGAAGGAGGTTTTACCCTCACCAAGTGGGTCAGCAACGACCGGAGAGTCTTGTCTACTATTCCTACAGAGCTCAGAGCCGCTGAGTTGAGAGACCTCAACCTTACACAGGATGCCCTGCCCATCGAACGAGCTCTTGGTGTACAATGGTGTACAGAGGATGATGTGTTCACATACAACATAAATCCACAGGACAAGTCAAAGACGAGAAGAGGTATTCTTTCCATCGTAAATTCCACCTACGACCCGCTTGGCTTCCTGACACCAATGATACTCCCTGCTAAGCTTCTGATGAGAGACCTGTGTAAAGAAAAGTTAGGATGGGATGAAGATATCGGAGACTTGCGAGCAGAGCAGTGGAATAAGTGGTTGGAAGATCTCACTCTCCTCTCAGGCTTTAGCCTCAGAAGATGTGTCAAACCTCAGGACTTTGGAACCACTGTGGCGGCCAGGTTGCACCATTTTTTGGATGCAAGTGAGGTCGCCTATGGTACAGCGTCTTACCTCATTTTGATGAATGATCAAGGTATGACCTTGGCCCCACTCAAGCAGGTCACCGTGCCACGGCTAGAGTTGACTGCAGCAGTTGTTGCTGTCAAGGTGGATAGGATGCTGCAAGGAGAAATGCAGATCCTGCTTCAGCAGTCAATTTTCTGGACTGACAGCACGACGGTTCTGAAGTACATTGATAGTGAGACCGCCCGATACAAGACCTTCGTGGCTAACAGAATCACACTCATACGAGAAGCCACTAAACCATCTCAGTGGAGGTACGTCAGAACGTCGCAAAATCCGGCTGACAAGGCAACCAGGGGCATGAAGGCCAAAAGTTCGTGCAAGCTAAGGACTGGATAAATGGCCCAGAGTTCCTTTCACAGGCAGAATGTGAATGGCCACAGAAACCAGACAACCTGAGTCAGAACATGCCGAATGACCCAGAACTGAAAAGTGTTTCAGTAAACACCATCACAGTTGAGGAACAGCCTGATTGTATGAACAAGCTACTTGAGTACTACGACAATTGGCACTGACTGAAGAGGGCGACTGTATGGATTATGAAAGTTAAAGACCTGTTAATTAATCTGAAAAACAAAAGAAAAGAGTTTCAAAGGGAAATCAGTCAAACAGAAAAAGATCCAGAGAAACAGAAGTTGCTTGTGCAACAAAGCATGGAAAGGTACAGGAGTACCCTGGAAAAGGAAGTACTTACTTTGGAACAGCTGACAAACGCAGAAGCAGAAATCATCTGGTACAGCCAAGCTCAATGCTTTCCTGAGGAGATTAATGCACTCTGCAATAGTAAGCCCGTCAAGAAGAGCAGCCAGCTGTGCAAACTCGATCCCGTGTTTGAGGAGGGCATTTTGAGGGTAGGAGGGCGGCTAACTAAATCTGCCATGCCAGTGGACACAAAACATCCTGTGATACTGTCCAAACATTCAAGAGTTGCAATTCTCATTCTGAGGGACATCCATGAGAAGCTCGGTCACTGCGGGCGCAACTACGTGTTATCACAGTTGAGAGAGAAGTTTTGGATTCCTCAGGCAACCTCAACCATCAGGAAGCTCATATCCAAATGCACCATCTGCAGAAGACTGCGGGGATGAGTTGGTGAACAGAAAATGACACCTCTGCCGGAGGATCGTCTTGTACCAGACAAGCCGCCATTCACCAGTGTTGGAATTGATTACTTCGGTCCATTTGAAGTAAAACGGGGCCGGGGAACTGTTAAACGGTATGGTGTTATGTTCACCTGCCTCACCATCAGGGCAGTGCATATTGAGGTGGCAGAAAGTCTGGACACAAGTGCCTGTATCAATGTCCTTTGTCGATTCATAAGTAGAAGAGGACAGGTTACCACAATGCGATCCGACAACGGCACCAATTTTGTTGGTACCGAGAGAGAATTGAGAGAGGCACTGGAAAACCTGAACCAGTCAGAGATAGAGAAGTCAATGCAAAAGAGGGGCATCAAGTGGATTTTCAATAGTCCAGCTGCCTCGCATCAAGGAGGGATTTGGGAGCGGCAAATCCGTTCAGCGCGTAAGATTCTCGGCGCTCTCGTAAAGGAACAAACCCTCACCAATGACAGCCTTCAAACACTTCTTTGTGAGGTTGAAAGCATCATAAACGGTCGACCCATAACAAGCGTGTCAGATGATCCACTTGACTTAGAACCTCTGACCCCCAATCATCTGTTGCTGATGAAAAATCAACCCAACTTCCCACCGGGAATCTTCAACCAGGATGATCTATACGCAAGAAAGCGCTGGAGACAAATACAATATCTTGCGAATCTATTCTGGCACAGATGGACTCGCGAATACTTACCCCTCCTTCAGGAACACCAGAAGTGGACGAGCCAAAAGCGGAACTTCGAGCCTGGAGCTGTGGTACTAGTAGTTGACGGTTCCTCACCACGCAGCACGTGGACCATGGGAAGAATAATACAAACCTTACCTGACTCCAGTGGAACTGTACGTCGTGTGAAGTTGCAAACAAAAAACAGCACCCTGGAGAGATCTGTGCATAAGATATGCTTATTGCAAGAAGCCATATAAACCTGGAAAAAAGAAAAACGTTATGAAGAAAGAAGAGGGAAAAAAAGGACCGACTTAATGACTTTAATTGTTAATTGTTGTATAGTTTATTGATATATATTTAAGTTAATTGATAATTGTGTAATTTTACAGTATACACAATTAGGGGCCGGATATGTAAGGGCCATAAGGCATAAAAGTTAAAATGTGCAAAAATATGTACAGTTTATAGTTGAAATGTATATTTTATTTGATTTATAATTCACCTCATTGTGTAATTGCTGATTCTTATTTTGAAAATGTTTGATACGCTCCCTTAGAGTGACGTAAGGAGAGAGAACGTGCAGCACCAGTTTAGTCAGAGCTGCGCAAGGCACGGGGCATATAGTTTTCTTACCGCACGTCCGTGCGTACTTGATTTGTAACTTTTTATTTTCGTAAAGTAAAGTAAAGACTCTTAAACTTAAAGAAAGTCTCATGTCGTGCGCGTGAAGAAATCACTGTGTCTGCAGCTCTAAGTGGTATTTTGGAAACGGAGGAAGAAGTGCCAATATAATTATAACACTAACATTAAATAGTTAGTTGGTATTCACTGCAAATCTTGAATTTGACTATCTTAAGTTATGAAATACAAACCTTATTAAATAAAACTAATAAACAGAGTCCTGTTCCTGCTGTCAGCTGAAAACATCAGTCAGGATCAGATGTACGGATCAATGAGAAAAATGTGATGTGGTGTAAAACTAAAAACTTGGTACCAGGTAGTTTAACTATATTAAAAAAAGTTTTAGAAAAGTAAAAACATGCTATCAACAAGTTTTATATTCTAGGTGGATTATATATTTAAAATAATTCTGTTTTGGTTGCACCATTTGACGTTTTGTGTTAAAAAAAACAACGCAAAATTATGATTTTTGTAAACACAGTGATACAAATGGCTTTTAAATAACACAAAACCAACATGAGCACAAAATCTACATTTATAGAGACCTGGTGAACGCTTCTTAAAACTCTATTTTAAAAAGTTTTTGACTTTCTCATCTTGCCAAACATCATTTGTCACTGACCCATGAAAAATTCAGAGAATCGGTATTGACCTTTTCTTTGTCCTCTCATGCTTTCAGCTGTTTTTAGTTTCTAATGGAGGGAAGTTCATGAAGAAGACGCTGATCGGTGAAGCCTACATCTGGCTGGACAAGGTGGACATGAGGAAGAGAGTGGTGAGCTGGCACAAGCTGTTTGTCAGCTCCACTCAAACTCACCCCTGAGAACAATCCATAGAGTGCCAAGGATCAGTGGAAGGTGACTTCAGAGTTTGGAGTCCAACTTTTAAAAAATGATTTAGAGAAGAAAGAAAATCAATTTAATTAGCTTCCTGGTTTAAGTGAGACAGTAGGAAGAAAGGATCTGCTGACACCATATCAACCGTATCAGTCCAACACTGCCAGCACACGTCCACCTCCTCCCATTCAGGCTCTGCTGAAAAACATGCAAACATCGGAGCAGACACAGAAACAGCCTGGGCAGCAGCACTCTGTCCCATCACTCCACCTTCATCCTCCATGTCTCACTGCTGCAGGAAACCTTTCTGTGGTCAGAGGGAAGAGGAACGAACAGCATGATGGACGCATCGCGTTTTCTTCATGAGTCATCGTGGTTATGCCTGAGTGACAGTCGTGATGGTCTTTGAAGTATTTGATGATGGAGGAATGCAATTTTTTTTTTGTATAATAGTCTTTTGGTTTCATATAAAAAAAGATAAGAAACTCTATGTAGATCAGTGTTAGGATGAACATGTACAGCACCTCAGATTGTAGATATCACACAGAGCATATCAGAAAGAGTGGTGTTTATAGAATATAACAAATACCAGATGCAGAATATATCTTACCACATTATAGAGTGTAGGAGATTATTAAATACTGACACATAATCTTACATTAAGGCTATGAGGTGGCGCACTGACAATCCAGTAGCTGCTTTACTCTTTCTGTTCTGTGAATGTGGACCTATAGGCTCAAAGATGAGAAATAGCTCCTTCAGTCTTATCACACTGATGCACCACTGGATCTTTACCAGGGCTGAGCTCACTGAATTGACATGAACATGAATGCGGTGTGGTAAGGCATTCAACTGTAGAAGTGTTCAACCACATCTGAAACACGTGTTCAACATTTGACTTTAATGAAATGGTCAGTGTGCATTAACAATTAGTCGCTTAAAGGAGCATTATATTGCATTAAAGTCATTTTTGTTTTGTCTTGATTTGGTTAAAGTCACAATGATTTCAGTTTCATGTCATGAATTATTGATGAAGGACTTTGTCCTGGCTTTAGCTGAGCTCACAATGTTTCATGAAACGTTTGCTAGAAAACGTGCAAAAAAATGATGTGTTTAATTATACAAAAGCATGAACATTGAATTTAAAGTTAGATTTTGGTCTTTTTTTTCTTTTAAATTCAGTTTAAGTTTAATGTTCTCAATTTTTCTAGCTATAGCTTTCGTAAAAACGGAACTTTGCTAGAAAAAGTGTAAAATGACTATAGCAGTGTTCGTTTAGACAAGAACATGAACATTAAGTTAAAGTCACATTTTAGTTTAATCACAATATAAAAAATGATGAGGATGAATAGTCTGTGGTGAAAATGAACATTGGTTCCTTCTGTTTCTTTCTTCATGCATTTCACACCACATGTAGATCAGCAGCTGTTAGCGCCTCAGTCTGTCTGCTCTGCTTCAAAGCAGTTTGACCTAAAAATGTCCAAAAGAAAAAAAAAACATTAAGTTTCCTGTGTGTGCGGCTGTGCTGTGAGAGTCACTGTGCTGCTGGTCAGTGGCTCCTGTTAAACACAGTGAAGCGGCCTTTTTCACTGGTTGTGACCAGACCACTCATCAGGCCCTGCTGGAGGTCAGGAGCTCACATGGAGTCAGTGTTTCCACAGAGATTCTGCTGGGCTGATGCAATTTTTGTAGATTTTATTATAACAGAAGAAACAACAAACCCATTTAGAATAAGATGTCAGAAAACACACACAAAAAAAGAGATTCTAATGAGGGAGGGAATGTTGTTGATGATTTTGCTGTGCCAACCTTTATTTTAGTATTTTTTATGTTCCAGATCCATTTTTCTTTTGAGGTAATTCTATGCAACATAGATGTGTTTGAATGCATTTGTTTTATGAATTAAATGTTATATCTGTGGTCTAAGATATGTCTTATTTTATTATTTTGTACCTCATTGAAAGAAAATCTTAAAAAATATATTGATTTTTTTTACTGATTTTAATATATATTGAAGTTAACAGCTTGTTAACGTCTACATGGAGCTTGTGCACTTTATTGTTTATTGTTTACTGTCATGACATGCAAGATTAAGTGTTTTGTGTTTCTGCACTGAAATGAACAGTCCTGGTGTATGTGGTGGCAGAAAATATCGTGCTGTGCATTTTCGTATTTATGTGGCAAAAGAAAACAACATGGGGGTTCCTGAACACAACACACAGTCTGGGAGAAATCACCATCCTCCATTGTGCTCATAGTCTCACAGTCTGTGTACGACATTCAGTAAATAAGACCTATTCCTTAAAATGCTGAGTCATGACTGTTTAACCCCTGGTGTTCCATTAGACTTCCCTCCAGCTAAATACTGTTGCCTGTAATTGTGAAATCATCCATTTGTCGTTGTTCTGATGGGCGTGAATGTGACTCAACGTGTGTACATAGTGTTTATTTTCTACAAAGACTGAATGTTTATATTGTCTGAAGTATGAGCATGTGAGTGTCGGGAAAAAAAGTCACAAAAGATATTGTAACTGTACAGAAACTGTGTGTCTCTAGTTGTTTAAGGGGATTTGACTGTGTAATCAAAACCTGTGCTGTCAACCAATGACTATCTGTGCAACTGTGAACGGCTGAAACAACACAAACAGAGAAAAAAAATCCATTCAGAGACTTTATGTTTTGGATGTTGCATGTTTCTGTTGATGGTTCGTCAGTATATTTTGCCTACGGATTATGTTTAAAAAGAGACAGAAAATGTATAGATTTATCTGTATGCTGACTGTAAAGAAATATGCTTGTAAAATTAAAAAAGAATCTAATGTTCTGGTTTTGTGGTTGTACACAAGATGTGTTGAGATATTATGCAAATTGTGCTGTAAAAAATCAGCTGTTTCCCCCTGAGTCTAAAGAATAAATATCAAGAAGAGCTTATATTACACATGCACAGTTTAAGCTTGGTCTTGTTTGAAATTATAAAAAATATAACCTAATGTTTCCCTCTTTTATCTTTCCTCTTTCTGGACTGAAGCTGACAAATCAATAAATAGATGGCTAAATGAATTAATTTGTTATTAAAGGAACCAAAAGTGATATTACAAATGAATGTAGGTTTTAATTATTTTAAAAACACTCTTTTAAAACACTCCCAAGCGTTATTTCACCCATTCACACATATTCACACACTGATGGAGCATCATCACAGCATCAGAACAGTATGGGATTAAGTATGTCATTGATCACTCTGCCTCTGAGCCCCCCATATGTTCATTTATTTATTAACTAGTGATGGGTCCGGCAACACCGATGCGTCGGCGCATGCGTCGAGCTCACCCCGTGTCGGTGCGCGTATCACTTTAACAAAGTCACGTGACCGATACCGAAACTGTTTCGAACACACGCTGACGCGCCAAACTGTTTATAAGGCAGCGAATCTGTCATGGGACGTATCTGCTAGTGATGGGTAGATGAGGTGTCATGAAGCGTTTTGACACATTGCCAAACTGTATTGATACTGTGTCGATACTGTGTCGCTGAATACTGACATCTGCTGGACCTTAAAAATCCCTACAGGCAACCTAGTTGACACTCAACTGACACTGATTTGATGAGCTAGTATATACAATAATATAATTCAAGTAATTGTATTATTTCATATCTTCATTAACATTTAAAATATCTGATCATTTTGATAGTCAATAAATAATGTGAACATGTATCATGATGTCAAAATTTGAGTGAACATGTGAATGAGGATACTTGTGGACTGGGATTTTTTTTGTTTACAAATTTGTATTCAAAAAAATAAGTTTTTCCAATGTTTTATAGTTCAGTCTGTTGCGCTTCTATTAAATCACTTCTCCGGCAGTCGAAAACACCCGCTCGCACGGCACAGATGAGGCTGGAATACAGAGGAACTCTAATGCCAACTGGCAGAGGTTTGGATAAATTGGTTTCTGGTTCTCCCAGTATCTCAATGGATCCTAGGTCCTTGCAACATTTCCCTCTATATTTCCCTACTATATAATAAATACCGTATTTTCCGGACTATAAGTCGCGTTTTTTTCATAGTTAGTCCGGGGGTGCGACTTATACTCTGGGGCGATTTACGTGTGGAATTATTAACACATTATTACCGGTATATCATTTTACATGTTATTTTCACACTAACAGCAAAAACCGATAGACAAAAACAACACATTACTTCCAGTCCCGGGACATCTCGCGCATGCGTGGAAACTCTTCTTCAGTAAACCTTCTTACAATGATCACACAGCGCCACCCACTGGATAAACAATCAATTGCCCCCTAATTCCTAAAAAAAAACAGGTAAAGAATAAATTAATATGAATTAATTATCAATAAAGCAACTGTGAGTAAGTTGTAGAATGGCTGTATACCTGAGTTTATCCTGGGTGTATCTGTCACTTCATTTTCATGCCTGGCCCTATAATGCCTCAGCATTGAGGAGGTAGATTTGTTTAAATAAGACAACTCTGTCGAACAAATGCAACATTTAACCTGCAGAAAAAATATCAATAGTGAATGAAGAGTCACTATTACGAGATTCAGTTGGCAGATACGTCCCATGAAAGATTCGCTGCCTTATAAACAGTTTGGCGCGTCAGCGTGTGTTCGAAACAGTTTCGGTATCGGTCATGTGACTTTGTTAAAGTGATACACGCACCGACACGGGGTTTCGCTCTATGAGCTCGACGCATGCGCCGACGCATCGGTGTTGCCGGACCCATCACTAGTATCTGCCAACTGACTCTCGTAATAGCGCATCAAGAATTATGGAGCCTCAATCGAAAAGAAAGGTTTCCGCCGTGTGGGACCACTTTAATGTCGTATCGGCAAATAATAATAAATAATTTGTTTTCCTTGTTTCATCCTGTTCCTCTCAGAGTTTCCACTTGATCTAACCTATCTGAATTCAAATTAATTTCAAAGTGACTCTTCGTTCACTATTGATATTTTTTCTGCAGGTTAAATGTCGCATTTGTTCGACAGAGTTGTCTTATTTAAACAAATCTACCTCCTCAATGCTGAGGCATTATAGGGCCAGGCATGAAAATGAAGTGACAGATACACCCAGGATAAACTCAGGTATACAGCCATTCTACAACTTACTCACAGTTGCTTTATTGATAATTAATTCATATTAATTTATTCTTTACGTAGTTTTTTTAGGAAGTAGGGGGCAATTGATTGTTTATCCAGTGGGTGGCGCTGTGTGATCATTGTAAGGTTTACTGAAGAAGAGTTTCCGCGCATGCGCGAGATGTCCCGGGTCTCCCCGGGACTGGAAGGAATGTGTTGTTTTTGTCTATCGGTTTTTGCTGTTAGTGTGAAAATAACATGTGAAATGATATACCGGTAATAATGTGTTAATAATTTCACACGTTAATCGCCCCAGAGTATAAGTCGCACCCCCGGACTAACTATGAAAAAACGCGACTTATAGTCCGGAAAATACGGTATCTATTATATAGTAGGGAAATATAGAGGGAAATGTTGCAAGGACCCAGGATCCATTGAGATACTGGGAGAACCAGAAACCAATTAATCCAAACCTCTGCCAGTTGGCATTAGAGTTCCTCTGTATTCCAGCCTCATCTGTGCCGTGCGAGCGGGTGTTTTCGACTGCCGGAGAAGTGATTTAATAGAAGCGCAACAGACTAAACTATAAAACATTGGAAAAAATTATTTTTTTGAATACAAATTTGTAAACAAAGAAAAAAAATCCCAGTCCACAAGCATCCTCATTCACAACATGTTCACTCAAATTTTGACATCATGATACATGTTCACATTATTTATTGACTATCAAAATGATCAGATATTTTAAATGTTAATGAAGATATGAAATAATACAATTACTTGAATTATATTATTGTATATACTAGCTCATCAAATCAGTGTCAGCTGAGTGTCAACTAGGTTGCCTGTAGGGATTTTTAAGGTCCAGCAGGTGTCAGTATTCAGCGACACAGTATCGACACAGTATCAATACAGTTTGGCAATGTGTCAAAACACTTCATGACGCCTCATCTACCCATCGCTATACTAATTTATTATTAATTTGGCAGTTTCAGTCCTTCATACATTCTGATATGTGTTTCATTCTGAAATGAGGCAAAGGGATCACAATGCATTTTACTATTGATTACTAATGCAGTGTCCAAAAGGAGTATGTATTACTATAGAAAAGTGGAAGCTTATGTAGATTTTTCATGTTTGGCCAAATGAGGCTGTGTTGGACTGTTACATAGTTAGAATATAGACAAATTGTACATTGGGTTAGACATGGACATATTGAGAAAAAGAGAGACATGCAGATACAGTTATTGTAAGAAAAAGACCTCAGTCATCATATCAGTTTCGAAATTGTGTTGATAAGCCAAGCAAAAACAGACTTGTCATAAATCTTAAATAAAATCTTGTGATAAATCTTGTGATAAACCAAAACTAAAAGACAATATTTTAAGATGTTCTTATACTGTTGTGGTATACAGGTTAGTAGAAAACTACCAGAAAGACTTCAGGAAACTCCTGCTGATATAATTTGGTTTATTGTTACATTTAATTTTACAAATAATTTCATATGCATAGACTGATAATTTAAGACTTTCCAAGTTCCACAACAATCCTGTTTTACTGTATTGCTGATTTGAAAATAGACCAATTTCCCCAAAAAGGGAATAACCACTTAATTTAAAGGTTTAACAGTTGGCTACTCCTGTCTATGATACAAGAGGAAAAGACCCTATCATTAGTTATCAATTTTGATGATTTTCAATGATGTTACTGCTGCTGTTACTGATGATTAGTGATGTACCGATCCAGGTTTTTCAGATCTGATACCATTCCATGGGCTGAACATATCGGCCGATATCCGATACTACTGTTAAATGAAATAACTGTTGTGTGGACATGAGGTCGAATCACCGCACAGACAGTTCAGCCGTGGTGGTCTACAGTCTCCTCCACACTCCTCCTCTCCTCCAACGGCACAAACATGCAATGAAATCAAACATGCAATGAAATCAAACACACAAACATGCAATGAAATCAAACACTTGAACATGGGTAAACAAAAGATAAGCAAACGTCTGGATTTACCTCAGCCGTGTGTTTGTTTCCCCTGCTCACAAACAGTAGACAGAATTTTCCCGGCGTTCTCTGACCAAACCTCAGTTTAAAAACACCACATTTCAATATCACATCTTTACACCTCATGTTTACAAAAACACATCTCAAGTAACATTTCGGTTACAATTACCTTCGGTAGTTCGAGTCGAGTACCCAGAAGCGAGAGGTAAGCTTCCCACCACCTGTTTTAAAAACATTTGATCAACTTTAGGTCTACGATCGTTACGCGCAACGCTAAGGGGCATTAATGCGACGCATACCTTCCCAATAACAGCAGCGAGGACGCAGCAGAACACCCACAGAGAAGAGAGAAAGAGTGTGCGTGCCGGTGTGTGCGATTTTATATGGATGAGACGCTAATGAATGACAGCCATGAACCTACTACCAGGGGGCGTGTCAGCTAGAGTGGAGCTACGGTCGGCGCGAGAGGACAACCTAGAAGCAGCTGCCGGTTACACAAACATAGAGTCAAAGTAACTAGATGCATGACTGGAACGGAACACTGGATCAGCATCTTTCATCCGATATCCGATCCAGCTGATTTGTCGGTATTGGAGCCGATATCCGATCCGGGTATCGGATCGGCCCATCTCTACTGATGATGTTACTGCTGTTCAGTGTTGGGCAAATTACTTTAATGCATCATTTATTACTTGTTACTGTCATTTCAAAGCAATTCAATACATTACAATATTACTGTGTTTAAAATATAAGGCATTACACTACTATTACTTTGTTATTCTACTCTACTATGTTATTCTCACCAAAATATGCATTTGGTGATCTAAATATAGCTCTATACCTTTATCATTATTGCTGTGAATCACAACAAGGATGTTGCTGATAAGTTTTCAAAAGGCTGGTGATTCCACTGTTTAAATAGTGCAGGATGAGTGTCTTTTCAGCCAAAATCATATTTTAACGCTACAGTAAACTTTGTTTTCCAAGTCTACTAAAGAGGTGAAATAGTGGATATTTTGATGACTTTTTGGAACACTGACAACAATTACGCTGTCCTTATCAAAGGGGGCGTGCTGTTACTCTCTAATTATCATTAATTATAAGAAATGTTTAATAGAGAAACAGTGTATTTATTGAAGCAATATAAACAGGAAACAGGGCTATCCGCACTTAAAGACGTGCATATCGCTGGCAGGTTCGCACAGGGGATGCACCGCATGCTGATGAACCCGTTGTGATACACAGACCCTTCGGTAGCAGCTTGTGAGCAGGTCATTTACAGCCCAGTGTACATGGACCTGGGTTGTTGTTGATTATATTTAGCGATGTTATTACCACCCCTAGCAATGTTCCTGTTGCAGATGTCGCACACAGCCGTCGGACCTGGTGTGGATCAAGTTTGATATGCTTCAAGACATGGCTCGGTCGAAGTGGATCACAACGGTATCGGATCGGTGCATCTCCATTTAAATAAAAAAAATACCCCCCCCCCCTATCATTTTCCATTTTCATACATCAATACAGCAATTTAAAGTTGAACTTTACTCTTCGTTTTTACACATTACAAAAATATGCGTTAACTAACTAAACTAGCCACTAATAAAATAAAAAAAGGTTCCAATGTCTGCTGGAGATGCAGAGTGAGGTAAGAAATACTGTTTGCTTCCACGGCTCCTCTGAAGATCTGAAATGAGAAGCGTAAGACCGTTCCTAAGGAAACCGAGTTGACCCGTTCTTAAAGTGACATATCTCTAGGCAATGTGTTACCGACAACCTATGCACATGAATTCTAATTCTTTTAACTTTCCTACATAATGTTAAACATTTTAACCATGAAATATTCTTCTCTATGAAATTATAAATTTGAAATTATTTATATGAATTTACTTATCATTTTAACAAATTATAATTCACATCGATATGAATTCTACTTTGGTCGCTACAGGCACCTCTGTAAATGTTAAATTACTACTGATTGTAACGTGGAGCAGAAGGGGCTGGGTCCCGGATAGCGCGTCGGAGCTCCGACAGAAGAAAAGGAGCGAGACAGGACTGAAGGATTCACTCTGTACTTTTATTAATTACACTAGACCATATCAAGCCAGGTCTCACTGCATAGATAATGAATGGGGAGTAAAATATAAAACCATATCAGCGGCAGGTTACCCGTTACCTTCCCCTGCATCCGGGTTACTAAAAACTAGATGGGTGAAAAACGAAGAAGAAGAAAAATGGCAATCAACAGAAAGAGGCGCCACCACCTGGCGCAAACAGGCATTGCTGCGTACATACTCTGGCTGTTACATGATACTTCAGGAAGTGGACAGTTCTTTAGGTGGATTACAAAGAAAACAAAAATTACAACAAACATAAAGTAATGAGTGTGTGTCCATCGGGAGAATGTGCTATCCAACGTTTCTGCAGGTTCACTCATCTCCATCTTCTGTTTGATGAGCCAAATGGAAAAAGAAGGAATTTCACAGATTAGCATGATCTGATAGAAGTCACTGTCCATTTAGGCTGCTGGGAGCTCATTTCAACAAAATGTCTTATTTTTTGCCTGGCTAGTAGTAGCTTTTATTTCTTTTTTGGGGCTGTTTTTTGTTAGTTTTTTGCAAGGCCTAGCTTTTTTTATGCCTAGCTTTTTTTTTCATTTTTTTGCCAAGCTTCTTTTGCCTGTTTTTTGCCTGGCTTTTGTTCAGGTCAAATCAGAGCTTACTACACACCAATCAGTGGGACATGGTGATGCAGAGGGTAGCTCTTTTGCCTCATGGTAAGAAGACCTTTCTGTGTGGAGTTTCATGTTTTCCCTGTCTCTGTGTGGGTTTTCTCCAGGTTCTCCAGCTTCCTCCCACAGTCCAAAAACGTGCTGAGGTTAATTGGAGACTCTAAATTGCCCGTAGGTGTAAAATTTACAGTTGAAAATAAGTTTTACAGTATATAGACATCTAGATATCAAACAATTAACTTTTTATTATACAATAATACACGCTATGTTAAATAATAAATCAGAGAGAGCAACAACACAATAACAAATAAATAAAACAACTGCCTCCAAGGGAAGGCTTTCAGTTGTGGGTGTGGATGTCTCTTCTAAGGTGACTGTTGTTGTTTGTGGCTGTTTACTTGAACCTTCAGACACGTTGGATGGCTGTTGGCTGCTTATTGCACTGCTTGTCGATGGTTCATCATCTGGTTCATCTTCTTGCTGATGTGGTGGTCGGTGTATGTATTTGAGCATTGACCCTATGAATATGATTTAAATGAAAAAATATCTCATTAGTAAAACCTGAATAAAAATACCCAAACCAAAAATATCACTTCATTATATTATGTTATATAGTAGCCTTTGTATTTCACAATGATAGGAGAATGAAATAGAACCCTTAAATGACATTAATATGGTAGGACAAAATCAAATACCTTAAAAATTAACATATACTAATCCTACACATTAAACAAAACAATAGTGGCATTTTGTGAATGATAAAGGTGGCCAAACATTTTTTTTGCACTACACCCGACTTTAACACACCTTCTACAACACTGTGGCCAGATGTAAAATCATCCCCCAACCACCGCCCCCCTCCCCTCCTCCTCCTCACTACCAGGACAGACTTGGAGTTATCCCCAACGACCACCCTGTAGCAGAGAAAAGATGCTAGAGCTGAATTGTATTCTCTGTCCAATCCTGTTTACAGTTGGGCTAACCTAGCCTAGCTTGTCGAGTTTATCACGTAACGCTGAAACAAACACGTTATAACAAGACTTACAAGACTTACAAGAAAGGAAGTTTGTCATCTTTCTATTTTTTCCTCTTTCGCTTTTCAGCTCCAGATTCATGGTTGGATGACATTCTCTCATTTCAAGTTCAAGCCAGTTTAAGTTTTTAACTGATGAAAATCGCTCATTAAAGCCGTTTCAGAGCGTAATTCCCATCACTCGCTGTACTTCTGGGTCTGAGTCTTTTTATTACGCAATAAATAACATTTAATTTTCCTGAATTCAATGATGGTATACAAAACTCCCGTAGAACTAATTAATATTATTACTATATATTACTATAATAATTATTATCTTTTTTTCCCCAATCTTAATTTTGGAGGCCCCCTCCACTAGTTGGGGCCCTATGCTGGCTGCGTAGTCTCCGTGTATAGAGCGGCGGGCCTGGGTGTGAGTGTGTGAGTGAATGGTGTGTGTGCTCCATGATAGACTGGTACCTGTCTGGGGTGAATCCCTACCTTTGACCTGAAGTACGCTCTAGCAGACCATGAGACCCTAGTGAGGAATAAGTGGGTATAGAAAATGACTGACTGACTGTCTTCATTCTCTTTTATATATAAGGACACCAAACTATATGTGGGGACTCAACTAGTGACCTATAGATATATGTATATGACAAAAATACCCTCAAAAAATAATCAATGATTAAAAAAATGGGGCTCCATAACCAGTCAGAGGCAGCATTGACTCAAACTCACAAGGAGCTCTGTTATACTGTAAATATAACACTAATAATAACGATTATAATAGACATCAAGGTGTTTCCTTTGGAACATAAATCATACATTGAGACATTGTGTTGCACTGAGATACTATACCATATACAGGGGCTAAAGACTTATCAAAGCTGATAAAAAACAAATTATTGTAATCATTACTTTTATACGTGGCTATTGAGACTTAGCATTAGACATAAACTGACAATGTTTTTTTTTTTTTTGTCCCTTCCCATTTTTAAGCCGTAATAAGTTTAAGTCGTAATTCTGTTTTGTAATAAAGCTGGATGATGATTCTAATGATGATGTTAAATTATTCTATGTATGAAATAGTTTGTAATTTAGCCATTTATAAATATTTTAAGTTATATATATATATATATATATATATATATATATATATATATATATATATATATATATATATATATATATATATATATATAAAATTGTCCTTCTCTCCATGTGTAAAATGCTCTGAAATGATAAACCTGGAACATCTGTCAGTGATTCCCAAGCTTTGCCTCCAGATGGCAGCATTTTCTATTAAATCATCACAGAGGAACTGATCTCCAATCAGATGTGCTTCACTTTTTCATATAAAGATTATTAACAAAGACTTTCTCTTCTTCTCTAAAAGTGTTCTCTCATTTCTGAGGATGAGCTCAACTTGTTAAACTAATATATAAAATATATTCTATTATGTGTTTTAACATATTTTAGGGAATTCACATTTAAGAGTTAATGAAAACTAAAGTTCATATTACATACAGTGCATCCGGAAAGTATTCACAGCGCTTCACTTTTTCCACATTTTTTATGCTACAGTCTTAAATTCATTTTTTTTCCTCAGAATTCTACACAATTCTACACCCCATAATGACAACGTGAAAACAATGTTTTTGAGATTTTTACAAATTTATTAAAAATAAAAAAAAAAAAACTAAGAAACCACATTGTATTACATGAATGTCATAGTCTAAACATTGCTGATGGATGCCTCTAGGGGGAGCTACTTTTCTATTGTACTTCTACACCTATTGGGAATGTAGGCAGAGAGAGAAGAAGTCTGATCGGGCCAAAGGCTGAGGACGTGTTTTATTATTTGTGTGAGTGTTGGAGAATAAATGGCATGAAGCCAAAGAAAAAACACACGAGCATGATTATTGCTGCGCAGTAGGATATCACACACATGTACATAAGTATTCACAGCCTTTCCTCAAAACTTTCTTGATGCACCTTTGGCAGCAATTACAGCCTCAAGTCTTTTTTGAATATGATGCCACAAGCTTGACACACCTATCTTTGGGCAGTTTTGCCCATTCCTCTTTGCAGCACCTCTCAAGCTCCATCAAGTTGGATGGGAAGCGTCGATGCACAGACATTTTCAGATGTCTCCAGAGATGTTCAATCAGATTCAAGTCTGGACTCTGGCTGGGCCACTCAAGGACATTCACAGAGTTGTCCTGAAACCACTCCTTTGATATCTTAGCTGTGTGTTTAGGGTCGTTGTCCTGCTGAAAGATGAACCGTCGCCCCAGTCTGAGGTCAAGAGCTCTGGAGAAGGTTTACATCCAGGATGTCTCTGTACATTGCTGCATTCATCTTTCCCTCTATCCTGATTCCCAGTTCTCCCAGTTCCTGCTGCTGAAAAACATCCCCACAGCACGATGCTGCCACCACCATGCTTCACTGTAGGGATGGTATTGTCCTGGTGATGAGCAGTGCCTGGTTTCCTCCAAACATGACGCCTGGCATTCACATCAAAGAGTTCGATCTTTGTCTCATCAGACCAGAGAATTTTGTTCCTCATGGTCTGAGAGTCCTTCAGGTGCCTTTTGGCAAACTCCAGGTGGGCTGCTATGTACCTTTTACTAAGGAGTGGCTTCTGTCTGGCCACTCTACCATACAGGCCTGATTGGTGGATTGCTGCAGAGATGGTTGTCCTTCTGGAAGGTTCTCCTCTCTCCACAGAGGAACGCTGGAGCTCTGACAGATTGACCATCGGGTTCTTAGTCACCTCCCTGACTAAGGCCCTTCTCCCCAGATCTCTCAGTTTAGATGGCCGGCCAGCTCTAAGAAGAGTCCTGGTGGTTCTGAACTTCTTCCATTTACAGATGATGGAGGCCACTGTGCTCATTGTGACCTTCAAAGCAGCAGAAATGTTTCTGTACTCTTCCCCAGATTTGTGCCTGGAGACAATCCTGTCTCTGAGGTCTACAGACAATTCCTTTGACTTCATGTTTGGTTTGTGCTCTGACATCACTGTCAACTGTGGGACCTTATATAGACAGGTGACATGATTTGGAAAGGCACACACCTTTCCAAATCATGTCCAATCAACTGAATTTACCACATGTGGACTCCAATTAAGCTGTAGAAACATCTCAGTGGAAACAGGATGCACGATTGAGCTTCATGGCAAATGCCATGAACTTACATTATCATTATCGGTTGTTGTGTGTAGAATTTTGAGGAAAACTAATTTATTGAATCCATTTTGGAATAAGGCTGTAACATAACAAAATGTGGAAAAAGTGCTGTGAATACTTTCTGGATGCACTGTAGACAATATAGCTAAAACATTATGAAATGTTCCTGTTAAGCTCTATTTTTAATTAATAAATAATTATTTAAAATAATTAAATCAATAATGAGGATCAGCACCTCCAAATCTGAGGCCATGATTCATGAGATCCTGCCTCAAGTGGAGGAGTTCAAGTATCTCAGGGTCTCGTTCATGAGTGGGGGGAGGATGGAGCGGGAGATTGACCGATAGTTCGGTGCGGCATCTGCAGTGATGCAGGCCCTGAATCGGCCCGTCGTGGTGAAGAAGGAGCTGAGCGAAAGGCAAAGCTCTTGATTTACCAGTCGATCTACGTTCCTACCCTCACCTATAGTCACAAGCTTTGGGTAGTGACCGAAAGAATGAGATCACGAATACAAGCGGCCGAAATGAGTTGCCTTCTCAGGGTGGCTGGGCTCTCCCTTCGAGATAGTGTGAGAAGCTCGGTCATCCGTGAGGAGCTCAGAGTAGAACCGCTGTTTCTCCACATCGAGAGGAGCCAGTTGAGGTGGCTCGGGCATCTAGTGAGGATGCCTCCTGGACGCCTTCCTGGTGAGGTTCTCCGGGCACGATCCTCTGGGCAGCGGACCCAGGGAAGACCCAGGACACGCTGGAGAGACTATGTCTCTCGGCTGGTCTGGGAATGCCTTCCCCCCCGGAAGAGCTGGATGAAGTAGCCGGGGAGAGGGAAGTCTGGGCTTCCCTGCTGAAGCTGCTGCCCGACCCGCGACCTGATTACTGATGAAGCAGTAGAAAACGAACAATTATTGATTATTTTCTATAGCCACTGTCATCCGAACAGTTAGTACAAGATGCTACATTTATCAGTACCACAATTGGGCAGGCCCAACATTTTTCTGGTGCTCTGTGTGAGTCTAAATAAAATCAACATTTATTGGTAGTGAAGGCAAAAGTACTGTTGGTAATAATTCACCACATCACCACAAAAAAGAAAAGAAAAAAAACAGGAACCTTATGTCTTGCATGTAAGGGAAATTTACAATTAAAGTAAACAACTCTGTGAAATGATGCCTTTTGTCAGACAATGTACAGAAGGCTATCTGTAACACACACACACTTTTTTTTCAAACCGGAGCCACTCATCCTCTGCACTCCAGGATCTCCCACTTTACAAATTAAGCACTGACTGTATCTACATGTAAATACATAGTCACAATGAAAACATTTAAGATGTTCTTTAATGTCATTTGAGCATGACATTGATGCAGTCAGGTCAAAGGCACTAAAGAAAAAAAAGGTGCATTGCCCTGTTTCCCTTCAATAAACACACTGTATTTGTATCATGTCTCGTCGTAAATGTTAAGTCATCACTCGTGTTGTCTTGTCGTGCACTTCCTGTTTTATTTTGAAATAACTCTTCCCTCTCGTTTCAGGCACCTTTGCTTCCTGCCCTTGTGTGTTTCCCGCCAGTGTGATTGCCTTCCCCTGCCCTGATTGTTTTCACCTGTGCCCTGTTACCTTGTGTCTACTTATTGTCTGTGTCTACCCTTGTCCTGTGCCAGTTCGTCATGTTCCATGTCTCGAGAACCAGCACCCAGCTCCATGCCCTTTCAGGTTTTGTGTGTTGTTCCTGTCTATTTAGTTTTCAGTCTTGTTTTGGCAGCTTTTCCTTTGTTACTTTTTCTAGTTATCATTAGTCTGATTTTTCCTCGCAAGAGTGATTTTTTTGGTTTACCTCGTAAGAGTGATTTTGTTTTCCTCGTAAGAGCGAATTTTTGTTGGTACTTTTATAGCCTTAGTTTAGTAGCATTTTTCCTCCTTGAGAGTGACTTTCATTTTTGTACAATAAAGACTTTCCCTTTTTGAACGTACTGTGAATGAGTCGTGCATTTGGGTTCTATTAGACTTTTCTTTCTTTTAACATTGATTAGATTGATAAAGATGGTGGAATTTGTTGACAGTGTTTTCATATAGCCAAACAAGCCTATTTTGTTAGATAAAACAGAAGAGATCAATGTTGATCAGCTGTGGCAGTGACAGCACTATAACGCATTGAGCTTGGGAAAGACTGAGACAACATTTAAAGCATAAACAGCTCAGTTCCCTCATCTGGGACTAGAAAATCCATCCTGTTGCTCATTACTAAGGTATGGATTATTTGCTGCAGTGGTGAACTACTTCCATTACACATACCATACACTATTGAAGTGACTGACTGTCAAGTCAGTCATTTTTTATACCTGCTCATTTCCCACTAGTATCACATGGTCTGCTGGAGCCAATCCCAGCATATTCAGGTCAGAGGCAGGATACACCCCAGACAGGTACCAGTCTACCATGGAGCGCACACACACACACACACACACACACACACACACACACAATCACACCTACGGGCAATTTAGAGTCTCCACTTAACCTCAGCATATTTTGTACTGTGGGAGGAAGCCCATGGTGAACCTAGAGAAACCCCACAAGACACAGGGAGAAGATGAAACTCCACACAGAAAGGACCCAGACCAAGTAGTCTTGCTGTGCTAACCACTGCACCACGGTGATTGAAGGACCAAACCGAGAAGCACACTAGCAAAAACTACACAAGCAGAAGAAGTTGCAGGCCAGAAGCCTTCAGCATCTTCTCTGCTCTCAAGGCATCTCTCAGAAGCAGCCACCTTCAGTGTCTCAAGGACCTGCAAGTGACTAGCTTTGAACCAATTCAGGCCTGGTTCTTCAACCGGAGCAATGCGGCCTGCACGACCGATCTACTCCACCACAGCTGCAACAACCCCCTTCAAAAACTCAAACAAGCAGAACCAAAGAGCAACTCTTCTCCTTCCTTTCATGGACTGGTAATATGAATTGGGCAGAACAGAATCAGACATCAATCAACTGGCCATCTTGCCTTTATCTTCCACAGACCTGGGAACAAAGAACAGCCACCATGGTAGCCATCTTTGTAGTTCTTTCACACCTCCACACACGCACACAGCATACACCCATGCACATTCACATATATAGAGAGCCATTTAGTAGATTGTTTATTGTATGTTTTGCTTTTGTGTTTTTATGAATAAATGCTTTTGAGTAATATTTGCTGCCTCTTTAATGTTGTATTGTACCAACCTCTTCTTTAGAATCCTTCAACCCTTATTAGTTATTGATGAGATGATCCTGGTTTATATTAAGTTATTCATTAATCAGACTTCCAAATTGATAGTTTAACACAATGAGACAGAATTACAGAATTGTGTGTCTTTTCCTTTAGTCCAAGAGGTGGTGCCCAAACTCTAAAACCTAATAATTAAGCATAATTTATAATAAATAAATAATTATTTCAAATAATTAGAGATTGTTTTTGATAGCCAATGTAATCTGAACAGCAGTTCTATTTTTCTATAAGTAGAAACTTTAAGAAACTAGATAGATCAAGATAAATAGAACAAGAAAAAACAAGTCAAATCTAATTTAACAAAAAATTCACAAGAACAGCTGTTTGTTAAATCAATAAATAAAGATGTTGTTCACTCTTTAAGCCCTGATGAAGGATGAAACATGTTCCAGCCTGTTTATTAAAGATTTTTATGAGAGAAGAAGACAATGTTTTAATGTTATTGGGTCAGTATCTCAGCTCTGAAATAGGCAGATGCCATTAGTTTTTAATTAGTTTTTCTGGGAGTTGGTGCAGCAGCAGGTTTTATTCTGACACATCTTCCTGTTCTGGGATGTGGGATATTTTGTATGTATGAATGGAGAGATGTTCAGAGGAAGCTTCCATTTCCTCATCCTCTTCCTCTTCTCCTCACGCCTCCTTTCCACCTCTCCACTTCCACACAATTCACTTTTCATACCCCCCCATCCCCCCAGCAGGACTGGTGCATGTGTCCCTTGCTGTGGGGAAATGAGTGAGGAAGATGGTTAGAGAAAATGTGTGATGTGTGAAGGATGAGAATAGAAGGGGAGGTGAGGGAGGGAGGGGCTGAGGAGCAGGGAGGAGGTGCTGATGGAGAGACAAAGAGAAAAAATGGGGAGAGGGAGGAAGAAGGAGGGTGAGAGGACATGAGAGATGGTGTGTGGTTGCCAGGCAACGATTGATAACCAAATCCCCAAGCATCCTGCCATGCCCTGCCCTCCCTCCAGCCTGAATTAATACACACACACACACACACACACGCACAGACCCACACACACACACGCACACACACACACACACACACACACACAGAGCTTGTACACGTTTCAGGATGTGCAGCAGATCTTATAAAACAGGTTGTGTATGATTGATGTTGCTGAAATTTATGGAGCTTAGCTGTACTGTACTTTACTGAGGATTGAACTCTGGGCTGTGTGAATGAAATCAATATGTGTGTGAAACAAAGCACTGATCCATCCACCCAACCCTCCTCCTGCTGCTGAGAGAGGATTGTCAACTAAACTACGTCATCACGTCTGAAAGGATGATATTAACGTATCTGTGGTTTGTAGAAACATGTCCCTCCTGTATCAGCTGTTTCTCTCCTATTCTTAAATGGTGCAGAAGGACAGAACTACAAAACACTACTACACACACACACACACACACACACACACACACACACACACACACACACACACACACACACACACATATATATATATATATATATATATATATATATATATATATATATATATATATATATATACATATATATATATAGAGAGAGAGAGAGGAGAGAGAGAGAGAGAGAGAGAGAGAGGAGATAGTACCTGTTAGAGCGGGTGATCAGATTAGAGATTAGAGGTGTCAGGGTTTGTTAATCTGTGAAGCGGTGACCGCTGACGCTGCTTCCGTACACACACACCGCACTCACACCGCTCCCATTCACCGGCGGCGGCGGAGCGGAGCAGGTTGTGCTGTTGACGCGCATCGGGGAGTTTCCCTCTTTTCTTTTAGCGATGGAAACCTGCAGCAGGATCAGGCTGCTGCTGGTCCTGGTCCTGGTCTGTCTGCACCTGACTCTGGCTTCACAGTTTCCAACACAGCTCATGTAAGTATCGGCGAATATCACACGCGCGCGAGCACACACACACACACACACACACACACACACACACACACACACACACACACACACACACACATAATTCGGTTTACACCTGTACATCCGTGTGTTGCTTCGTTTAATTATAGACTAGTTGTTATATTGAGTGAGAATGATGTGTGTGTAATACAGACCGTGCACGCTTGTGGTTGTGTGTTGGGTTCATTCATGCAGAGGTGAAGATGATGATGAGATGATAATGTTGTGATGTTGAGCTCAACTGGTATGTTCGGTTCAGTCTCAGCCTCTGATTCTTGATCACAATCAGCAGTTTGTCTGTGTGTGTGTGTTTGTGTGTGTGCATGTGTGTGTGTGTGTGCATGTGTGTGTGTGCGTGCGTGTGTGTGTGTGTGTGCGTGTGTGATTCCCATGTGGGAAACTTTCTTCACTCAGCAGCAGGACAGACATACACTGACAGAGCTGCTGCAGGCTGAGCAAAGGTCAGAGGACGTTTAAAGCAGTGTGTGTTTTTGTAGATACAGTGGGGAAAACAAGTATTTGAACACCCTGCTATTTTGCTATTTCTCCCACTTAGAAATCATGGAGGGGTCTGAAATTTTCATCGTAGGTGCATGTCCACTGTGAGAGAGATAAACTAAAAAGAAAAATCCAGAAATCACAATGCATGATTTTTTAACAATTTATTTGTGTGATATAGCGGCAAATAAGTATTTGAACACCTGTGTGTCATCTAGAATTCTGACCCTGAAGGACCTGTTAGTCTGCCCATTAGAAGTCCACCTGCACTCCATGTATCATCCTTAATCAGATGCACCTGTTTGAAGTCGTTAGCTGCATAAAGACACCTGTCCACCCCATACAATCAGCAAGACTTTAACTTGTAACATGGCGAAGACCAAAGAGCTGTCCAACGACACAAGAGAGAAAATTGTACACCTCCACAAGGCTGGAAAGGGCTACGGAGCAATTGCCAAGCAGCTTGGTGAAAAAAGGTCCACTGTTGGAGCAATCATTAGAAAATGGAAGAAGCTAAACATGACGGTCAATCTCAATCGGAGTGGAGCCCCATGCAAGATATCACCTCGTGGGGTCTCAATGATTCTAAGAAAGGTGAGGAATCAGCCCGGAACTACACGACAGGAGTTGGTCAATGACCTGAAAAGAACTGGGACCAACGTTTCCAAGGTTACTGTAGGTAATACACTAAGACGTCATGATTTGAAATCATGCATGGCATGAAAGGTTCCCCTGCTTAAATCAGCACATGTCAAGGCCCGTCTTAAGTTTGCATATGACCATTTGGATGATACAGAGGAGTCATGGGAGGAAGTTTTGTGGTCAGATGAGACCAAAATAGAACTTTTTGGTCATAATTCCACTAAGCGTGTTTGGAGGAAGAAGAATGAAGAGTACAATCCGAAGAACACCATCCCTACTGTGAAGCATGGGGGTGGTAGCATCATGCTTTGGGGGTGTTTTTCTGCACATGGGACAGGACGAGTGCACTGCATTAAAGAGAGGATGACTGGGGCCGTGTATTGTGAGATTTTGGGGAACAACCTCCTTCCCTCAGTCAGAGCATTGAAGATGGGTCGTGGCTGGGTCTTCCAACACGACAACGACCCAAAGCACACAGCCAGGAAAACCAAGGACTGGCTCCGTAAGAAGCATATCAAGGTTCTAGCATGGCCCAGCCCGTCTCCAGACCTGAACCCAATCGAAAATCTTTGGAGGGAGCTCAAACTCCGTGTTTCTCAGCGACAGCCCAGAAACCTGACTGATCTAGAGAAGATCTGTGTGGAGGAGTGGGCCAGGATCCCTCCTGCAGTATGTGCAAACCTGGTGAAAAAATACAGGAAACGTTTGACCTCTGTAATAGCAAACAAAGGCTACTGTACCAAATATTAACATTCATTTTCTCAGGTGTTCAAATACTTATTTGCCGCTATATCACACAAATAAATTGTTAAAAAATCATGCATTGTGATTTCTGGATTTTTCTTTTTAGTTTATCTCTCTCACAGTGGACATGCACCTACGATGAAAATTTCAGACCCCTCCATGATTTCTAAGTGGGAGAAATAGCAAAATAACAGGGTGTTCAAATACTTGTTTTCCCCACTGTATATTCCTATAATTTCCTGTCAACATCAAGTTGTTGAGGACTCAGGGTTTTTTCTGATCATGTATGTAACATGATGAAAGTTTGAGCAGCTGATATGACTCTAGCTGCTTCATTCATCTCCTCTTGGGATATAATATGCAGTTTAAAATAATTATAATAAGTCTCATGATAAATTACTATGTTTTCCTGTGTTTTGCTTAAACTGTTTTGGCAGCTACAGTGGCAAAACACACACCAACATTTCAAGAAATTAGACTTTTAGTTTTTTAAAGAGTTTTTCTTTATTGAATTATTAATTAAAAAGTATTTTTTGTTTCCTGAAATGTTGCATTTTGTGAATGTTGTATTTTGCATTTTTTCTTTTCTGGTCATATACATATGAATGATTGTTTGTTATGTGTAATCTTAGACTTTAACAATATTAATAGAGAAGGTGCAGTCTATAGTGCTTCATAATAACATAAAAACAAGAGAGTAATTATTAGTAATTATTAGTATTAGTAATTAGTTATTATAAATGTTAACATACAAAATAAGCAGTAAATAGTAAGAACAAGAATGGTATAGATAGTGTTATTGCCATGTTATTTTAATTCAGTTTTACTCACATATCTAATGTCTGTGTTAGTTTTTATTAGTCAAGTTCATCCATTTTTTTATTTGTTCAAGTTTTATTTGGTTAAAAGTCTGAACTGATTATTTTTTATCTTAGTCAAAAGAAGTTAGTGCTATTGTCTCACAGCAAGAAGGTTGCAGGTTCAAACAAGTCCTTGGTCTGGGACCTTTCTGTGTGGAGTTTCATGTTCTCTCTGTGTCTGGTGGGTTTTCTCCAGGTTCTCCAGCTTCCTCCCACAGTCAAAAAAACATGCTGAGGTTAATTGGAGACTCTAAATTGTTCATAGGTGTGAGTGTGTGAGTGAATGGTTACTTACTCGCTAAAGTTATATTACATGTTACATAGGAGCAAAGAATTTATATGCAATATGTTTCTTTTATTTTATTTAATAATTGATTTCGATACATATGAAGAGTTTCCCTGCATGTGTTGGGTATTTCAGAAGACAGAGACCCAAATGCAGATCATTTTTGATTGGCAGATTTATGTAGAGATCACAGTCTCAAAAAGCAGGGCAGCAAAAAGTTCAACAGGTCCGGATCCATAAAAACAATAATAAAATCAGAAGTTCCAAAAAGAGAAAGTAAAGCAAAAAAGAAGTTCCAAATCGGTTATGGATTACTCACAGAAAACCAAAAAACTCAGGCAGAAACAAATTTTCAAGAAACAGAGTGTCAAGGCTGGTTGTACCACCCTCAGAGTGACTGAAAAATGCTGAGGAATCAGGTTCAGTGTTCTCTTTACTGAAAGTTCAAAGAGCAGGCAGTAGTCTTCAGTCAGTCATTTTCTATACCTGCTTATTCCTCATTAGGGTCGCAGGGGTCTGCTGGAGACTATCCCAGCGCGTTACGGCGAGAGGCAGGGATACACCCCAGATGGTCGCCAGCCAATCGTGGGGCACACACACCATTCACTCACACACTCACACCTACGGGCAATTTAGAGTTGCCAATTAACCTCAGCATGTTTTTGGACTGTGGGAGGAAGCCGGAGTACCCGGTGAAAACCCACACAGACACGGGGAGAACATGCAAACTCCACACAGAAAGGTCCCAGACCCAGGACCAAGGAGGTCTTGAACCTGTGACCTTCTTGCTGTGAGGCAACAGCGCTAACCCCTGTTCCACCGTGTCGCCTGCCTTCAGATTCCAAAAAAAAAAAAAAAAAAAATAGGACAACAATCTCATTCTTTCTTAATAGACCAGGTAAGAAAATATACAATGTCCAGAAATCCAAAAATGTATTAATTCATCATGTAGTACAAGAAGCAAAATCTGGTGTCCACTGACAGCATAGGTGGTGAAGCTGGAGAACTCCGCAAAGCCATAGTCAAACACAGGCTCTTTAATTACCCAGACTGATTGCAGCACATTGCAAGCAGGTGTAATCATTCAATTATATTAGTGGAGTTAATCAGGGGATTAACAAAACAAAAGACAAAAAAAGAGGAACAAATGAAGACATCTAGTGGTCAAAGACAGGAATTGCAACTGTGTCTGGGGTCTGACACAGAGTCAAAACTTAGAGAGAAACATGGTTAGATGATCAGACGTGGAACAGAAAACTAACAGAACTTAAATAGCAGACAGGCACATGGGGCAAACAAGAGACAGCAGGAAGTTATTACAACAACCATTGAATAAGACAGACCAGGTGTGGCACAAATAAGGGGCAGGGTTGATATTCACAATAAAAGCAGCAGGGCGGCCAAAATATATGGCACCCAAAACACTAACAGTACCCCCTTCTAATGGATTCCTCCTGGTGTCCACGAGTCTGGGGTCTAAGATATGCTGTTCTGGGACCCATAATCTCTTCTCAGGGCCATAGCCCTCCTAGTCCATGAAACACCGTGGACAGGGCCCCAATGCCGAACATCCAGTAGCTGTCAGATGGTGTATTTCTGACAGCTACTGGATTACAGTTGATGTAAAAGTTTTCATGCATGAACTGACGATAAATTATATAATGTTCTTTATAAATAGGACACAGAATGCCAAATCCTCCCAGATTGACTTTGTGTTCATTTAAATTTCAAGAACATTCACAACTTAGGTACAGTAATGGTAGCATGGCTTCCATCATCATCATCAGAAGTGCCTCATGATATGAGCAGAAATAGTAGGGCTGACACTGGCTCTGATACCTGAATCACTAACCAAGGGGCCCCAGGTCCCCCTTTCCCTTTGAGCCTCCAAACAACTGGAAATGGCCCTGCCACGGCCTCACGGCAGAGACAGGGGTTGCAGCAGATGGACAGGGGGTTTGTGTTGACATCTTGTTTTGGGTACAGGCAGGACAAAGTTGAGACTTTTCTCCTTCATGGATCATCACCAGAATTGCCTTTCAATGAGGCTTGAGTTCATCTGGGTCCAGGGTGGCACGACATCTGGTTGGAATGACCCCACTGCAGGACCTGTAATCGGACAGAGTTAGGGACCGAGAGTATAAATACAGTATAATTGGTTCTTTCTGTGAGAAGAGCTTGCAACAGAAACAGTATCAACTGTTGTTTTTAATGGAATGTACTATCCAACTCCTCTTCATCCTTTCTCCATTGGTTAAGTGTCTATAGAAGTAGTGATGATGGCAAATTCTTCCATCTTCTCTTTTTGGAAATTCCAAGTCTGATGTTAGCCTATATAGCCTCTGTGGACTAACTCCACCCCCACCTTATCAGACAGAGATGGCCAGTCAGCAGGGTCTAAAGCTGCTGCCTTTAAAGACTCATTGTGTAACTCAGGATGTATTGACAGGTTGTCCTCAGGCTGTTGAACAGTGCATGCCGTGCTTGTCCCTTCACCTGTAATAAAATCAAACATATATGTAAATATAAATAAAAGTTCTTCAGTTTTAGTAAGGCTACAAAATATTTTTCAAATAATAGGGCAACAGGCATAAACATGTCTGAAGCATGAGCAAGAGTAGTATTGTTCAGTAATGTCAATGCAGCCAATTCCAGAACTCACCTTCTTCAAGCTGACCTTCAGGGTGGGTGTTGCGGTGGTAACAGTAGATACTCATACTGTTACATCGCTGCATTAAGTGTCATTCTACTTCACTTAATAAACAAATATGCATCTAAACAGATATGGATATCTCATAGCGATGCATACAATGTTTGGCTTCTGTTTTGAACCGTCTCATAATTTATTAGCCAGCTATCAGTGTTATTTTAATTTTCAGCATTTTAATGTCAGTGTTACGTTGGTTCACCATAGCTAGCAAGCTTGTGCAAAACACCTTCACACAAAACAGCATTAAAAAAATTAACATGGTATGATGTTACCTTTGTACTGTGAATTCTTCATCTCCTCCGCTTTCCTTCTGTTTTGGTTCTGTGCATCGGAGGGCTTGGACACCTTTTCATCGTGAAAATAAAATCACCTATCTGTCTCACTCACTTGCCTTGACCTGACCTCTGATCCGCACAAGATCCGACTGCATGGCCGCATCTATTAACCACACATGTCGTTGACACAGAAAACACTAAGTGGGGACACAGTGCTGGGCATAAATCATCATTATTATCATCATTATTGTTATTATTACTTTTTATAAATTGGTGGTGCACCTCCAGCAGTTGGCGCCCTAGGTGACTGCCTCTATTGCCTATGCCTAGAGCCGGCTCTGAGCGCAATCATGGTCCATGAGGTGGCTGGGAAGAGGTTTGGTCTTACTGAAGATGGCCTTGAGGAATGGCTGACAAATCTGGATACTCCTGGAGTTTAGGGACTGGTTTCAGCAGAGTGTGGGTCTGGCATCGACAATTAGAATGGCAGAAAGTGCTCCAACCCATAATACACCTTTCTATCAAAATGTGGGTTGTGTCTAACAAGCCAAGGATCAAGTATGGCCAAGACCCACCAGAGATTGAGAAGCATTAATAACATGGAAGCGTAGCTGCTCATGATGATTACCAGAGAGGGTTATATTCATCAGAACAGTGGTGATGTATGCAGTGGCCACCAGGGGTTTCTTGGGACTCTTAGCAGGCAGGTGCCTGTGACTCACCAGTGAGCCGGCCCCTATGTCTATGAATTCTCCAACCTCCACTTGTTGATTTCTTCACTACAAGACAGCTGGAAGAAGAGTGTGCTGAGTAGAGGGCGGATGTCTTCCCCAGGTGAACCCACAAAATCTCTTGCCTGGTGGCATTATTGTAGCCTTGTGTCCTTGCGGATAGCCAGGTTGACAAGGTGCTCGGCAGATCATGAGAAGCGAGTACATCTTTGATGTCTTCAGACTGGCCATTTAGGAAATTGTCAAACAGAGCTTCAGTGCCCCATCCAGTAGTGATTGTTTAAAAATCAATCACAGTTTAAAAATCAATGCATAATCTTACACTGACCCTGGCGCATGTGGAGCAATTCAATTCAATTTGCTTTATTTGTATAGCCCAATTTTACAACACAGTTGTCTCAAAGTGCTTTACAAAATCCAGTCCAAAGTGACCCAGACATCCCCCATCCTTAGACCCTCCTTCTCGGCAAGGAAAAACTCAAAAACCCAGTGGGAAAAAGGAGAAACCTTGAGGAGGACCACAGTGAAGGAGAGATCCACTCCCATGGACGGACAGGCTATAGATGAACCAGGACTGACAGACATCCATCTGGTGATGAAGTAATAGTCTATAAAGATGTTTCAGTCTGTAGAGATGCTGTAGGGTGGGGTAGAAGGGTGGGTCCAACCAGGCAGGTGAAGGAGTAGTAGTAGGTTCATCAGGGGCCTCGTTGAGTCGCATCAGGAGTCGTCATCGTTGGGCCTCGTGCGGATGAACTGAAACAGTAGCCACTCCCCCGAAGGGGAGTGGGGAGAAGGACTCTGGGTGAATAGTGATGTAAAGACCAAGTATAAACTAGATACTGTTTATTAATGACAATGGTACATGGTGCCAGAAAGAGATGATAGAGCTCAGTGACTGTACTTCCCCCAGCATTCTGACTCCTAGGGCAGCTTAATCTGAACTGTGGGTTTAAGTCTACCTTTAACTACCCTGACCGTAGGCCTTTTGGAACAGGAATGTTTTCAGTCTAACCTTAAATGCACAGACTGTGTCGGCCTCTTTAATATTAATTGGAAGTCGGTTCCATAAAACAGGGGCTTGGTAACTGAAGGCTCTAGCTCCTACTGTGCTTTTATGGACCCGTGGAACTACCAATAGACCTGCATTCTGAGACCGCAGTGTTCTATTTGGATGGTACGGGACCAGAGCGTCTTTAAGATAAGAGGGGCCCATACCATGAATGGTTTTATAAGTGAGGAGTAGGATTTTAAATGTAATTCTGAACTCAACAGGAAGCCAATGAAGGGCTTGGAGTATGGGGCTGATGTGCTCTCTTCTATTAGTTCCTGTTAGTAAACGAGCCGCTGCGTTTTGAACCAGCTGAAAACTTTTTAGGGAGTTTTTAGGACACGCTACTAATAGGGAGTTACAGTAATCTAGTCTAGATGTAACAAACGCATGGATTAGTTTTTCAGCATCATTTTTAGACAGGATATTTCTAATTTTGGCTATGTTACGCAGGTGAAAGAAGGCTGTTCTACAGGCTTGATTAATATGAGCTTTAAATGATAAGTCTGGCTCAAATAAAACTCCTAGGTTTTTAACTGTGGTGCTAGAGGCTATCTTCACATTATCTAGAGTTACTAGTTGCTCAGATAGGGACTCTCTAACACTTTTAGGGCCTAATATAATAACTTCAGTTTTATCAGGGTTAAGTAACAAATAGTTAACAGACATCCAGGTCTTTATGTCTCTAACACAGGCGCTTAGTTTATGTACTAGCCTGATCTGATCGGGTTTAATTGATAAGTATAGCTGCGTGTCATCTGCGTAGCAGTGGAAATTTATACCATGTTTTCTAATAATATTACCCAAGGGCAGCATATATAGAGTAAACAAAATGGGCCCTAGGACTGACCCTTGTGGGACACCATAAGTTTTGAGTATGATGATGATTGCTGGTTAACGCTAACAAACTGGAACCTATTAGATAAATAGGATTTAAACCAGGAGAGGGCAGATCCTCTAATGCCTATGTCCTGTTCCAAACTCTGCAGTAAGATGCTATGGTCGATTGTGTCAAACGCAGCACTTAGATCCAGCAGGACCAGAACCGAGCCCAGTCCATCATCAGCAGCCAGCAACAAGTCATTTGTGACCAGCAAGCAGCTCACAAGCAGCTTTATGGAGCAGTCAAAGACCCTTTTCATTTTAGAATAAAACTCATTCCCCACTCTCTGGCATGCCCTGACAGTTGAGTTATCACTTAAGGCTACATTTGACCAATCAGTGGGAAAGGTTGCAGTTCAAAAATCAAGGCAAATTGAGACAGGAACGAATGGCAGGTACATGGCTTGCTGGAGTACATCTCTGGTGGAGTCAGTTGTGGCTCATAGACTGGTGGTATAAACGAAGCAGACATCAAAGATGGCAGAGAGAGTTGGAATGGCTGGGTCTGGGCTGTCAGGTGTCTGGTGCTGGTGACAACTGCTTCCATCTGAGTCTGTCGAAGGCCAAGGGGCACCCCTTGTTTTTCGAGACAAGTCCTCATCTCATTTGGATCCATTTGGTTCATCTTGGTCTGATCATGCTGTTTATTTTTTTTAGTATTTTAGAAGACCAAATACAGGTCACATTCGCTTGGCAGATTACAATCTTAAAAAGCATGGCAGCAAAATGTTTAAACACGGTTCAAAAAGTGTGCACCAAATCCATACTGAAAGGCAGTCCACATATGGTTCCACAAAAAATAAAAAAAAAAGAATCAAGAAAGCTCAGAGGTGGCAAAAAGTATGCACAGAAGTTCCAAATCAGATGAGGATTACTCACAGAAAGCAAGCAAGAGTCAAAACCTCTTTTGATACAATCTGACATGGTCAGGCAATTAGAACAGAAACTAACAGAGAACAGCGTACAGACATGGTAGACATTCACAGTGAAAGCACATGGAACAACAAAACAAGCAAGCTGTCAGCAGAAAACAAGCATTACTGCAGCTGTCCAGTAAAATAATAATAAAAAAGTTGTATGAACAGAGAGAAACACTAAATTAAAACAAACCAAAGGAGATTTTTACCTTCATCTTCAGGTGTCATTATAACATAAGACAAAAAAGCAAAAACCACCCATTTAGCAATTGCAATTTATTTTTCATTTAGAAAGATATATCTTTCTACAAATACAAACTCAAGGTGGAAAACAACACAGTGCACCACGGCAGGTGCGCTCTCTCTCTCTCTCTCTCTCTCTCTCTCTCTCTCTCTCTCTCTCTCTCTCTCTCTCTCTCTCTCTCTCTCTCCCACATAGCACCACGAGCTTAGAAAACATTTTAATGACATTGTAATGATTATTGTAATGACAATAATATGTACTTTAATAATTTTATTTCTAAGGAATTTTGAGACCCCCCCAAAATTTTGCATTTGAGGCTTTCAGGGGGTCTCAAGGGTTAATCGGGGGGTCCGACCCCCACAACGAAGACTTGAGTGGCAACAACATCTTCAGACACCACACAAGGAAACTGAACCAAAGAGTAACTCTTCTTCTTCCTTTCATGGGCTGCTAATATGACTTGGACATGGTCAATCGGCCATCTTGCCTTTGTGTTTTCAGCTTGTAAGAAGGTTTAAAGAAGGTTTAGTTTGATGTTAATGTTGCAACCTGCATGATACTAACCTCTCTTTAACGTTACACCTTGAGTACACATAAAGTGAGCCTCCACAAACACACACACACACACACACACACACACACACACACACACACACACACACACACACACACACACACACACACACACACACACACACACATACATTGGCATGGTCGGCCATTTTTCCTTTGTTTTCTACAGACAAAGAGCCCCACATCACCTGAACTACACAGAACAAACTGATCTGTGTAGTTGTGTGTTTTTACTTTTGTATTTTTGTGAATAAATGCTTTGAGTAATACATACTGCCTCTTTGATGTTGTACAATAATGAATTATGCCAACCTCTTCTTTAGAACTCTGAATCCTTTAACCATTAATGTCTTTTAATACAATGGCCCTGGTTTCTATTATTAAGTTAATTGTTAATCAGATTTCAAATTAATAGTTTATTATTATTACAAATTATGAGACTGAATCAGGGAATTCAATATATTTTCCTCTCAACCAAGAGGTGGTGCACCAAGATATATATATATATATACCAAGATATATATTTATTGGTCCCTCAATGGGGAAATTCTTTTTACATTCTTTTTTATCGTTTTACATGCATTTCAACCCCCTGACACACATGCTTATAGACACACAAAGGCACATACAAACAAAGGCTTATAGACATGCAATGTGGAGAGAGATGGTGGAGTGTGGAGTGAAGGGCAGCCCCCTTGAGAGGCACCCTGTGGGCAGGGGACTCCTCGGCAGTGCCCAGGGGGTGAAATGGCACCCCTCTAGCTACCAGTCCACGTCCATATTTTTTGGTCCATGCAGGGACTTGAAGTGGCCACCCTTTGGTTCCCAAGCCAAGTCTCTATGGACTGAAACACTGCCACCCCAAAACTCTAGTACTTAATAATTAAGCACTATTTTTAATAAATAAATAATTATAACCAATAATTATTGATTCTTTCTGATAGTTAATTCCACTGGAATGATTAGTTCAAGACAACATACTCTGATGCCCAGTGGAGTCAAAGTACTGAAAACACTACCCTTTCATTCTGGTGCTCCATGTAAGGCAAAATAAAATCAAACATTTTATTTGGTTTCACCCTGGCACAACATTTTATGATGTCCCATGCAAGAAAAGTACTGTTGCAATAATTCATAATTGTGCAATATTAGGTTCAGCATCATTTTGACAATAAAAATTCTGACGAATTTTGAAACTAACCAAAAGAATTCACATTCACTCCTTGTCCTCCACAGGAGTAGATGTCCAGCTACTCCAGTACTAACAAGCTAGTGCGTTGTGTTGAAAGCAGTTATTCATAAAGATAACTAAAGTGATTTATAGTCCAATAACCCAGAACCTCCAGGTTGTTGATAACTACCACTAAGCCCATAGTACCACTCCAGTACCACTGGTCAGGTTTCCAGCTGTCTGTGAGACACAGCGACATTGTTTCAGGACAAGCCCACCAAGCAGGGAGCCACACCCAACAATCACCCTGTGATCAGCCAACTGTGGTCTCACATGACCCAGAGTTATCAGTCAAACTGATCAGTCTGATCCTACTAAAATCTGTCTTAGACAGTGTACAGAATCTGTCTTTAATCAAGTTGCCAGAATTTGTTGATCAAATCAAGTCCTCCATTTTCCCTTTAGTTTATTCACAGCGTGCCACCGGCCCTGTGTCACAGAGAGATTATACCTGGTTGTCACGGCCATGCATGTCAACCTGAAGTAAGAACAGAGTGTGACAAAGAGGAACAGCTTGCTGTGAAGTTACTTGTTGTTATTGCCAAGCATTGCAGTTAAGTCAATGTTAAGAACACATCATCTACCTGCATTTCAATTAGGGCATGTTAGGATTTGGTAAGCAGACCTCCAAATTCTCCTTTAGCCCCCTCCTGTTAAAGCCAGCAGAACTATCAGAAGGTGCCATACTGACCCCTCCCCCCATGGGTAGCTACCCCCACAGTGTAGACTCCCTGTAGTTGTCAGTCAGTCATCTTCTATACCCGCTTATTTCTCATTAGGGTCACAGGGGTCTGCTATAGCCAATCCCAGCGCATTACGGTGAGAGGCAGGGATACACCCCAGTCTCCAGCCAATCGCCAATACGAGACCCAGGATGTCTTGAAACTGCAACCTTCTTGCTTTGAAGCAACAGCACTAACCCCTGCTCCACTGTGTCCCTCCCTATAGTTGTGCTGAAACTCAATCAAACCATTTCATCTTTTCCTTCAGACAAGAACAATGGATAGTTCCTGCGTAGAGCAGTTTATCTCTTCCATAGCTCAGAGTGTAGAAACCAGCTACCTGGAATTAATCAACAGGATTCCGATGAGTGTAGGAAAGAAGTAGACTCTCTATTGAAAGAAAGAAATGATGCACAGACTGCATCCAAAGGCCCATTTTTAAGATGCTTACTTCTTAACTTCCACAGCAAAACAAAACTTGCTGTTTAGAATGAAGCGATTATAGAAAAGCAGAGTGAGTCCCTCAGAGCACACAATCCTTGTCTCCTTCAAGAACTTAAGACAGCAAATAAGAAAGCCATGTGGTACTTAGAAGACCTGCACATGACTAGGCAGTCAGGCCTCTGCTCACAGAAGGAGGGACTGTTAAAGTATAGATCTTAAAATCTTTCTCCAACACAGTCATTCAGCCGATGTGATTCTGGTTACACAAATTCACACTAACTCAGCAGTAAGTCAGCTTGTCAACCTCCACTGACAGACAGAATTCACAGTTACTTGACTTTACATCTCTCTGAATCTTAAACAGACATTGAAGAGCCACATAGCTCACCTTGCTTGAACTTGTGTGGAAGACCTGTTCAAAAGCTGCCCACAAGTTTATCCAAAGACTAACTCCTGAGGTCAGAATTGATGACAACCAACTCGGTCATTTACTGAAGAATACTCTTCTACAACTAATAAGATTACCTCCTGGAGTGAAGCCTCCAAAATAAAACACTCCCGTTGTGAGAATCCCAGATTACAGATGTTTTAGACATGTATGCTCCCAGGGTAAGAATTCACCAGGTTTAGAAGAAAACTCCATCTTCAAGTTTCTGTTTTTACAGAATTTATATCCGAACATACGCTCAACTGTCACACTTTGTGCATGTGAGGGGAGTCACTGACCCTGCCAACTCCCACACTGAAACCATGTCCATCAGATACCCAGAAATAGATACAACCACAAAATAAGTGCTAGGAGGCCATATTCAGAAATATTGGCCCAGACGTATGACCACCCAACATATGGTTCAGATGATGACCACAGTATCTCTGACCACCATTCATTCTCTCAGTGACGCCTCTGAACTCTCTCTTCCCTCTGGCCATTTGAACATTACTACCAATTCCTTGGTAGTATTTATCAGTAAATCCACTTTTGAAAAACACTAATTTAGGACACACCACAAACGATTTTATCATTCAAGGTGCTCTCTCTGTCTCTGCAATTTACTCTAACCAATAATCCACTAACATTCTTCTTCCAAATAACCATAGTAAATAACTGTAAAACAGGTTATTTATTTCTTAGTAGGAATTAATCTGGATTTTGTTTGTAACCTGAACTGTTCTTGCTTATCCAAGATAGTGCCCACTAATGCCCAGTTGGTCAACAAACTGCCCATATGTTGTGAATTATGGTGCTACGAGCGAGGCTGGCACAACACAATAATATAAAAGAAAAGGGGGTGAGTCTTGAAATTATTAGCTTTCAATCATGAAAAATGTCCACAGAGGTTTCTTTTATTTGTGTGAGGATTTTAATTTCGAAAGCAGCAGCAGAGGATCTATGATGCATTAAAACCAGCCTGAACATACATTCCAGTGTCAAATTAAACTAGCTTGCTTAACTTAGCTTGACAACATAGATATGAATTCTCTGTAGTTTGATTCAATGCAATTTTTACAGTGTATTGTGGAACATGGAAAGAGAATCAGAGTCATTAGTTTAGTTGTGATAGAAACAGATGAATCTTTGCAATTTTTTTTTTGCAAAAAAAAAAAAATTGCAAAGGTTTGGGGGGGGGGTTAACCAGTGAATCTCTTGAAATGTGAGATATATTTCAACAAGCAATGCATAAGAGTAAAATACTGAAAACATTAATTTGGTTGTTCAGGTCCAGTTAGAGGGACATTGTGTAGTTTTCTGGCAGGTAGCTGCCAAAAATATAAGTCAGGTTATAGTTTATTTAGTCCGTTCTGTGCTTTTGTAGAAACATGGTAGCTCAGTGCAGACAAAACTGCTCCTTATGTCGATAAAACAGCTCAAACAATAAAAACACAACTATTCTTATTTTGAGTGAATTATAAACTACTTAAAGTATAATTATGAATATTATATTCCACTTCTGCCATGTCTGTTCTGTATCAAACAAGCATTTATATTATATAATAGTTATCAGAAAATTATACACAAATCTGGGGAAATAATATAAACTCAGACATCAATATGGTCAGAAAAGTCTACTGAGAATCCAGAAATTTTAGTCAGGAAAGGTCTGTAATGCAACCTATGTAGGAACCTGAACAGCTGACAGCTTCTGCTGAATCTGTTGGATGTTCATTGTGCATTTGCGAAAGAGCGAGCACAAAAAACATTTAGCATTTAACAAGTAAACTCAATTCACAGTGTTTGAAAAGTGTAGGGATGTTTCTTTACAGATTGTAGCATGGAGAACTTAGGGAAACAGCTTTTTGGATTACATTATTCTGGAAGCTGAAGATCTGCTCTGAGTTTACCCAGGTGAGGGACTATTCTGTAAACCTCCTTTATGTTTCCACAGCCTCGTTTCTGTTGTTGAAATGTTGCTGAAGTGAGTCTCTCAAGAGAATTAGGCTAGTTATGGAGGAGCTGCTTCTCTCCAACATCTGTTTCATCACTGCTGCAGGAAAAAAAACAAAAAAAAACATCTGTCTAAAAATATTCCTAATGTTACTGCTGAGGGTAGGGCTGCAACTACTGACTATTTTGATAGTTGATTAATCTATTGATTATTGAAATGACTGATAGTTTTTTGTTCATAAAATGGTGTAAAATGTCATTCACTGTTTCTCACAAAGCTGAAGCTAAACCTAAAAAATGGATTTTTTTTGTCCAGACCAACAGTCCACAACCCAAAGATCATCAGTTTAATATTATAGAAGAATAAAGAAACCAGAGAATAATCAGAAAAGAGAAGCTGGAACCAGAGAGTTTTCTTCTCAAATATGACTCAAATACACTAATTGGTTATCAAAACAGTTGGCAATTAATCAATTAATTACTTGTTGCTGCTCTAGTTGAGAATATCAATAGTATGTAGCAAAATATAATATATAAGCAATATATCACAGAATCATGTCTCCTGTTTCCTTCAAGTTAAGTTATGTCTTAAGGCAGAAACAATAAGAACAGAACACATGGAATCACACAAATGAGCCAAATGGATTAAAATGAACTATATGTTTTTTTTACATTGATCAAATGAATGGCAAGACAAACCCTGATTAAAGGTCCATTGTGTATTTTCTGGCGGCATCTAGTGGTGAGTTTGCAGATTGTAACCAACTGAGCCCATGAGTGTCTAGGACAGGGGTGTCAAACATGTGGTCCAGGAGCCAGAATTGGTCCCCTAAAGGGTCTCTTTTGGCCCGCTAGACGATTGTAATGAAGCAGTTCCTGTTTCTTCAGAGAAATGTTAGGTCAGTGAGAATGTTCCATAGCTCAAAGGATAGAATATTTACAATTTTGATGTGTAAATGGTTTGTAAGGCAGAAAAAAAATCTATTGTTCAGTGACTAATTGTTTTGAATTGAAACACAACAGCAGTCTGACTGAATATTGAAAAACTGAGGCATCATATTGTTGAAATTTCACTTTTTTTCTTAAGTCATCTCTCCTCTTTTGAAAATTAAAGATGAATTAATCATTTTAATGTGTAATTTCTTTACATAAAAAAGGAGGAGAAATCTGTTGGTGTCATTTTTATACATTTATTTTTTCTGGTCTGACCCACTTGGGATCACATTGAATTGAACGTGGGTCACGTACTAAATAGATTTTGACTCCTTAGTCAAAGAGAAACTACTGTGGCTGTGAAAAACAAGAAATTCAGTTTCTAGAGTCTTTATGTGGTTTGTCTTTTCTGGACTCCTGTAGAAACTATAGAAAGCCTTTGTTTTCCTGTAGAAAATGGAGGCTTCACAGAGACAGACCTGCTCCTCATGTAGATAAAAATGTCTCAGTCTAAGATAATTCAAACACAACAATCTTTTCTTGATTGAATCATATCCTAATGAAACACAAACGATCATTATATTCCATTTCTGACGTGTGTTCTGCTAAAGTTCCCTAATTGAAACAAGCTTGTGCTGTTTCTCTTCATGATTCTCCATATCTCTGTTGCTGTAACTGTTGTGGAGATGAAACACTTCCTTCTTCCTCAGATCTCAACACAGACATATTTGAAAGTAAATATAAAACTTCTTGAAAGTAAAACTTATACTTTACTTACTAACTATACTATAATCATGTCGACTGTGCCAGGAATATTTCAGACAGTTCTGCAGCGGCATTATAAATCATTCATTTATCAATTATATTCTTGCCACAGATCATCAGTCGCCTGTAGATGAATTACAAATATATGCTGATGGTTTCAAACAAATCGAGGAAGCTGAGTTAGTCAGAGCTGATGCTGCAGGTCCACATTGAAGGAGAAGAGGAAATGTTGATAGTTTATGTTTCTACAAGCCACAGATACATATAATCATGATTTCAGACATGGTGACGTAGTTCAGTGGACGTTCCTCTTCAGTTCCTCTTCTCTTAGCAGCAGCAGGAGGGTTGGGTGGATGGGTCAGTGCTTTGTTTCATGTCTGGAGTTGGACTGTGATATAATACAGTATCTGTTTTTACAGTTAGGTATGATAAGGGGGCTTTTATTTTTGAAGGACATACACTTTATGAGGGATAACATGGTGGTGCAGTGAGTAGCTCTGTTGCCTCACAACAAGGTTGCAGGTTCAAGACCTGGGTCTGGTTCCTTTCTGTGTGGAGTTTCATGTTCTCTCAGTGTCTGATGGGTTTTCTCCAGGTTCTCCGGCTTTCTCCCACAGTCCAAACACATGCTGAGGTTAACTGGAGACTCTAAATTGTCCATGTGACCCTAATGAGGAATAAGCAGGTATAGAAAATGACTGACTGACAATTTAGGAGGTCACATGATCAGGACCAGTCCCTTTTGCTTACAGACATTTGAAAAGTCAGCATCATTGTCTCACAACCAAAGGTTTTCTGTGATTCAAAATCACGGAAATTTTCACCAAATAAAATATTTACTCACCATCTATTTTTGTTTTTATATTTAATTAAATTTTGATGTTATATATTTTTTTCTAATTTGCTAAGAAAGATTTGTTGGTGACAATATGCAACTATGTAAAATTCCTAGTATATACAACCTTGTGGAGTCCCATTGACTTACATAACATGAAACTATGCTGAGACTACTGTATGTTTACAACTGTTTCTTACATATTTAATATGCAATAGAGCACATGTGTCAAGCTCCAGTCCTGGAGGGCCGGTGTGGGTGCAGGTTTTTGTTCCAACCAAGGAGCTACACACCTGTTTCTACTAATCAGCCAATACAGCCCTTGCTAATGACCTTCATTAGTAGAATCAGGTGTGGTACTGCTTGGTTTGAACAAAAGCCTGCACCCACACCGGCCCTCCAGGACTGCAGTTTGACACCCTTGCAATAGAGGGTTAAACACCATAAAACAGTCAGTCAGTCAGTCATCTTCTATACCAGCTTATTCCTCATTAGGGTCACATGGTCTGCTGGAGCCAATCCCAGCACATTGCAGGTGAGAGGCAGGATCCACTCCAGATGGTCTTCAGTGTATCAGGGGGCACACACACCATTCACTCACACACTCACACCTATGGGCAATTTAGAGTCTCCAATTAACCTGAGCATGTTTTTGGACTGTGGAAGGAAGCCGGAGTACCCGGTGAAAACCCACACAGACACAGGGAGAACATGCAAACTCCACACAGAAGGGTGTGAATATATGTGAAAATATGCATGTGTCAAAAAACACTGATATGATCCTTATATTCATCTGCAGAAACATAAAGTGTCAGTGTTTCCCTCTGGTCTCTGGCTGCAGTTATCTTGTATCTGTATCTGGGCCAAACTGAAGGACTCTCTTCAGAGCCGCTGCTTGTTTTGTTGGATTACTGTTGGCTTTTCCAATGTTCTCTGTATTCGACTGCTTCTGTCTTTGCCTGCATAATGTAAACCTGCTTGTGTCTTTGCCTCTGTAATGAGTAATTAGCTGCACTTTGGGCCAGCTCATTACTCTGGTTCCAAAGTGACGGCATCATAACATCTGTTTCCCTCGTTCTTGTGTTGTCTCTCCACGCCTCTTTCTGTTTTGCTCCCGTTTGCTCCCTGTGTCTGAAAAACAATGTAGGGCAGTATCTGACCCAGTTGCCTTTGGGTGTGTGTGTGTGTGTTTAATTATCCAGTGCTGTACTAGGCTGTAGTAATCAAAGCCCAGCAACCAGAGCAGAAAATATTGCCACCTCAGCTAAACAACAGCTTGTTTTAGTCAATGTTTATTATCTCTGAGCAGCTCAGTTATTTTTATTTTAGCCTTTGACACTATTGAAGCACACTTTTTTTTCTGACCAGTAGCCAATGCTTGTCATGTATTGACTAATTAAAATTTTTAAAAATGGAGAAGTGACTGTGAGCTGTTAAAAACTGAAAAAAGGCTGAATACATGTTTGAAATAACAGGTAACAGCAGATCCTGTCAGTTATTAGATTTTATCAGTTGAAGGTAAACTGACACAAGGACAGAAGTCGACGCAAAATATAATTTTGAACATTACTCGATTAAGCTGCAAATGTACTGACTGATTCCTCTCTTTATAGTGTAGATGGTACCAATGATAAGTCTTTAGCATCACTGTACTTCACCTCACTAATATTTGTCAGTCAGTCATTTTCTATACCTGCTTATTCCTCATGAGGGTCGCAGGGGTCTGCTGGAGCCTATCCCTGCACGTTATGGCGAGAGGCAGGGATACACCCCAGATGGTCGCCAGCCTATCATGGGGCACACACACCACTCACTCACACCTACAGGCAATTTAGAGCTGCCAATTAACCTCAGTATGTTTTTTGGACCGTGGGAGGAAGCCGGAGTACCCGGTGAAAACCCATGCAAACACCATACAGAAAAGTCCCAGACCCAGGACCAAGGAGGTCTTGAACCTGTGACATTCTTGCTGTGAGGCAACAATGCTAACCCCTGCCCCACTGTGTCGCCCACTAATATTTGTATGGAAATGCAGTGACTGATTTGTGTGTTGTCTTGTATAACATGTTATTGGATCCATGGCCTCATTCTCATCTCTGTCAACATGCTCCTCTCGCTCACAGAATTGGTAAATATCATGTCTGAATTCATTGTTGTGCAGTCAGCTCACAGTTATACAATCAAACCTGAGTTCCACTGCAGTTCCACCACTGTAACTGCAAAATTAAATACTGGACATCAATGACAATTTTCTCCCAACTCAATCACACAAAAGCCAACATTGCTGTATTTGTTCCCACTGCAAAAAGAAACCAAATCCATGAAAGCCTGTGTGATTTATCACTCTGTGTTAAATCTCAGCCAGGAACAAAGCAGCTCGTTTCATCAGGACTTTTTGCTTTGAACCTTATGTGAAGAAAGTTGCTCAGTCATGATTTATCACCTGAGGAACATCACTCAGCTTCTTTTATTCCAGCTGCTGATCAGGAGAAATTCATATATCGCATATAAACCTGTTGTTTGTCTGTGAATACCTGCTCCCATATTTAACTTACAAAACTTTGATGTGGAAGTCAAATCCTCAGATGATGAACTTTTGAAATGAAATATATATGTATATTCATAAATTAAGGAATTTGAATGAGATAGAAGGTGTAGATAATTCTAAGGTAATTTTAAGCATTCTATTGCAATTTAACTTTTTTATATGGAAAAACTATATTAGACACAACTTACTATTCAAAGTAGAGTCTTGCATTTACACCTGTCTAGGGGTAACTTTAAAAGTTCATTTGTATAATTTAGGCTTACAAAAATCACGATTTTGTGTGATTAACTATCTGGTACTAAGTTTTAGGGTTATACCAAATGGCAATTTGTCATTGACCCTAAAAAAGACAATTATTATTACTACTTTTGTGAGATTCAGGTTTGGAAGCATATATGGTGAATTAATGCATCCACATGCACCACAATCATTTGAATCTGTTTAAGTTGCTGTATAATTACTCAGGTTTTATTGAGCAGGAGGCAAACTCTGGGAAACATTAAATACAATCTTCTGAAATGATCTGATTTTGTTATTATTAGTTATCCTGGCTCCACCTTCCTATGTAGTTTCATTTCCCTTCACTTTCTATGTGAGTTTGCTGTATATTGCTGTTTTCTCTCTGGTCAAATCATCAGACACTTCATAATTACCTGGAGCAGATTCATTACATGGTGAGAATTGATCATGTTGTGATAATGTTGTCATATCTGTGCCAATAACTCAAAATCAAGTCCCTGTCCCTGTCCCTGTTTGTGTCCCAGCAGCAGCTGGACCTGGCGTCCCTGCAGCTCGTTCACAGAAGCTCATCAGCCCTAACTCGTCCAATCACACGCTGCCATCCCCAGTCACAGCGCTGCCTGACCTTTATCTGATTGATTGACTCCATGTTTGAACTCTCAGAAACCAATCGTATTGGTTGACACCTTCAGCGACACATGTTTGAGTAGATGACATGGTGTTTGTTCCCAGGTGATTGGCTGGCACTCTGCTGTCCAATCACAGCCATCCTCTGCAGGCTGTTTGCTTTGAGGCAGTGTGACGGGATGTTGTTACAGGACAGATGCGAAGAACCTGAGCGACAGTTTCATTGAACTGTGAGTCACAGAGTGATTGTTTGTTCCTGCTTTGTCCCATAGGATTAAAGACTGGGTGGATCAGATGCAGAAGGAGCTCGTCACACTGGCAGATACAGCAACAGCTGGGAGGAGCCTGAACCAGGTATACACACACACATACAGTATATATATATATATATATATATATATATATGAGCACATAAACATAAAATGACATAAACACAAACAGTGTGATCAAATTAGAAGTCAATCATATTGTTGTATATTTGTGTGTGTGTTTCAGATTTTTCTGAGAAACCAGCACCAATTCACTGTGGAGCAGAATGATGCTGAGGAGCTTGTGGCCAGAGCAGCAAGGAACATCGAGCAGCTGCTGAGTAAGAGATCAGCTGCTTTAGAGGTGAGTTCAGGCTCTAAAGCAGCACATGACACAACTCATTCTTTACTAATGAGGGAGATGGAAAATTCACTTCCATTATACTGAAAATATACAGATACATAAAGGAACAAAGGGAAAATACTGAATATAAAGGTTCCGTTATTTTTGTCTTTAAGGATTAATAATTTTTGTCCAGGCAACTTTCATTAGTTTTTTTGTTTGTTTTTAAATGATTTAAGCCCATTTTCTCTGTGTTTATATGTACAAACATGCAGAAAGCAGGACTGAGTCTTTCTGTAAGATTCAGTGTTATAATGAGCTTTGACCCTGAGGAGTCCACCTCCCCCCCACCCGCACACACACACATACTAGCACAAACTTAGTTTACTCAGAACTGGGTCAGCGCGTCTATATCAGCAGTTTGAACTGTTTTCATACATTAAGCCCAGGATAAAGAACGAATTTATAAGACGTCACCATTGTTGTCTTATTAGTAATGGAGCAGAGTATTTCTGAGTTTTCATAAACATGTGTCCTGTCGAGTGTCTGTGTTACATAAACTGCTGCTGTTTTTATTGTTTTTCCAAGTACTGCTGCAAACACCGGAGAGAGGGGTGGGGTGAGAGGTGTGTGTGTGTGCGTGTGCGTGCGTGTGTGTGTGTGTGTGTGTGTGTGTGTGTGTGTGTGTGTGTGTGTGTGTGTGTGTGTGTGTGTGTGTGTGTGTGTGTGTGTGTGTGTGTGTGTGTGTGTGTGTGTGTGTGTGTGTGTGTGTGTGTGTGTGTGTGTGTGTGTGTGTGTGAAATGTAGTCGGTCATCATTGTCTGACAATCCATCCAGCCTCCGGATATCGATAAGTTGTAGCCTTTATTGCGTGTGTCTGGTTCTGTGAGGAACCGCAGGCTGATGACATTCATTCACTCATAGATTCTCTGTCATCAGACATGTGGACAGGAGATAAGTAGATGAATGGATAATGGGAAGAAGGCAGATATATGAATGTGATGGATACAAGGACTGATGGACACAAAGACTGAGCAGATGAGGGTGGTTTCTGTGGGAATAGATAGTAGTGACATTCATGTCTTTATTATAGTTAAACATATTTCAGATGTTTGCAATCAGCATTTTTTTTATTGAAGGTCAGAGTATGTTGCCTTGGGCAGATCAAGGTCCCGACCACATGCTGCACACATTCCGCTCGGCAAAATCATCAGCCATTTTGGACAATCCATCCCCTGCTATGCAGATGACACACAACTTTACATGAAGACGGACACATACTGTCCACCATCAGCAACATCACCTCTACCTGAACTCGCTACATATCTGTAGGAAATAAGGGCGTGGATGAGGCACAACTTTCTACAGCTGAACAGTTCAAAAACTGAAGCTATCTTCATTGGTTCCCCTCATCAAACCCGAAACTCTTCCATAACCTCTATTACCTTTTCTGGCATGGACATCCCATTAACATCAACTGTCACTAACCTTGGTGTCAAGTTTTACCCCCATCTGACCTTTGAGGCCCAAATCAATCATCTCTGTAAAATATCCTTCTTTCATCTCCTGAATATAGCCAGACTTCCTTCCACACTCACTTTGAGAGATGCTGAGAAGCTTGTCCACATGTTTGCCTCCTCCAGACTGGACTACTGTAACGCACTTCTCAGCGGGATCCCCAACAATAGCATCCAAATATTACAACACATTCAAAACAGTGCTGCTAGGATCCTGCTGTGAAAACATGAACACATCCCCACCATCTTACAATCACTGCACTGGCTCCCCATCTCTGCCCGGATCAAATATAAAGTCTCCCTCCTCACATTCCAGTGTATTCATGGCAATGCCCCCCAGTACCGTAAAGGACTTGTGCTTATGGGAAATGTGTTTTATTTTTGGGCAGAAAACACTTCCACTTCCTGAAACTGCTTTATTTGGGGATCTGTGGCTCCCCCTGGAAACTTGGAGTCATTCATGGTGAAATATCTTTATTTATGTAAAGAAGAACTCTGGCACCAAGTGACAGTTGAAAATATAAGGTAATATAATGCAGTCAGGCACAAAATGCAGCAGTGAACACGGATCAGTTGATATGAACAAACTGTCCCAACAGATGCTCTGGGGTGAATTTTGATGACATGTCTTCTGAGTTCAATGAAAGTTGTAAAGTTGTTCAGACAGAAAGAACAATTCCTCCCTTGTTCCTCACCTCTGATTCGAGCTGGGACTGATTCAGTGATCGTCAGTGTCAATGGAAATCGCCCAAAGCTCTTGACCACCTTCTGTTTCGTCTCTCCTTGTCCTCTCCACGACTTCGTCTCTGATGTCTTACCTCTGTGTGATGGATGACCTGTGAAAGGCCGACATTTAGCCCCAGGTGGTTGAAGCAAGTGTGTGTCTACTCATGCTTCCATAAATAAGTGTGTGGCAGAGTGTAACATGCATTATTAATGAGGACATGGCTGCACACTGTTGGGCATGATCACTTCATCAAAAGGTTTTACACTGGAGTTCAATACCAATAGGAGACACACACACACACACAGACTGTAGAGGCTCCAGCTGTTTTTGTGGTTAGCTCAGGCTAATGTAGCCGCATCACATAATATATATGGGCCCAGACTGTAACTGTAGCTGTGCAGAGGGAATAAAGATAAGTAGTGGATTGCAGACTGAAAGTGTGAATGTATCTGAGGCGAAGGCTGGATCCAATCATTGAAACGTATGTGTCACTGCTCCATCACTGGGCTGTTCTCTCTTTGTCCTGCTGTCTCTGTAATTAAAAACTTTATTTATGATTCAGCACAACCGCTGAGGCAGAAACCAAACTGATAAAATAAGACAGACACACGTAGCCCAGTGTCCAGAGTCCAGGATTCACTACATAGTCAGGACTTGACTATCGCATTAGTAGTAGATTATTAAACCTTGCTAAGAGTGGTTCAGTTTTTGTTCAATAAACTTCATGTCATCTGTGTTCCTCCAGATATATAGCAGGTGGCCTCACTGCAACACTGGTTTGCTGCTTAGTTCTTAGTTGATGTGCCAATGTTTAGAGACCAACAAGAAGTGGACAGAAACATGGAGGAAAAACACAGAGAAAGACCCATGGAGCAGAATAATACAGAAACAAGTCTCTGTCTGTGTATGTATGATCGCTTGTGTTGCCTGCTCGTTTGCTCTCTGTATAACTGTGCCATTTTATTTTGAAATTAGTTTTAGTTTGTAAACTGGATGCTGTTTGTATCTGGACTTCCTGTCTGCTGTGATCTGTTCTGTTCAGCTTGACGAATTCTCTCTAAAATAATGTGTGTATTGGTTGTTCTGTCTCTGTCATGTGTTGGTCGTCTGTGTTTAAATGTTTTAATCTGTGTTTATCTATCAATTCACCTACAGACACTTTGACCTACTTCATAAGGACATGGAGTAGATTTATTGATCATATTATGGGGGGTCGACATATCTGAGCCAATATTTAAGAGCTGATAGTGAAGTACTGTGTACTGCTAGCTGAAATTTGTCCTGTTATGTTGTGCATTGATCATTTTAACCCAATCATGATGTCTTCCTAAACTAACCTGAATGTAACCCCAGTGTTATACCATAAAACAAGATGTTGATATGATGTTACCATTGTTTCTCTCTAGAGTTCACACAAGTTGTTATCAGCAGACCAGCTACTAATTACAACCAGGAAACACAAGTCTGCTGCAGCTGTTTTGTTTTTTTAGTTTGAAACATCTGTATGACAGAAAGAATGTGTGTGTGTGTGTGCGCGCGCGAGTGCGTGCGTGTGTGTGGGTGTATAAAATGATCAGAATAATCATTCAACCAACCAGCCAAACCAACCAATCAAATTTCCAGAGTCCAAGTTCTGAGACTGTATCAGAGAATTGAATCTCTTTTTCTCTCATCCAAGAGGTGGTGCCTCAACTCTAGAACTTAATAAATTAAATAATAATTAGATTAGATAGGACTTCATTGATGGGGATTGGTCAGGTAAATTGAAGCTCCAACACATCATATACAGCACTGTTATAAAACTATAGACACACAAACAGAAGAGCAATGTGTAAAAAAAAGACCCTAAATACAAACACCAACATAGAGAAAGGAAAAATAAATAAGAAAAAAATAAAAGTAAATGCCTATACACACCTTTGTTATTGCTTCATGGCCATTGTAAAGTGCACATGGTATGAAGTAGGTGAGTAGATTATTGCACATGGAATTACTGGAAAAATAGAAATAAAAAAATTACACAGTTACATATTCGGTATACGTTATTATATACATTATGATGAATTATATAAATATTCAAATATAAATATATTAAGCGTATAGCACAGGTATAAAAATATAAGCTACAAGTTAAGATATTGAATAGAAAGGATATAATATAATATGAATTATATATAAAAAATGAAATATGCAAGGATAGATCTATACATATACACATATATACATACAAACACAGTCATCTTCCATACCTGCTTATTCCTCATTAGGGTCACATGGTCTGCTGGAGCCAATCCCAGCACATTAGGCAGGATACACCCCTAATGAGGAATAAGCGGCTATAGACGATGACTGACTGTAATCGTAGATTATCTATAGTAGAACTATATATACATATATGCATGCGTGACATATACAATGCATATACTAAAATACTAATATTCTAGACATAATTTTTATAGTGACACAGTTATATTATGTTGTATGATGTAGTATTTCACAGGTTAATAAGCTCTATTTTTAATGAATATATAAATATTTGGAATAAATATATCATCTCAACAGTGACAACTGTTCAGTGAAGCCTGTTTAAATGGAGGTGACTTTAAGTTCAGTTTTTAAACAATTGGAATGATTTACCCTTCATGATGCGGTTGTTTATTCCATTTTGCTGAATGGAATCATTGCTGCAATGGAATCAATTGTTTATGTGTGTGAGTCACAGATCCAGCATCATCAACAGAAACACGTTCACCCTCATGTTGAGTTCAGTCACATGTTCAGGTTGTTTTTATATTGATGAAGCTTTTGATGATGATATGTTACAACTAGTGATGCACTGTTCCAGGTTTTTCTGATCCAATCCGATACCGATCCCTGGGCTGAACGTATCGGCCGATATCCAATCCGATACGAAAGCCTGACACTACTGTTGAATGAGCTGTTGTGCAGGCATGTGGCGGAATCACCTGCACTGCAGCCAGAGAATAGATTTTTTTTCTATTTTTCAGGGGAATGATAAGGTGGGGGACGCATGGTTTGTGCGGTGGACACAGTGAGCCGCTGTCGCATCCACGAGCACCTCCGTGTCATGTCGACGCGAATAATAAGGGCTGTGATTGGTCAGTTCAGCCGTGGTGGTCTACAGTCTCCTCCACAAATGGCTTCTCTGTCTCTTCTGCTTCAACATTTGTCAGAAAAGCATTTTCTCTTTGATATCAATGGGCTCCAAACCAGTGGCGATTTATGATCTTTCAAACAGGGGAAGCTCATATTTGCCGTACATCATAAACATGTTATTTACAGACATCTCAAGTTCCAAAAAGTCATTTCAGGGAGATGTTTGTCATTTATCGAGATGTTTACCGGAACTTCTGGGAGACTTGGCCCAATGTTAGCATTGTTAGCCATCATGATGCTAGCTGGTCACTTGGACCTAGCCGAGTATGATTGCACTATGGAACAAAAGGTAATTAAAACTAGAACAATAACAATAGGGCGACAATAGACCTCCTTGGTCCGGGGTCTGGGACCTTTCTGTGTGGAGTTTGCATGTTCTCCCCGTGTCTGCGTGGGTTTTCACCGGGTACTCCGGCTTCCTCCCACAGTCCAAAAACATCCTCAGGTTAATTGCCGACTCTAAATTGCCCGTAGGTGTGAGTGTGTGAGTGAATGGTGTGTGTGCCCCACGATTGGCTGGCGACCATCTGGGGTGTATCCCTGCCTCTCGCCGTAACGCGCTGGGATAGGCTCCAGCAGACCATGTGACCCTAATGAGGAATAAGCAGGTATAGAAAATGACTGACTGATGACTGACTGACAATAACAATAAGAACAAGGAAACTTTAATATTTATAGAACAATGAAATACATGAGTGTGATTTATTTACAGTGCAAGAGTGAATTATTTCACTCTGGAAAGGCCAACAAATAGTCTCTGTTTGTCATTTGACTTCACATGGAAAATCCGCAATGGGACTGAAATCATGCAGCTGAGGTGACGTCATGCAAACAAGTCTCCCGGAAGTTCTTGAGAGTGGCTCCGTGATGCCCGCGAGTCGGGTAAAATATCCCGGATTTTATACTATGCCAGTGTTTTTTTTATAAATATGCAATGTGAGTGAGAGCATGCAGGCAAAACAGTAACTCGTGCATTATACGTGGATCGCTTCGATTCGATTGCGCAGACACGTGAGAGCGAGAGAGAGAGAGCGAGAGAGAGAGAGCGAGAGAGAGAGAGAGAGAGAGAGAGAGACGCAATCGTTAAACATCTCCATGAAATGACTGTGGAACCTGGGGTGGTGTCTGTCTTATATAGTTTTGAAATCTGTCAGTCAAACTACATTCTGCTTTTTCTCCAATCACCATGCATCACCACTACATTCTGATTTTCCTCCAATCACCATGCGGACACTCAGCGTCCAGGCCCCGCCCACACTCCATTGACTCCCAGAGACGCTCAGCGTCCGGGCGGGCTCTAATTTTCAGCATTTATCCAATGGGCGCCGAGTTTCGAGGCGATGAAAAAAAAAAGCCCCATTCATTCTCAGAGACGCTCAGTGTCTATGGGGAAATGCATTGACCAGAGACCAGGAAGCGGTATGGGAATGTACGGACATGTAATTTATTTATTTATGATAAGTAGCTGATTCTGAAAGAACTCGTCTTCAAGATGAACATGTTCTAACAGATTTATAGTCAATAAAATGTTAATACAGCTGCACAAATTTGGCCATTTATTTTTTGACAGCGCAGGGTAAGTTCAGCTTCCCTTGCAGTCTTAAAGAAATCACCACTGCTCCAAACATCCGGTTGTATGAAGGAGGATTAGGACCAGGGAAAAAAAGTCTGGTATACAGCAAAAGGTACAAAACCTTTTAAAACAAAACAGAAAGAAAAAACAGGCAAAAGAAAAACACGTTTGCTACATAAAGTCCGGGATATTTGTTATTTAGGGGGAAATGGGTTTATTGGATGTTTTTTTTCTTTTTCTCGTGCTTCATCATTTGCAATAAAATCTCTAGTTACAACACAGCTATTTTGTGTTGTTGAGCATGCTTTTTAATATATGCATCTTTCCACAGATACTGTTTTATAGTGTGTAACAAAGCTGCAAGGATTAGTTGATTAAACAATTAGTTTCCAATCTTTACATTAGTCACCAACTATTTTAATAACTTATTAATTTAATTTTTCTGATTTGAGTGATGTTTAAGAAGAAAATGTCCAAATTCTCTGGTTCCAGCTTCCCTTCTCTGATTATTTTCTGGTTTCTTTCATCTTCTATAATAATAAACTGATGATCTCTGGATTGTGAACTGTTGATCTGGACAAAAAAGACATTTTAGGTAAATCAGCACTAGTGTGTAAACTGTAACACTTGGTTATTGTTTGAAAAAGATCATGTTTAATCTCTGGTAGCTAAGTTTAGTGTTAGAGACGAGGGTTGGGTCGATGGATCAGTGCTTTGTTATATGTCTGGAGTTGGATAAGTTGCAGCAGACAAATATTGGACATTACTGTAACTGGACATTTGACGCTAACTTCAACTGAACCTCAGAGCTGTCACAGCATAAACATTCAGTGTTTATGCTTAATTACTTTTTCCCTCTTGTTTCTAATACAAGACACAGAAATGCTCTCTTTGCTGTTGTACCCATGACTACTATTACTTCTAATAGTTTATGATTTTATCATCTTCAATAATCCCTCACATCTCAGCACATGCCAGTCCTCCAGTTGTGTTTGGTGTTTGTTCTTTGTGCCGCATGTGTTGGGCCATATTTTTATTAATCTGTTGCCTACTTTCACGATGTTACAATAATGAGCACAAGATGTGACTTCATAATGTTTGTGTGTGTGTGTGTGTGTGTGTGTGTGTGTCAATGTCATGCAGTAATAATGAGCAGAGGCTGTGATATGATCAGAGATATATTCAGTCTCCAGAGCAGATGTTACTCAACCTCCATCTCTGCTCTGATCATATTGAGCAGACAAGAGGTGTCGGTCGATGTGTCTCTCTGTTTTGTGTGTGTGTGTGTGTATCAATAATTAATCAATCAATCATCTTGATTTGTCATATGTGACATACACACAGAAAATGAGTTAAACATATAAAACCATGGAAAGAAGTCGATTATATAATACAGATATCAACTGTCCATAAGTAACAACAATAATAAAAAACATGTCACATCATGTAAAAACATGTCACATATTAAGTATCATCCTTCATAATTAATTGTCATAATCAAGTTAATTATGATAATAATATACCTATAAAAATTGTGATATGAAAAGTTAATTAGTCACATCTGTCTCACAGCAGTTAGAGATAACAACTGTTAAACACCATTTCTACATTTTCTTCAGGAAATGACATTGGGAATGATCAGTGTTTTCATGCATCTGTGAGAAAAAAATGGTTCAAATTTCCAGTGAAATCATGTTCTAACTTCTCTGCTGTGGACAGATCCAATAATGCAGAGGAGCTGCAGCTGTGGTTCACTGCTCCCAACAGGTTCATCATGTGGAGCAGCAGCAGATCTGCTCCCCTCAAATTGGCTCGCTTTGACTTGCTTTAACTGTTTGACTCTGTTTGATTTGTGGCCCACAGCAGCAAGGGTTTGCCTAAAGTGATGACATGCTCATCTCAAGATGATGATGTTTAAAAGCAACGACCTCTCTTTTAATGTGTTTATATTAGAGCTGTCATTTTAACGCGTTAATTCGATTAATTAATTGCGCCGCAATTTAACGCGTTAAAAAATTTAACGCAGTTAATTATCAATGGTAATTGAGTATCAATGGTGGCGAAAATCCCATGTTAAATAAAGAAAACGATGTACTAAAGTCACATTAGTTACATTATCCGAGTGCTGGAACAATTCCAGTGTCGTTTCAGTGTAATCTACGCTGTTTCGGTGTCTGTGCCGTTTGGCACGGAGCAACAAGTCTGAGCGCGTCTCTGGTTGCTATGCAACGCGATGCGAGTCGAGCTGAACGAATGCGTTGGACACGTGGTCACGTTATCAGCATCGCTAATTCTGATTGGTTCAAACCACACGTGTTTGCTCTCACAGAGCAAAACTATGTTGGCACAATGCAGCGCAAAATATACGACTTCTATTATTCATTTTTGAATTGCTATATTGAGCTTAAGTGACTTCTTTATTTTATTTCAGAATTTTATTTATTTAACTGAATTGTTGTATTTGTTTTACATTTATGAATAATGCACTTGGTCTAACTGGTTTAATATGCTAGACCTTTACTTTTGGATGTAATTCATGAAGCACAGTTCACCAATAAAACATTGGATTTCAGATCTTCTCTTCTTACTGTATTCAATTGATTAGTCATGCACTACCATTTATTAATATCCTAGAATTCAAATTCTTTATCAGGAGACCTTTAGCAGATATGACATTAAAATGTGATTAATTTAAATTGATTGACAGCACTAGTTTATATATTTTTAAATTTTCAAAGTGAACAATAGAAAAAAGACCCTTCCCCCCAAAAAACTGACTGATGAAATAAAAAATAAAAACTGAATCAACTCATCGTAATTAAAGAATTAACAGAAGCCACAGTCAAACTAAACATACATATTAAAACTGAACAATGTGAAGACTTAAATGAGAAAAACACATAGCAGGTATTTCCCATTGATCTTCATGCACAGGATCCAGTATCTCATCAAACCTCCTCTGTCTTCATCATAAATTCTCAGTCTTTACAAGTGAAGCTTTGACCTCAATCACAGGTCAAATATATGTGCAGTGTCTGAAGCACAATCCTCTTAAATATAGCTACAAGGATTATTCAATGAAACAATTGCCAACACTTATTTTAATCACTAACTATTTTGATAATTGATTAATTTATGTGTAATTTTTAAGAAGACAATGTCAAAATTCTCTGGTTCCAGCTTCTCTTCTCTGATTATTTCCTGATTTCTTTAGTCTCTATAATTGTAAACCGATGATCTTTGGGTTGTGGACTGTTGGTCTGGACAAAAAAAGACATTTTAGTTTGAATCTTCAGCTTTGAGAAACTGATCGACATTTTACACCATTTTATGAACCACTGGTATAGCCAGGAAAAAGACATTGGGTGTGCACCAGCAAATAATGAGTGTGCCAAATTTATTTTCAACAGTGCTCCACAAACATTCAAAAGAATGTATCTTCCTTGAATACAACATTAACACAAAACCCACATATTTTGTGTTTTATCAGTAATAGTCAAATGCAGTTGAACTGGTTTGATATTGGATATTCAACACATATTCAACAGATTTAAAGACCCTCATTTCACTTGTGATACAGTGGGGAAAACAAGTATTTGAACACCCTGCTATTTTGCTATTTCTCCCACTTAGAAATCATGGAGGGGTCTGAAATTTTCATCGTAGGTGCATGTCCACTGTGAGAGAGATAAACTAAAAAGAAAAATCCAGAAATCACAATGCATGATTTTTTAACAATTTATTTGTGTGATATAGCGGCAAATAAGTATTTGAACACCTGAGAAAATGAATGTTAATATTTGGTACAGTAGCCTTTGTTTGAGAGGTCAAACGTTTCCTGTATTTTTTCACCAGGTTTGCACATACTGCAGGAGGGATCCTGGCCCACTCCTCCACACAGATCTTCTCTAGATCAGTCAGGTTTCTGGGCTGTCGCTGAGAAACACGGAGTTTGAGCTCCCTCCAAAGATTTTCGATTGGGTTCAGGTCTGGAGACTGGCTGGGCCATGCTAGAACCTTGATATGCTTCTTACGGAGCCAGTCCTTGGTTTTCCTGGCTGTGTGCTTTGGGTCGTTGTCGTGTTGGAAGACCCAGCCACGACCCATCTTCAATGCTCTGACTGAGGGAAGGAGATTGTTCCCCAAAATCTCACAATACACGGCCCCAGTCATCCTCTCTTTAATGCAGTGCACTCGTCCTGTCCCATGTGCAGAAAAACACCCCCAAAGCATGATGCTACCACCCCCATGCGTCACAGTAGGGATGGTGTTCTTCGGATTGTACTCTTCATTCTTCTTCCTCCAAACACGCTTAGTGGAATTATGACCAAAAAGTTCTATTTTGGTCTCATCTGACCACAAAACTTTCTCCCATGACTCCTCTGTATCATCCAAATGGTCATATGCAAACTTAAGACGGGCCTTGACATGTGCTGATTTAAGCAGGGGAACCTTTCGTGCCATGCATGATTTCAAATCATGACGTCTTAGTGTATTACCTACAGTAACCTTGGAAACGTTGGTCCCAGTTCTTTTCAGGTCATTGACCAACTCCTGTCGTGTAGTTCCGGGCTGATTCCTCACCTTTCTTAGAATCATTGAGACCCCACGAGGTGATATCTTGCATGGGGCTCCACTCCGATTGAGATTGACCGTCATGTTTAGCTTCTTCCATTTTCTAATGATTGCTCCAACAGTGGACCTTTTTTCACCAAGCTGCTTGGCAATTGCTCCGTAGCCCTTTCCAGCCTTGTGGAGGTGTACAATTTTCTCTCTTGTGTCATTGGACAGCTCTTTGGTCTTCGCCATGTTACAAGTTAAAGTCTTGCTGATTGTATGGGGTGGACAGGTGTCTTTATGCAGCTAACGACTTCAAACAGGTGCATCTGATTAAGGATGATACATGGAGTGCAGGTGGACTTCTAATGGGCGGACTAACAGGTCCTTCAGGGTCAGAATTCTAGATGACACACAGGTGTTCAAATACTTATTTGCCGCTATATCACACAAATAAATTGTTAAAAAATCATGCATTGTGATTTCTGGATTTTTCTTTTTAGTTTATCTCTCTCACAGTGGACATGCACCTACGATGAAAATTTCAGACCCCTCCATGATTTCTAAGTGGGAGAAATAGCAAAATAGCAGGGTGTTCAAATACTTGTTTTCCCCACTGTACATATCACTGTTTTTTCAAAGGATTTGTGATGTCTTCATGATCATCGAAGGTATATATCACAAGACAGTAACCAATAATTCATACTCTGAGCTGATTTAATGCATTTTTGTGAATTTCAAACACTCATTTAATTTATGACACATATCACAGATTTGTTTCAAATGATCTGCATTAAATCAGCTCATCGTATTATTTGTTGTTTGAGAATTGTTTGAAAAGAATCAGTAATAGGGTGTTATGGTGCGCCGTATTTCTGTGTTATATTGTGGCGGAACGTTCTATCGAAGGTACTTTCCGGGGGACATATGATATGAACACGGTTAAATAATATCGGTAGAGAAACAGCGGTAACTTAGTTTTTCACATTACGGGACCAAAGCACACTTTGTTTTGTTTTGGGATGTATTTTTTGTATATTGTGAGAATAATGTAACAAAGAACATTTTACATTTGTATGGGACCAATTGTGGAATATTGTTCTTGAAGAAATGTTCTGAAGAATGACGGGCTTTCTGTGTGTAATGAAACTAGCTCCTTGTGGTAACAAGCCACCAGTGAGATAAGCTTATGTCTCCCAATGTTGTAGAGTTAACTATCTATCTTGCGAGTTAATAATATTAACTTAGTATTTGTTTAATATGACTCACATCAGTTTAATTGTTGTTTGTCATTGTCAGTTTTCACGGGATGACGAGTAATAAAGAACACCCTGTAGTTTAAATGAAAACTGTGTATGTGCGTGTTATTGGGGGAGCCACATACTGTCTTGTGATACATACCCTGGAAAAGCACACTGTGTTCCTAAAAAGAAAAAAAAAGAAAACATTGCAGAAACATAACACACTCAGGCATTGCCCAGATGAACATAGTGAAATATAACACAATCATGCTGTCTCATAGAGCCATGGTGTATCCACATTACTATGAACGCAACTATTGTTCTCAGCAGCAGAGTACAGCACACAACCATGTAGCTGTTCACCTGTGGCACTCTCAGTTTAAAGGGCCAGACAGCGTGGCTTGGCTTTGAACACACTTATTGTTTTATCAAAGTCAAGTTTCTCCGTGAGATATTTTGACATAGTAGACAAAAAACAGCAAAGGACGTATAACATCAAATTGAATTAAATCAAGTTACATTTTTTATTTGGTGAAAATGTTCCTAAATTCGGAATAAGAATTGTGAGATGTGAGACAGTGATGCTCACATGTCAATTGTCCATGAGCAAAAGGGACTGGTAAAAAGGTTAACAGGATATCCTGGTCATGTGATGTCAAAAATTGTATGTTGTTTTTTTTGTTTTTGTTTTTTAAATAAAAGCCCCCTTTTCACACCTGACTGTAAAACTGATTTTCTATCACAGCTTTTTAGCAAATTTAGATAAAGTAATTGTTGCCACATGGAAACACTATGCAATAGAGGGTTAATGGCATTTTTTTGGGGGGTGTGCCAGCTGACTCTGTGGGTGGCACCGGCACACCCTGGCACACCTGTGGCTATGCCATTGTTATGAACTAAACAACTAATGGATTAATGGATCCACTATCAGAATAGTTGTTAGGTGCTGCCCTGATCTGAAGTCATGTTTACCATTGAAATATGCAGCAGCCAGCATTGATTTCCAGGTTCAATGAGCCAGGTCCAGTAACAGCCCAGACTCACAGCCAAACACTGACAGCTTCCCTCTGGAGGAGCCTGTGGATAATAGAAAGGTTTATGGAATATGATGAGCTCTTTGTGTTTATAGCACTGTCTGATCCGGTCAATTTATGGTCACTGTTTTGCATCTAAAGTTTAGCCTCATGGTGCTGTGTGTATGTTGGGGGGGAGTTGGATTAGATCCTCTTGAGACCCTGCTATTCATTTAGTCTACTTGAGAGGAGTTAAAAAGAAGAAGGGGGAAGGATATAAGTAAGGAAGAAGAGGGAGAAGAATGAAGGATATAATGAGGGTGGTGATAGACAGGAAATAAGGAAGGATGTAGTGAAAGAATAATGGAAAGAAGGAGAAAAGGAGGAAGGAGGGAAGAAAGGAGGGATAGAAGGAAGGATGAACAAATAAAAAATAAACCTGCTCCTACAGACTCTGCCAGTTCCTACATCTCCTCTGTTCAGACTGTTCTCTCTCCATTAACAAGTGTTAATTTACTGAAGGCTGAACTCTGTTGAAGTTTCAACTATTAGCATAACAATCGCTGATGTTTGTTCCTAACGTCAAATAAAAATTCAGCAAAGATTGTTGTTACTGCAGGATATTCAGCAGCTGATTAATATTCCACAACAGACCCAACAGCTGGTCAGGTACAGATTTATCTGTGAATTTACCAGCAACCCAGACAGAGAGCGAAGGAAAATGAAGATGGAGCAGAAGTATGTTGGGGGAGCTACTGTTCAACACCATTGTTGCTCTATTGCATAGATTGACATTTTTTTAAAGCTGTGATATTAATTATATGTTTTTACAGTTGGGTGTAAGCACATACAATTTATGGGGTCACATGAACAGGATATCCTGTTTACTAGTCCCTTTTGCTCATGGACATTTGTTATGAGCATCATTGTCTCACAACCAAAGATTTCCTTTTTTTTTTTTTATTCAGAATTTTGGAAAATTCTGATTTAAAAAAAGTAAAATAAAACATGTATAAATAAAATCTGTAAGTCACTATCTGGGGTAAGTAAAGTTTATTATTATTATTGTTTACATTTAATTCAGTTTTGATTTTATACATTTTTTTGCTAGTATGCTAAAACGATTTGCAACACTATACAAATAGGGAAAATTCCTAGTGTATACAACCTAATGGAGTCCCATTGACTTACAAAGTATGAAACTATGATATTTTTGTTTTTACTATGCCATTTTAAGCAATAAAAACATCCCAAACATGTTTTTACTGTCTAAAGTAATATTTCATGCAATAGAGGGTTAACTGGACGTTTGTCCAATCATGTCAGAAACTGATCATTTTAACCCACATAGGATCTTTTTTTAACACTACCCAGTTGTTTTTTGTGCCTAGACCTCACCACACCTCATCCCGGACATTACACCATAAAACATATTTCTGAAAACCTTCATGTAGCAAACAGCATATAAACATAGGGATAATCAATGTATCTGCAGAAACGTAAAGTGTCAGTGTTTCCCTGTGGACACTGGGCTGCTGAGAGTGGGGCAGAATATCGGCTTACAGGTATCTAATACAATCCAACACTCATGGCATCGAGTCATTTCCCCGCTCTCAATAGCTGCAGTCAAATGATCTAATTAGTTTTGCCTGAAGTGAGAAATACTCTGATATGAGTCCTATGTGTGTGGCTGCTGGATTATTGATGGTAGAGTACGAGTTGCAGTCATCATTAGGCAATTTGCATGTTGAACAGGAATAGAGATATAACTAACCAACACGTATAAGCAATGTTCTTGCCTGCTAGGATTAGATTTCTTATTAATTCCTCTCAACACTCCTCCTCCCTACTTCCATGGATCCCATCTCCTTGTATCATCCAGCATCCCCCCGTTAAGGCTGCAGAGTTCGGGTCTGCTCAGGTCTCAGTGGCAGGCATAGGCAGTACAGGCAAATGCAAAGGCAGCCGTCCATCCAGGGGGCACCAGAAATAGGGGATGAGAAAAATCTATAACGTCCAGTATTTTAAAAACTATTTGGTGTCATTATGTCTTAATTCAAGTGTACAGAAAAGCCTATAGTAATAATAATAATGATCCTGACAACTGGGACTCTCAAAACAGAGGACTCGAATGCAGAGTTCACGATGATGCAGATGGTTTTATTTTCTGATCACCGGGGAAACAAAAAGTGCCTCCACAAGGGAGGGAAAACAAAAGGCACCTCTTGAGGAGGGAAGATATAAATAGGGTTTAAACTAAACTACAACTATGAAAGGGCAAAGGCCAACAAAAAATCACTCTTACAAGGAACTAGAAGAAAACAACAAAAAACTAGACTATGAGATTTAATTCGGACTGGACTATGATGAGAGGGCTGGTGATCAGGACGACAGACTTGACATACTGGCACAGGACAAAGGGAGATGCCGACTACAGTATATATACACATGGAGGGAAATGAGGAACAGGTGGATACAATCAGGAATCAGAGGAGACAACCAGACTGATGACACAAGAGGAAGAGCAACAGGAAACAGGAAACAGGAAGTCACAAAAACAAACATGGAGACAGGACAAAAAAAAAAAACTCAACTTGACGTACCGGTGTGACAGATCCATTACTTTCCAAAGATGCCCTTTCCCTTCCTCTTTTCTCAACGTCCCAAAATGTCTGATGCCCAGCAGAGGAAAAAAGAAAAGAAAGGGTTATATACACTCACCGGCCACTTTATTAGGTACACCTGTCCAACTGCTCATTAACACTTAATTTCTAATCAGCCAATCACATGGCGGCAACTCAGTGCATTTGGGCATGTAGACATAGTCAAGACAATCTCCTGCAGTTCAAACCGAGCATCAGTTCGGGGAAGAAAGGTGATTTGAGTGACTTTGAATGTGGCATGGTTGTTGGTGCCAGAAGGGCTGGTCTGAGTATTTCAGAAACCGCTGATCTACTGGGATTTTCACGCACAACCATCTCTAGGGTTTACAGAGAATAATCCGAAAAAAAAAAATATCCAGTGAGCGGCAGTTCTGTGGGCAGAAATGCCTTGTTGATGCCAGAGGTCAGAGGAGAATGGCCAGACTGGTTCGAGCTGATAGAAAGGCAACAGTGACTCAAATAACCACCCGTTACAACCAAGGTAAGCAGAAGAGCATCTCTGAAGCACAGTACGTCGAACTTTGAGGCAGATGGGCTACAGCAGCAGAAGACCACGCCGAGTGCCACTCCTTTCAGCTAAGAACAGGAAACTGAGGCTACAATTTGCACAAGCTCATCGAAATTGGACAATAGAAGATTGGAAAAACGTTGCCTGGTCTGATGAGTCTCGATTTCTGCTGCGACATTCGGATGGTAGGGTCAGAATTTGGCGTCAACAACATGAAAGCATGGATCCATCCTGCCTTGTATCAACGGTTCAGGCTGGTGGTGGTGGTGTAATGGTGTGGGGAATATTTTCTTGGCACTCTTTGGGCCCCTTTGTACCAATTGAGCATCGTTGCAACGCCACAGCCTACCTGAGTATTGTTGCTGACCATGTCCATCCCTTTATAACCACAATGTACCCAACTTCTGATGGCTACTTTCAGCAGGATAATGCACCATGTCATAAAGCTGGAATCATCTCAGACTGGTTTCTTGAACATGACAATGAGGTCACTGTACTCAAATGGCCTCCACAGTCACCAGATCTCAATCCAATAGAGCATCTTTGGGATGTGGTGGAACGGGAGATTCGCATCATGGATGTGCAGCCAACAAATCTGCACCAACTGTGTGATGCCATCATGTCAATATGGACCAAACTCTCTGAGGAATGCTTCCAGCACCTTGTTGAATCTATGCCACGAAGAATTGAGGCAGTTCTGAAGGCAAAAGGGGGTCCAACCCGTTACTAGCATGGTGTACCTAATAAAGTGGCCGGTGAGTGTATATATAGTGGTGAGTGTGTGTGTATATATATATATATATATATATATATATATATATATATATATATATATATATATATATATATATATATATACACAAACACAGAAATATGTGTGTGTGTATACCTCTTCTCTCTTCAGATGCTGCTGAGATTTCTCCTATTATTAGTAGTAGTATTTTGAATGTGAAATTTCTTTATTTAAAGATGCATTATAAAAAAATGTCTAAGACAAAGCTATTCTTGTGAGTGTATATACACTAGCAGCGGAATTTACGGCGATGTAAGAGAGGAGTGCCCACCTAAAATTTTTTCTAGCCCGCCAAATTGGTTAGGACCAGGCCTGCTCAGTGGTCCCCAGTGACAGAGAAGACTCATTATGGTGCAGCAAGGTATCTATACTACAATAAGTGAGAGGGAGACTAATGAGCAGTTAGCTCCAGCACACTACAGGGTGTGTGTGTTATTCTCTACCATTAACTAAGCTGTTTGTGTCTCTCCCAAACATGTGTGCTCCACTGAGCAGCTTCTAATCAATCGGTGTACCAGCTCAGTAATTAACAGTTAAAATGGTTTCTGACACTCAGGGCGTGACACTCCCGTCAAATCAAAGTTGATTGGTGTTGCTTTCTTTGCTTGATAACCTCTGTTTGTGTACTTGTTTGACAAAGAGAGATATAGAGAAGCACAGAGAAGGGTAATTAGGTATCTCTCCTCACAACCCTTCCCCTCCCCCATCACTCCCAGAGGGAAGAGAACCCTCGTCAAAGCCCTGTCATGAATTTTTTAACAACCCTGTCGCCAGTCTGCTCTCTTAGGAGGTGTGTGTGTGTGTGTGCATGTGTATGTATGTTTCTGTGTGTATGTGGATTTGCATGTGTGTGTTTATATATAGAAGGTGAGAGAAGCTTTTTTTTACTCTGTTAGACCTATATTCTCCATTAATGTCACACATATTGCCAAAGTATGATGCATGACGTGTCATATATGTAACAGCTATCACTGATCCTCATATATCATATCAAGGATAATATAGACCAAGACAGAAATGAGACGAAAGGAGAAATCTGTAATCAATATCTGCATAGTTACTGTGCAGTGTGTGTTTGTGTGTGTATTTGCTGTGATTCTACATGTATACATTTAGAACACTGATCCTATTTTGTCTGTGATACTCAGTCCATGTAAGGCAAGGTAGCAATTAAAAAATAAAGCACAAATAAAACAACAATAATCAAAACAACACAATGTATGGGGTGACATGGTGGTGCAGTGGTTAGCGCTTTTGCCTCATAACAAGAAGGTCTGGGTCCTTCCTGTGTGGAGTTTCATGTTTTCTCTGTGTCTGGTGGGTTTTCCCCAGGTTCTCCAGCTTCCTCCCACAGTCCAAACACATGCTGAGGTTAACTGGAGACTCTAAATGGTCCATAAGTGTGAGTGTGTGAGTGAATGGTGTGTGTGCCCCATGATAGACTGGCGACAATCTGGGGTGTATCCCTGCCTCTCACCTGTAATGTGCTGGGATTGGCTCCAGCAGACCATGTGACCCTAATGAGGAATAAGCGGGTATAGAAGATGACTGACTGAAAAACAAAGAAGAAAAATAGAAAGAGAAAAGAGCATAAAATATGTTTGCAGCTTTAAGTAAATATTTGCTTTAAAATAAACACAAACATTGCAAATGAAAAGTTGAAATGTAAAGTGCTTTAAAGGATCTGAAGGGAAACAAAGCACTGATCCATCCACCCAACCCTCCTGCTGCTGCTGAGAGGAGAGGAACTGAAAAGGACATTCAACGTATCCATGGTTACAGAAACATCAACAGTCAAAGTTTCCCTCTTGAGACTGTACTGGGTTCCTTAGTATGATGCATTGCTTCTCACAGACTTCAATGTTAAAACTACTAAAACTAAGGTACAAAAAACGGTTTTAGTATCTATAGATATTTTTCAGAACTTGTTTTATAACTCACATGTTTGCATCTTATTAAAACTACTCAGTTCCCTCCCAACTCCACACCACGTCTGAAACTTTGATTCTATGAATCTGTGGTTACAGAAATATAAACTGTACCTTAAACTGAAACCACATTCGGTGAACATATGCAGACATGATGTGTGAGTGACGAGGACAAATTTGGTGCCTTCTGGACAATAGGAGGTGCTGTAACACCACCATCTAACCCTAAAGGAAGGAATCTGTCTGTCTGTATGTCTCTTTTATATTGTCTCATTTCTGCAGTCAGGATCAACTTAGCAAAATTTGAAATTAAATAAATTCATGCGCAAAGGGAAAACAATATACGAATAATACCTAAAAAATACAACTAAATTAAATAAGGTAATTTATTTTTAATATGGCAGTCCTCCAAAAAAGTGGTTCTATATAATGTAATTTTGTTACTTATGGATGGAATTATAGTGAAAATAAATGCTTCCCCTTTTTTCTGGGGACCTCGCTCCTTTCAAGGACCCCTTTGAGAACCACAGGTATAAGAGACTGATATCAGATGAAGATGTGGCTATGAATACAATTTGTTATCATAATCTGCAATTTAAAGTCCACCCCTACATGGTGTGAGAGGTGCACCAAGCTGTTATGGAGGAAGTCAGTGTGTCAGGGTTTATTTAAGGATAACCCTTTCCTCTACAGGACTGTTATTTCCCAGTAGAGTCTGAACTGACTATAGTTGGATCAGTGTGGATCTGTCTGGATGAAAACATGCACAGTATTGAGACAGAGTGCAAATATATGCTGAAAAAATAATGGAAGTAGCCTCTGTAATGTCACTTGTTGGTTTGACGCCACCATGCTGCCATCGTGTTTTGTTTTAGCCAGATAAATAAAATGTAAACAAGTGAGTTGATTGATACAATTGATATGAAATATATCAATAGATACTAGAACCCTTCTTTTGTACCTTAGTATTAAAGTACATGTACATGTATATATCAGTGGGATTTGTGATCTTTCAAACAGGGGAAGCTCATATTTGCCGTACATCATAAACGTGTTATTTACAGACATCCCAAGTTCCAAAAAGTAATTTCAGGGAGATGTTTGTCATTCATCGAGATGTTTACTGGAACTTCTGGGAGACTTGGCCCAATGTTAGCATTGTTAGCCATCATGATGCTAGCTGGTCACTAGCCGGGTATGATCGCACTATGGACAAAAGGTAATTAAAACTAGAATAACAACAATAACAAGGAAACTTTAATATTTATAGAACAATGAAATATGTGAGTGTGATTTATTTACAGTGTAAATGAATTATTTCACTCTGGAAAGGCCAACAAATAGTCACTGTTTGTCATTTGACTTCACATGGAAAATCCGCGATGGGACTGAAATCATGCAGCTGAGGTGACGTCATGCAGACACAAGTCTCCCGGAAGTTCTTGAGAGTGGCTCCGTGATGCCCGCGAGTCGGGTAAAATATCCCGGATTTTATACGATGCGAGTGTTTTTTTGTATAAATATGCAATGCGAGTGAGAGCGTGCAGGCAAAACAGTAACTCGTGAATTATACGTGGATCGCTTCGATTCGATTGCGCAGGCACGCGAGCGAGAGCGACAGAGAGAGAGACACGCGATCGATAAACATCCCACTGAAATGACTTTGGAATCTGGGGGGGGTGTCTGCCTTATATAGTTTTGAAACCTGTCAGTCAAACTACATTCTGCTTTTCCTCCAATCACCATGCATCACCACTACATTCTGATTTTCCTCCAATCACCATGTGGACGCTCAGCGTCCAGGCCCCGCCCACACTCCATTGACTCCCAGAGACGCTCAGCATCCAGGCGGGCTCAGCATTTATCCAATGGGCGCCGAGTTTCGAGGCGACGAAAAAAAAGCCCCATTCACTCTCAGAGACGCTCAGCGTCTTTGGGGAAATGCATTGACCAGAGACCAGGAAGCGGTATGGGAATGTACGAACATGTAATTTATTTATTTATGATAAGTAGCTGATTCTGAAAGAACTCGTCTTCAAGATGAACATATTCTAACAGATTTATAGTCAATAAAATGTTAATACAGCTGCACAAATTTGGCCATTTATTTTTTGACAGGGCAGGGGAAGTTCAGCTTCCCTTGCAGTCTTAAAGAAATCGCCACTGATATATATATAGCCTTTCTGTGTTCTGCATATTGTCTTTATTTCTGCTATTGTATTTTATATTTTTCCTCTGTCGCTTCTCATTCAGTTTGCGTGTGTGAGGGCACATGTCTGTGCATAGTAGAAATATTAGGTTAATTATATTTATATCCCCATTCCTGATATTTCGGATCCAGTCTGATTGACAACCTTTCAGCTGATCCATTTGCTTTTGACTTTAATAAGTGATCCTCCATTTCTTTGATTGCTGACTTCCCTTCCCCATTTTCTCTTCATTTATCTCTCTGTGTCTCACACACACACAGACAGTAAAACCTTTTCATATTACATGATAGCTCTGGCCTTGTGCTGTAGGACCTTAATAGCCTGTTATGTGGTTTCGATCATAATAATTTCTCTGTTTCCATTCGCTCTTTTTACGCTGCTTTGCTCAGGTTTTCTATAATTAGACGGAAGCTGTAAAGACGGCATCAGCACCTTGTGCTGCGGTTTCCATTCTGAATCCTGTCATATTTCACTTCACAGAAATTGGCTACAGCTGCTGAGAACTTCCAGATGGAGCATCAGTGGAAAGACGAGTTTGAGGTAACAGAGGAACACCAAAGGACACACAGCACACATACCACACACTCGTATTTATTTATATACTGTACAGAGACGCGCATACACACACAGGCAAAGTGTGGATTTACAGCTCATAAATTGAATCCATTGTGTGAGTAGGTTTAATCAGCATCTGGGAGCTGTTGGCAGTAATTACAACTCCATTAGTAAACAGGTTTATTGCACATTATTCACTGTGTTGTGACGTTTTCTGCCTTCACTGAGATGACAGATACTCTGCTTTCCAAGAACCATGAAGGCAAAAAACTAAATCTTAACAATGAAAATATCTTATTTTTGGTTCAGTAAATCCAATACATAGTAGAATTATCTTGATTATATTCCTTTGAGGTTTGTCGATTTAATCTGATTTTAAGGAAGCAATTGTTTTATTTTTTTAGCATAAAGTGGTCTTTATGTGCATTCTTTTTTTTTTTTTTACTTTTTTTTTCTTTTTAATCTTTTTTTAAGATTTGGTTGAATGGTATTATTTCTTAATACAGCATATTTATGCATCAAAGACATCTCAAATGAAAATGAAGACAGGATGAAGACAGAAAGTTTTGACTTTTATGTAATTTTTAAAAACTTGTTTTATTACTCATTTATTACTTATTTTTTAAATCTTTCTTAAAACAACAAAAAACTACCTTATACAGGATGTGTGCACATATGTCTCGAAAAGTATTAAGAAGTAAATTAGTTAACAGTTAATAGGGTGTTGGCAATGGTTAAAGATTATCTGGTGTTGGTAGTGATTATTATGTGTTGGTAATGGTTGTTATGTGTTGGTAATGATTATCTGGCATTAGTAATGATTATCTGGTGTTGGTAATGATTATCTGGCATTAGTAATGATTATCTGGTGTTGGTAATGCTTATTACCAACACCAGTAATAAGCTGGTGTTGGTAACTTAAGTATTATTACACTTAAGTTGTAAGTGTAATAACACTTAACACTTGACTGCATGTCTGAATATTTATGAATTTTAAGAAAAAATATAGAAATATTGTCATCATTAAACATGGTATATTTATTAACCATTAATCATAATTAGTTAACTTGGGTTTAACAGATTAAACAACTTTGAGTACAGTTTGTAGTGGCAATGAAGTATTAAAATATATTGATCTGGTCTTCTTAACTTTATATCCTGCTTATATCCTCTTATCATTAAGTGGGCTTTTTATATACGTATAATATAATATAAAAAGAAAACTAAACATTTTCTGAAAACAGATTAAATTGCTTGACATTTTATCATCATGTGGTCTTTTTATTAATTTATTTTACTTTCTATGTCCTCTTTTCAATTTAATCTTGTCTTAAGACTAAAATCAAGAGAAGAAAAAAAGTGTGTTTTTTATGATTACATCAACATTACTGTGCTTCACCCTGAAGCTTACACACTGATGTTTGTGCTTGTGTGTTTGCAGGATGATGAAATCTCCTACTACAATGCAAAGGACAACGTGAGTGGTTTTATTTGTTCTGCTCCCAGTTCAGCCGCTGCAGACACACACAGGACACACTCAGACATCAGGAATACACTTCTTCACATCGTTGTCTCTTGTCCTCCCATTCACCTTCTCATCTCTCTCTCCTCTCCTCCATTTTCCTTCTGCTGTTCACCATGCTCTCTTTTTGCTGCTCCCCTCTCAGGTGGAGAGGTTTCTGCCATGTTTCTCCTCTAATTGACAGATGAGATGTATGAGCTGGCTACTCTTGCTTTATTAGGAGGCAACTGCTCTCCACTGTCTCTGCCCCCCCTCCTGCTTTCTCTCTCTCTGTTTGTCTCCCCCCTTACTTATATCTCATCACGCTCTTCTCCATATATCTCCTTGTCTGTGTGCCTCTCATTGATGTAAATTGGTGAATGCACCAAGTTATAAATCTCCATGAGGGACACGGACAATCTGGCTGCTTCTTCTCCAGAGATAATGAGATGATGAGGAGGCAAACAGCAACATGTTGTCAGGCTACACACAACCATGCTGAGTCTTCTTCAACCAGCTGGGAGGAAGAGTGACGTCATACTGTAAAAAAATTCTAAAATCTTATTAGGTGGAAATATCTAGATTTGTTCATATTTTGATCATTTTTTGTGATTTTATTAAATTGACAAAGGGTACAAAATATAAAAAGTGAAAAATATGAGATAAAAACAACATTATGACAAAATATCAAACAAGATTAATCATGTTTAATACTAAATTGACCAAAATTATGAAAACTAACTTTAAATAAGCAAAATGATCTGCCAATGAAAAATGATAATTCAAGATAATTCTACTTAATATCAGATTTTATTTAATATTTTTCAGTGTAATCATATCTGGATTTTCTTGGTTTTATTTGAAACATTGATCATCTAACATGGTATATTTTCAATTTAAAGTTTAAGAAATTCAACAGTGTAGTTTACAGAGCTCTGTCAATGCCTCACTGCAGCTCCAGAAATAAGTTGATTCTGTTCTGTCCTATAAATATTAATGAGCCTCTTCTGATTGGCTGATTTTCACATGTAAGATGAAAACAAGTGCATGTGAGGGTGGGGGATAGGTGGGCTGTGCTGGGAGCCTCTACATGTGGAGGGAGCTACGACATGACATCACAAAGTCATGAAGGAACAAACAAGCAGTGCAACAGCAAGTTTATAAATCCTGTTCTGAGCATTTCTCTGTTTTGTTTTTTTTTACTTATTTTGAGACAGTCTTTCATCAAGAGTAAAAATAAAACATCAAACAAAAATCAAGAATAAGTAAACTTGAAACAAGCTAAATGATCTGCCAGTGGTATAACATACTTCAAGATCCTTCTGCTCTCAGTGGTTTCATTTTTGCGGTATGATGTCAGAAGTTGAAAAGGACATATAAAGTCAGGCTGTCACTGATTCACTGATGTCGTGAACCACAAGTTGTTTCCTGCACAACAACATAAACATAAACAGAACAAAGAGTTTTTATACGATGTGTTAAACCTATAATATTCTGCACTATCAGTCTGTATCTGCATGTCTTTTTTTTACTCCAGCTGGATGCAAATGATACGGAGGGAAGAAAATACCGGCTTCGACCTGAGTTTAAAGAGGATGCATCGTTTAAACGTCTAACTGATTACAACCACACGGCTGTCCATATCCCCACTGACATCTATGATGGCTGTGAGTACACACACACACATACACACACACACACACACACAGAAGACGTAACCATGGATACAACTGACAACCTACTATGAAATGTTGTTTAGAGACTGTGCTTGTAGCAGATTTCCTTGTGGCTAAATGATGTTATAAAAAAGAAGCTGTAGAGCCTGATCAGTCGTCTCCTCCTCCTCCTTCTGGACGAGCGTGTGTCCTTGTTGGGATGGAAATGAGCTGCAGGTCCAGGAACTGAATGGATGATGTGAGATTTCCTGTCTCTGGACTGTGCAAACCTCCAAACAGGAGCAAGGCTTCATTTACATGTCTTTATATTGCAGGAAATGTTTTGATACAGTCTTTTCACTCTGTTTTCTGATACACACACACACACACACACACACACACACACACACACACACACACACACACATATTTTTATAATTTTTTATAAAAATCTGGATTTTTTGTGATTTTCTGACACAAAATATCAAATGGTGTAATTGCAAAAGAATGATAAATATATAATCCACCAAGAGTATAAAATTTGTTGATAGCATGGGTTTAAAACCTTTTTAAGAGAGTTAAATTATCCGGTACCAAGTTTTTAGGGTTACACCCAGATCCCACGGTCTAAAGTTTCATCTTCAAATGTCCCAATTTGCTTCAAATGCCTGACTATTTATATTATATTATTGCATTAATAATAATACAAATAATATTCAGTTCATCATCATGTCCACAAGGAAAAGATACAACTAAAACAGGAATCTAGAAAAAAAAAATCACAATTTGCTGTCTGAAGTATGTTTTTTTTTTTCTCCATCTTGTCTTCATACTGGGTCCTGATGCCCAGGTTGAGAACCACTGGTCTGCACAATATGATAATAAAGAGAAATTATGTGCCACAGGCCATCTGTGATTATGAAACAGCAATATTGACTACCAGAACAAATCAGTGTGTTTTTTTTAATCACTGTAAAGTTATAAAACAGAATCGGGCCATTATCTTTTATCCATATGTGGTTGCTGGTTATTGGCCTTGTGGCTTGTGTCCGAAAAAACAGTCTAAGAACTTAAAGAAGCATCTGTGCTTCTTTGTGCTGCGGTTACCCTGTTTGTTAGGAAACTACGTTTCTGACCATTTCATCATGTGCTGACATTTACCTTGAGTCCTTCAGAATAATTGGATCCTGAGAGTTTCCTCTGGCATTAGCTCAGCTCCACTTGAATGTCAATGACTTAAGGACAGACTGATGAATATCTGAGCTGTCGTATGATTTATGTGTTATATTTAAATAACTTTCTTTTTATTTATTTTTACGTTTTTGACATTAAGCGATGCTCTTATTAACCCTCTATTGGATGAAATATTACTTAGACATGGTAAAAACTGTTTTGAATGCTTTATTACTTAAAACATCCTAAATGATATATAGCAAGAAAACATTGTAACCATAATCTCAGGATAGTTTCATGCTATGTAAATCAATAGGACTCCATTAGGTTGTATGCACTAGGAATTTTACATATTTCGCATATTGTTACCATATGGCAACAAATCTATTCTAGCATATTAGAAAAAAAAGAACTAACAATACAAAATTGTATTATATGTAATACATATGTCATATGACCTGATAAATTATATGTAAAAATAAAATACCCCCCCCATTTATGCCTAACTGTAAAAACATAGATTTTCTAATGCAACGGGGTCAACCATACCTCCTCACTAAGATAGTGTCTGTGTGGGTTTTCTCCAGGTTCTCCAGCTTCCTCCCACAGTCCAAAAATCTGCTGAGGTTAATTGGAGACTCTAAATTGCCCATAGGTGTGAGTGTGTGAGTGAATGGTGTGTGTGCTCCATGAAAGACTGGTAACCATCTGGGGTGGATCCCTGCCTCTTGCCTAATAAACCTTACCGTGGTGGAGGGGTTTGCGTGTTCCAATGATCCCAGGAGCTATGTTGTCTGGGGCTTTATGCCCTGGTAGGGTCACCCATGGCAATCAGGTCCTGGGTGAGGGACCAGACAAAGTGCAGCTCAAAACCTTCTGATGAAGAACAAGATGATTGGGACAACGTTAACCCTGCCCAGGTGTGGGTTACCTCCCCACCCCCCCTCCGGGGGAGCCCCACCCCCCTCCGGGGGGTGGGGCTCAGGTCCAATCGCCTAGTGGCCGGGCTCAGCCCGAAGGGGTGACATGGGCCCCAGGGGGAGGATCTGAAGTGAGTTGGCCGGCAGTCGGAGGCGGGGACCAACCCCTGGCTGCAGAAGCTGGCTCTGAGGACATGGAATGTCACCTCTCTGACGGGAAAGGAGCCTGAGCTGGTGCACGAGGTCGAGAGGTACCGACTAGAAATAGTCGGACTCGACACACAGTGTAGTGTTGTGCCACGCTGACACCAAATGTGTGGTTTTATTTAGCCTCAGCAGCCATAAACGTGTCTTCCAGAAATTCTACAGGTGCAATTGACTATCAGAAAGAATCAATAATTATTGGAAATAATTATGCATTAATTAAAATTAGAGCTTAATTATTAAGTTCTACAGTTCAGGGCACCACCTCTTGGTTGAGAGGTAAAGATAGTATTCAGTCTCATGAAGTGTAATAAACTATTAATTTGGACGTCTGATTAACAATTAACTTAATAATAGGAACCAGGATCATCGTATTAATAGCTATTAATAGTTGAAAGATTCTGAGTTCTATCGTAGAGGTTGGCATAATTCATTCTTGTACAACATTAAAGAGGCAGCATGTATTACTCAAAAGCATTTATTTACAAAAATGCAAAAGTAAAAACACAAAATAAACAATCTAAACTAAATGTTTCATGTGAATGTGTGAGGATAGATGCTGCGTGTATGTGTACGTGTGTGCGTGTCTGGGGGAACTAAAAGATGGCTGCCGTGGTGGCTGGTCTATGTAGTTCAGGACATGTGGGGCTCTTTATCTGTTGAGAGGGGAAAAGGGAAATTGGGGAAAAGGGAAATTGGCCTACCATGCTAATGTGTGTGTGTTTGTCTGGTTCTGCTTCCCTGAGATGTCTGCAGATGTTGTTGTAGCTGTGGTGTTTGTTGTGGAGTAGATCCTTCATGCAGGTTGCATTGTTCTTTGTTAATCCTTGTTGCTGGTTGTAGAACCAGGCCTGAGTTTCTTCAGTGGTGTGGGCTGGACGTCGTTTAGTCCTTGGTCACCTGCAGGTCCGTGAGACACTGAAAGCAGCTGGATAATCCCTTGATAGCAGAGAAGCTGCTGAAGGTTTCTGTCCTGCAGCTTCTCCTTGTCACAGCGGTTTCTGGGTTTTTGTCATGTGCATTTCCTGTTTTATTTTGAAATCCTAACTCTCCTCTCGTTTCAGGTCACTTGCCCTTCCTCATGTGTCACCTGTCTGGTCGTCTGCCCTGATTCCTGATTGTGTCCACCTGTTCTCAATTTCCCCTCTTTGTGTATTTATAGTCCGCGTTTCCCCTTGTCTCATGTCAAAGTGTCTTTGGTCTCCATGGTTCATCGCACCCAAGCCAGCCATCGCCCCACAGCCTGTTTGCCTTGCCTTTTGCATTGCCTCTTTTTGTTCGTAAGTTTTCATAGCCTTTGTTAGAGTTAGATTAGATATTGTTTCATAGCCTTGTCGTCCGACGGAATTGTTTTTGGTTTTGTTGTTATTTTTCTGATAAGTCTTTTGTCTTTCTTTATTGCTTTTGTTTCTGTAGCCTTAGTGCTTTTAAATAATCTTTAGATAATATAGCGTTTTTCCTCCTTCCGGAGCGATTTCCTTTTGTTAACTTTTTTAGTCAGTCCTTCCCTCTTTTAGATGAAGTGTTTTTTGGTTGAGATTAGTTCTCCTTTTGTTTTCAGAAAGTGCAAGCATAGTTAGACTCCAGATAGTTAGAGAATTTGTTTTTTTTGTATGTTTGATAGCCCCTTGTGGCAGCAGTCAGGGAACAATAAAACCCGTTTCCCTGATTTCCGCATTTGAAAATCAGGGGCCTGACACTCCTGCTACAGAGTGGTGGTCTACTGATGAGCAGGAGCCCAGGAGAGAGTGTGGAGTTGGTGTTGGAGAAGAGTCTTGAAGAGAGAGCTCTGTGTGTTGAAGAGAGTCTAAGAGAGAGTTTGGGACAAAAGGCCGGTGCCTCTGGTCACATCCCCTGAAGGTGTGAAACAGGGTTTCCTGTCGGGGGAAGGGTCACAAGTTTCAGGCTCAGCCAGGCAGCTGGCTGAAGATGTTTATCACCTTTGTGGCCACAACAGTGGGCTCCGGAACCAGTTTCCTCACGAGGGGTTGAATACCACTCTGGAGTTGTCCCCGAGAGGCGCAGAACTGGGGTGGGAATGCTTGTTTACCCCCCCGGCTTGGTGCCTATACATTGGGTTCACGCCTGTGGACGAGAGGGTAGCCTCCCTCCGCCTTTGGGTTGGGGGACAGGTCCTGACTGTCATCTGTGCCTATGCACCGAATGATATTTCAGAGTACCCACCCTTCTTGGAGTCCTTGGAGAGGGGTGCACCGTTGACCCTGTGCTCAGTGGGGACGGAGTCCTGCTGATCTCTGCTCGAGACGTTCTGCGTCGGTGGGGCGAATACATTGAAGACCTCCTCAATCCCACCACCACTCTTCTGCTGAAGAAGCAGAGTTCGGGGGACCAGTGGTGGACTTCCCTATCTCTGGGGCTGAGATCAACGAGAGGTAGTCAAAAAGCTCCTCAGTTCCTCAAGGCTCTGGATGTTGTAGGGCTGTCTTGGTTGACATGTCTCTGCAACATTGTGTGGATATATATATATATATATATATATATATATATATATATATATATAATCAATCAACACAATATTTATCCAAATAAGATATATATTCTTATCTTCCACTCCATCCATTCATAAATATGTGACACACACATTCATATCTTGGGTGTTATATGTGCAGGAATATGTATTTTGTATGCCTGAAGAAAAATGGAGACAGAGGATTCATACGTTATTGAGGTTTCAACTCTCCAATTTGATCTCCACCCTATAAATGTTGCAGGAATAGCCTTTGCTTAGCTGGAGAAAATTAGATTTTGTTCGTAAAGTGGGAGGCAAGTTTATGAAATCTCCTTTTATAGGTGGCAGCAGCTCATCATGCGTGTGAAGCTCAAATAGAAAAGAGATGTTCAGATGACAGAAAGATCACAAAAGGCCACATCTGCTGGATGGAGAGAAGGACAGGAGGAAGTCAGACAGAGAAAAGGAAAGAGGGTCAAATTCAAGTATTTTCTCATTTTAACCAAAACAGAATAGATACAAATGCAGACAAAACAGGATTAAGAACAGGAAAGAATTAATGTCAGTGTGGGGAGATCTAGGATATGGCTACTGTCTCCTTAGATGACAACAACAACAATTATAATAATATACTATATTTGTATAGCTCCTTTTATACAGATATCAATACAATATAATTTTTTACTGTTTGTTGTTGTTTCTTTATTAACATGAAACCAGTCTTTATTTTTGCATTCCTTAACAGTTAACAGCATTTACACATACAACTTGACAATAATTAATGTTATATTACATAATTAGGTCAATATTATGTTGCTGCATCAGTTTCCAGAACAAAAAAAATTAAAACAAAAAACAAACACAAGTGAAGACTGCAGATAAGAGTAACAACTATTTATAAGAAGAAATATTACATAATACATTCTGTAATCATTTTGATATTTTAGCATTGAGCTCTTTTTTATTTTGTAATATAAGATAATGAATGTTGAATGTTAGCTCTTTACCTGTGGTGGGTGTGGTCATGTCGTCCATTTTAAATATATGTGAACCCAACAGGTGTCTAGATTTGTATTTGCAGCTATTTATTTATTGTTATATGCCAAACATAAAAGAAATATATATATATATATTTATTTATATATATAAGTATTTTCAGATCAAAATGGCACAAAATCTCTCTGATGACTCAAAAAAATGTAACTATATAATTTATATGTTGTATATATTTATTTAAGCATGCTTAAATAGATCTGAAAATACTATTTCTTTTATATTTGGCATATAACAATAAATAATTCAAACTTTGCATTAGTTATGCAAACAAATGATTTTCACTTGACAAAACGGAAATGGTAAAGTTGGCTTTAAAAACTCAGTATTAACAGTAATCTCAACCATTTGTTTGATTTTAATAATAAGTTGAATGTCTGATTTAACATAACTTAACTAAAATGTATAAGTATCTGGGTGGAACTTCAACTTTGAAGTAGAAAATCCTGAAACCACGCATGAGCATGAGCATGAGCATGAGCAAAAGTTACCAGCTACAGGGCTTCTCCTGGAACATCAGAAGGCTGAGACATCTCGCCTATGCTTGGACACGATTACCACAGATTTTGCCACCTGGAGTATACCAACACTCGATAAGGGTAAGATTAATTCTGTTCGGTCAATCAAAACTCCTTTGTATAATTTCATTCAGTCTCATTTTGTTTCTTTTAAACGTAGCCTTGTCATCAGAGTTGTTTATAGCGTGTAACAGAGGTGATTAGCTAGCTAGATAGCTAGCTGTGCATTTGTTTTTCCGTGATCAAATGAACGGTTTCCCAACGTTATAACTTTCCTACATAATTTTAAGCATGAACGAAAAAAAAAATTAAAAAATCTGCTATTGACTATGGGTTAATCCTAGTTTATACTTTGTACATAGCTACATTGACGCAGACCCCTACGCAGTAGGCTGAAGTGCACCTCCAAAAAATCCTGACTACGCGTCGCATTGATGCGGAACACAATGACTGGGATTGGTCAGTTTAGCCGTGGTGGTCTACAAGTCCCCTCCACAAATGGCTTCTCTGTCGGTTCTGCAGTCAACATTTGCAATAAAATATTTTTTTTCTCTGATATGAATGAGCTCCAAACACACACAGTATCCTGGAAATACAGGCGAAAGAAAAAGAAAGTCGGTACAGTCTGTACAGTTCGGAATGCATGTTATTTAGGGGGAAATGGTGTTTTTCTCTCGTCTGCGAATCAACATTTGCAATAAAAGCATTTTCTCTTTGATATCGATAAGCTCCAAACACACACACACTGCATCCGAGTACAAGAACTAAAGAAAAAAAAAAGTCTGGTAGCTTCATTCAGTGTTTTTTTGCCTGTTTTTTTTTCTTGTGCCAGACTTTCTTTAGTTTTTTCCTGGCATACAGTTACCACTGTGAAGAGGAAGCATTGATTCCACAGACCAAAGTGTTACCTCTATGGAGAACTTTGAATGCACAACGTCGGCGTAGCAAAGTACACACAAGTATAAACTAGACTTGAGCCTGCTCGGCGGTGATGAAAGGTTTTGATGGTGTGACGGCCCTACTAATTTATCATGCATATGACTTCCCAGTTTAATATGTGTTCTAAAGGTCTCACCTGTTTATTTTCTGTCTCCACTTAAAAGTTCTGTTTGGTTTGGGAGTTGGCCTTGTGAACAGAAGGTTACACGTTTGAACCTAAATTATTGTTTAGTCACTTTGGATAAAAGCAACAGCTAGATGTAATGCGATGCAGTATGATTAGTTTAAACATTTAAATAACATTTAATTTAAGGTGTAGATTTTTATTTTTTTTAAATTATATATATATATATATATATATATATATACAAAAATAAAGGGAACACCAAAAAAACACAATGTAACTTTAAGTCAATTATACTTCTGGAATATTATTCTGTCTAGTCAGGAAGCAACACTGATTGTGAATCCATTTGCCTACTGTTGTGTAAATTTAACAAGCAATGCATAGAAATTAGAGGTAATAACGAAAAGATGCCCCAGAAATAGTTATTCTGCAGGCTCTATAGACCATTTCTCTTTTTTAATCTTTCTTGCAGATTTTCTTGGTGCATATCAATGTGAACTGTGACAAGAAAGTTTCCTGTGTCCCCTAGCACAGTGTCCAGAGCATGGAGGAGATGCCAATACACCAGGGCACATGCAGGAGGCCATAAAAGGGTTTACAACCCAGCAGCAGGATCGCCATCTTCTTCTTTGTGCATGGTGGTACAGAAAGATGACTGCCAGAACCCAGCAAAATTAACTTTGCAGGTCGCTGATGTGAAGGAACGAACTTCATGAAGAGGGTATGAGGGCCCAACGCCCACACATGGGACCTATTCTTACAGCCCTTTGCTCTATGGTGTTGGACTGTAAGCATTGGCTCCAGGTGTGGACTTTGGGCCTTCATGCCCTCCTTATGGAGTCTGTCCCTGACCATTTAAGCAGAAACATGCCCATCAGTGGCCTGCAAAGCTCATGTTCCAGGGCTCTGGCAGTGCTCCTCTTATGGCTCCTGGCACAAAGAAGGAGATGGTGATCATGATAGTGGGTTGTAAACCCTCTTATGGCCTCCTTCACATTCCCTGGTATATTGGCATGTTTCCTGGCATCTCCTCCATGTTCTTCACACTGTGCTGGGGGACACAGCAACTCTTCTTACCACAGCACACATCTAGGGCTAGGGCAATGACAAAAGTCACATGACCAAAAAAATCAGATTGAAAAGATGAAAAGAGCGAAATGATCTGTGGACACCACTAGCAGAAAAACTCGGTAACTATTTTTAGGGATTGTGTTGATTATTGCCTCTAATTTCTACCCATTATTTAGTAAATTTGCACAACAGTAATTAACTTCAAGTTGTATTGTGCTGTTTTGGTGTTCCCTTTATTTTCTGAGCAGTGCATTTGCCTCGACACACAGCGTAATAGGTTTGATATAATATGACTAACTCCTATACTGTGCATTTTAACCCCTCAGAATGCTATTGCGGGTGGGCCTTTCCACTGGCAACTTTTGGAGGAAATCGCTGCAGCACTAGTAGCAAAATATCCATGCCTTACAGAAGATGGTCCTGGAACTGAGTATGGTTGGATTATGACCCTTTGGTTTAAAATCAGAAAGTACCAAAACAAATTGCGTAAAGCTGGACATGCAGAAGTGTCTGTTAACAAAAAGAAAGAATTCAGAAGAAGGGATGAAGTTTCGCCTCAAAAAAGCAAGAAGAGCCAAGGTAAACTTTTTACCTCCACATGCAGAAGGGCAATCGGATGAATCCTTCGATGACCTACATTTACCAATAATCAAAGAAACTGAAAAGAAGGCATTCAATGCCAAGTTCATTAAAGACACAATGGATGTTACCTTTTCTCTGGCACCGAGAGGTTGTTGAAATTCAACCCCTTGCCCAAGTACTGAGAGACAGATGGCCTGCCCTGTTCTTTAAAGATGAGGCCAGTATCTTAGTCTTAACATATGCCAGTTTGTCCATCATTGTTTGTCTTTGTGTTTCAAACTTGGAAATTGACTTCAACACACTCTTTTCACTGTTTCCACAGAAATGCCATGAATTGCTGTCACACAAATTGACCTCAAGGCATCATTCCGGTCATCACTGGAAAGATTTACTCCGGGATTGCTTAAGAAGCCTGCAGGATCTGAGCTTACATCACTGCTTGCACCTCTGGATGACCAGGTAATATGTCTGCATATACAGATGCTTCCAAATTCTCTGAGAAGGTTTATACAATGAATGAGAGCATAGTAGAGGTACTTTATTAATCTTGAAAGAAATGAAGGTGTCCATCACTGTGCACATAATACACAATACACATTGCCCAAGTCCAAATGTGCTGCCCTCACACTGTGTTCCTATCTTGCAGAACTAGACAGCTAAGTAACAGTGGAATGATGGCACGTTTGACCGGTAGTGTACATACTACACAGATTCATTCATGCATGCATGTACACAGTACATACATATAAAAAATACATTTACATTGAGCAAAAATGTAATGGGATGAAAAAAGAAATGGTCTGTGAACACTACCAGCAGAATAACTCTATTTTAGGGCTTGTATTGATTATTACCTCTACATACTCTACATTGCTTGTCAAATGGGTAGGCAAAATGGATTCACAATGAGTGTTACTTCCTGACACCAACAACTGATGGTGTATGATTAACTCGGAGTTGCATTGCATTGTTTTGGTGTTGCCTTTATTATTTAGCAGTGCATTTAAAATAATGTGCATAGTATTGTCTTTATGTACACTGTAATTTCAGGTGGCAGACATCATGGACCTTAGAGAATGAGTTCCCTTGGAGGGACTGCCTCTCATCCTTAAAGAAGACTATAGATGCCTTTTCCAGAAATGCTTTGTAAGTATTATTTCTCTCTCATCAGAACAAAAACATTTAGTTCTTTTCATATCCTCTTATTGGTGAATGAATTTTATTTTTGCCTTGTACCATCAAGAGTAAGCTCCTTAACAAACATGTTCAGATAAAAGTTCCTTGTCATTGTGACACAGCACAGAGTACACACAATGCATGTGTCCCTCACCTGTGCAAGGGGATAGTCCAACAAGCACCCCAAAGGGAGCAGTGTTGGGGGGCTGGTACCATGTGCTGGGTACCTCGTGGAAAGAGTTGTTTATTCATTTCCCCCATGCAACTGATACTGTCAAAAATGTGTTCCTTTTTCATGTACCCCTAGCAGTGTGTCCACATACCCCTAGGGCAGTGAATATTTTGACACAATGACTTTTTGGAACATTTCCAACAGTTTACACTGTCCTTATCAAAGTGATCCTTTGTTTACTATGTGCTGTTACTCTCTAATTATCATTAATTATAAGAAATGTTTAATAGAGAAACACAGTGTATTTATTGAAGCAATATAAACAGGAAACAGGGCTATCCGCACTTAAAGATGCACATATCACTGGCAGGTTCGCACAGGGGATGCACCGCATGCTGATGAACCCGCTGTGATACACAGACCCTTCGGTAGCAGCTTGCGAGCAGGTCATTTACAGCCCAGTGTACATGGAGCTGGGTTGTTGTTGGTGTTACTACCACCCCTAGCAATGTTCCTATTGCAGATATTGCACACAGCAACAATATACCAAATGATTTTCTTAAATCCCATTATTTTCTGCTGGTACAGTATATCTTTATCTGAAGTTGACAGCTGACATTTTTCCTCTCTCTCTCTCTCTACTTTGATTGTCAGGACACTGATGCTGAACAGATGTACACCAAAGGAGTGAAGATCGGTATCCTTTCCATCGTGGAAGATGATGGGAAGAAGGTCTCTTCCCAATGTCATCAAAATCGCTGTCGTCTTGGAGGAAGCTGTGGTCCTAGACGACCTGCCCTCTGCTGTTGGATACCTCTTTGGGCTTCTGTACACCTGTAATATGGAATATCCTAAGAGACTGAACTACACATTTGAGGTGATCCAGAAGGTTTTTCTGGAGCTTGATGCACAGAACTGCTCTGCCAGAGCAATTTCTCTGTGGCACAAGATTTTAAAATTCTTAAGATAGGCTGTATGCTGTCTGTGTGTGTATATGATTTCCCAGTATGGATGTGACATTTTTCTCTTTCCCCTTGGCATTTGTGCATGCGTGTGTGCATGTGGCCTGCCTGTGTGTATGCAAAATCTGTCTGTTTCCCCTTGGCTGTGTGTGTGTGTGTGTGTGCATGAGAGAGAGAGAGAGGGAGATTTATGTAGGTGTAGGTGCACAGTGTGGTGCACTTGCTGTGTATTAGGAGAGTTTGTGTGTGTCCGTGTTTTTTGGGGTTTTAAAGGTGTGTGTGTTCCTGTTTCACCTTTATGACACTGACATATTCACATCATTCACACTCCACCCACACGCTGTTACAGAGAATGTGTGAGAACTGTAATTTGGTAGGTTTTACAATTTAGGTTTAGGTTTTACAATGCAACACTGGTGGAGGTGGCACATGTAGTGTGTGGCATGGCCATGTTGAAACTAAGCTTAAAATGTTAGCCCATTGGGCTCTAGAAAACTAGGTGCAGCTTTTTTTTGCAGTTTTTAGGTGTACTTGTTTATTAAGAGTGTGTGTGCCGATGTTTGTGCCTTTACTTCTTTTATACATTACAAGACAAAATACAAGGTTTTATTTTTTGTTTTATCTTTCATTTTTGTGTTGGTATGCAATGTCAGCACATGGGCCATAAGGCTGCGCCCAGTCTGTATTTTGTTTTTCTTTGATTGATGCAATATGTGTGATGTAATTTTCAATAACACACAGTCTGCTCTTCAATGGCAATGTTTAATAAATATATGTTGCATTGATATTTTGGTATAGACTTGTTTATATTAGTTGTATGCTGTTAGTAAGTAAGTTAGTTCAAGTCATCTCATCTTCTATACCCGCTTATTCTTCATTAGGGTCACAGGGGTCTGCTGGAGCCTATCCCAGCGCACTACGGCATGAGGCAGGGATACACCCCAGATGGTCACCAGCTAATCATGGGGCACACACACCATTCACTCACACACTCAAACCTACGGGCAATTTAGAGTCGCCAATTAACCTGAGCATGTTTTTGGACTGTGGAAGGAAGCCAGAGTACCCGGTGAAAACCCACACAGACACGGGGAGAACATGAAAGGTGTTGAACTTGCGACCTTCTTGCTGTGAGGCAACTCAAAATTTAAAAGTTAACCAATTTCACTGACTTTATCAAGTTACTGTGCAGAACCTGAAATTAAAAGTAAACAGATTTCACTGAAATGAAGTCACAGAATCTGAAGTTCTGCACAGTAACTTAAGAAAGTCTGTGGAATTGATTGACTTTTAAATTTTGAGTTGAACCACCTTTTTTTTTTTTTTTACAGTGCAATATTGAGACAAATTCATTATTGTGCAAAATGCTAAGCTCCGCCCCCTTTTCTTGCAGTCCAATAAAATGTGAGGATTTGATTCATATCTCTTGTAACTTGACTTTCACTTGACTTTAGGTTCATACTGGCTTATTCAGGCAGTAAGTATGAAGTTGTTTGCGAGTACAGGGATGATTACACACTATTCAGAATCTCTAAGTTATGTTGTATTTGTTAGTGACTCCAGCTCAGCTGTTATTTCGCTGAGATTGACTCACCACAGGCTTTAGATTCAGTTTGACATCAAAGCTGAGAGCAGTAGGTATTTATTAGTGTCAATGGCGGTGTGAGGATAAAGCATGAAACAGCAGTTTAGTTTATTTAGCATGAAGAACACACAACTCACAGAAAACATAGGAAACATTAATATGCTGCCAGGGTGGAAGCTGTGTTTCATGCAGAATTTCACCTTTCTGTGTTTTTAACACCTGCTTCTTACTGTGGATAAATATTTTCCTGCATTGTTAGTGTGTATAGTTATTTACCTGTATTGTTAGTAATGATAGTCAAGTCAAGACAATTACTTTGTATATCCCAAAATCACAAATCACAGATTCGCCTCAATGGGCTTTACAGTTTGTACAACACAACATACACTGTCCTTAGACCCTCACATCGTACAAGGAAAAACTTCCTAAAAAACGTTACCTGTAAAAAAGGAGGAAGAAACCTTAGGAAGAGAAACAGAGGAGGATCCTCTACCAGGACAGACAGGCTGCAATAGATGAAGTGAACAGGATGAACACAATACATTTAGAACAGGAATGTTGAGTATGAAATTAAATAGAATAACAGAAATATACTAATTCATAGTGTATGTGGAGGATGAGGTGACAGAATCCGTTGCAGCTTCCAGGTTTCACCAGGACAGAATCAGATCCTCCAACAACAGAAACTCCTTCAATGGCTGCACTGCTGCATGGTCTGAGAATGAGGAGAAAACACAGGACAGGACTCCAGGAACAAAACAGATTTAAAAATGATACATCAGTGGCTCAAGAGTTTTACGGATGGAAGAAAGAAAGAGAAGCAAAGAAAAAGAATCTAAATAATCTCATCAAGCCTAAACCTATTGCAGCATAACAATGTTCTAGTCTAGCAAGGACCAGCCCCTAACTATAAGCTCCTTCAAAAAAAAGGCAAGTTTTTAACCTACTCTTAAATGTAGGAAGGGTGTCTGCCCCCTGGACTGAAACAGGAAGATGATTCCACAGCAGAGGAGCCTGGTAGTTGAAGGCTCTGCCTCCCATTTTGATTTTAGAAATTCTGGGAACCTCTAATAAGCTGCATTTTGGGAGCTCAGTGTTCTCTGTGGATATGGAACTATGAGATCCTTAATACAGGATGGAGCCTGACATTAAGAGTTCTGTCCTATCAAGAATAGGATTTTGATTCTATTCTTGATAGTTATGTAAATAACTATCAAGATTATTAGCGTCAATAGTTATTTACCTGCATTGTCAGTGTTGATAGTTATTTACCTGTCCAAAACCATTGAAAGATGTCACCTGTTGGGCTATTGCCCAACTCAAATCCCAATTTGACAACAATAACCTCAATGAACCATTCCAAACTGGCTTCTGTTCCAAAAAGAGTGCAGAAACAGCACTACTCAAAATCATCAGCAACATCCGTCTCTCTGCTGGCTCTGGCTTCCTCACCATTCTACTTCTCCTCAATCTCAAATGCTACCATTGACACCATCAATCACTCCATCCTCATCTTCATCTCCTACCTCTCTGACAGGCAACAATACATCTCCATCAATAACTGCAACTGCTCAATCACCCCAGGCACTCATGGTATCCCCCAAGGTTCAGTATTCAACCTCCCTCCTATTCGTTTTGTACACACTCCCCCTTGGACAAATTCTTCACCACCACCACCACCTTCCTTTCCACTGTTATGATGACAGCCATCTCTATCTCTCCTCTAAGACCATCACCCCAATCATCCATTGCACCCTCACTGACTGCCTTGCTGATATAAAAGCATGGATGCAACAAACTCAACTATATAACTAATAAATCTAAAATCCTCATCATTGACCCAAAATCCTTCACCCCTACTACCCAAAATTTCTCCCTCATCGTCACGCATTTCATCCACATCCTTAACTTGACCATCCTCCTTGACCCTACCACTCAAGGACATTCACAGAGTTGTCCTGAAGCCACTCCTTTGATATCTTGACTGTGTGCTTAGGGTCGTTGTCTTGCTGAAAGATGAACCGTCACCCCAGTCTGAGGTTAAGAGCTCTGGAGCAGGTTTTCATCCAGGATGTCTCTGGTATTGGCCTGGTGATGAGCCAGGTGCCTGGTTTCCTCCAAACATGATCCAATTGAGCTGTAGAATCATCTCAAGGATGATCAGTGGAAACAGGATGAACCTGAGCTCAATATAGAGCTTCATGGCAAAGGCTGTGAATATTTATTTACATTTGATTTTTTATTTTTAAAGAATTTGCAAAAATCTCAAAAAAAAACTTTTTTCACATCATTATGGGGCATTGTGTGTAGAAAGAGACTGTAGCATAACAAAATGTGGAAAAAGTGAAGCGCTGTGAATACTTTCTGGATGCACTGTACAAAGCCCTGAACAACCTTGCCCCCTCCTACCTCCCTGATCTCCTCCACCACCCCCACTCATCACCTCACGTCCACCAACCGCTTGGAAATCTCAAGGACTCCAGACAAGGCGTGACAAGGCCTTTCTGTTACTGCATGCTTCCCTTCCATATCCGTCAATCAACCACCCTACCCTCGTTCAAACAGGCCTTCAAGACTCACCTCTTTTTTCCTCTTATTCACTTTTAACTGCACTACATTCATTCCACCCAATGTTTTTTTAAATCTGATAATTTCATTGTGTTTTGCTGTACTTTTCCTTGTTTTCTTTCTTTTTTATGTGAATGTAAAGTGGCTTTGGGTGCCCCGAATTATTATTATTATACCTGTATTATTTACCAATATTATTAGCACTGATAGATATTTACCTGTATTCTTGTTGAGTTTTTTACCTCACACACACTTCATCATTTTATCTTACTTTGCAGCTTTGTGCTATCCCTCTTCCTTTTCTCTTCTTTAATATTCTACACTTAATAAGGGGAGGGCATTACTGTTTGCAAGCACACACACACACACACACACACACACACACACACACACACACACACACACACACACACACACACACACACACACGCACACACACACTCCTATAATAATAAGAAAAAAGAAAGAAAAAAGAAAAACATGCCCTCCTGGCAACTGAGGCTTCATTAACTCTCCCCTCTGGAGGCATGATGCATGCAAATGAAGTGTTTGCTTTGCACATCAATGAACCACATCACACTCAATACAGGATACCAATCTATCTACACACACACACACACACACACACACACACACACACACACACACACACACACACACACACACACACACACACACACACACACACACACACACACACACACAATACTGGTATAGTGTAGATGAGAAAAACAGAGCAGTATTCAGACCGTTGTGTCCATGACAGTGAGTATTTTGTTCTTAATACAATTAATCCAATATTGAGTAGTAATCATCTTTAATTATTAATTTGTTTTTTTTTTCTTATTGATTTTGGTCTTAAAAAGATTGGAAAATATGAATTAAAAATGTACGAATATGAGATAAAAAGTAAAAAAACAACAACATAGTAAAACAACTGTTTCCTTAAAACAATATTAAGTTGACCAATATAAAAACAACAACAAAACAACTGAACTAAGCAAAATGATCTTGTGTTGTCTTGTCAAGTTTTAAGTTTTGCAGTGTGCCTCCATTGTTCTTAGTTGTAAATCAGACTGTGTCCAGTACTGAGTAGTTATCTTGAATTATCATATTCTATTGGCAGATCATTAAACTTATTTCATTTTTTTCCTTTTAATTTTGGTCAAATTAATCTAGTTTCCTTAAAAGTATGAAATAAAAAGACAAAAAATAAGATAAAATGGCAACATTATGATAAGTGTTTTCTTAAAAGAGGTTAAATTCAAAATCAAGAAAATAAAGTTGGAACAAGCTAAACGATCTAGAATCAGATATAGAATAGACTAGAATCAGATATTCAAGATACTTCTACTATTGGACTAAATGTACCAAAAGGATGTTTTCACTTGTTAAGATTTAATATTTTGCAGTGTGTTCAGAGGTTACCAGGTAGTTCAGTCCAATTAAACTGTGTTTGTTTTGGTCCTCTATGTGTCGGAGCCTCAACGTGCTGAGCTGATGTTGCTCCTGTGGGTCACTGAGCAGTTTTAATGTGTGACGTCTCTCTCTCATTAATTCGATGCTCTGTTCTCTGATCACATGATTAGACTGACTGGATTGATCTGTGCCAGTCATTATACATTGTTTTTGGACATCAGTCTTCATTTTGACAAGGATTTTTAGTTTAGTCTTAGTTACTTATGTAAGCATTATATTTAGTTGAAGTCATATTTTAGTCATTTTGTTTTGTTTTAGTCCAGATTTAGTTGGTTTGAGTCCTGATGTTCTCAGAGTTTCATCTTTTCCTAGATGTTTCTGTTGGAGTCTAAACATGTCACTGACTTAAGATACTTTCACAAAAATGCAACCTTATTCTAGAATAAGTGCCGAACAATGTTAACAGTTTCCATTAGGACAACATTCTTTTCTTTAATCTTAGTCATTTACATGCTCTCTACGTAACTCTATGTTAAATTATTATTTCAAAGACACAGGAATTACAAACTGTTTAATTTCGTCATATTACATCTTTTGAATAATTCACTGTCCAAGTCCAAGTTATCTAGCCTACTTCATTTCATACAGTTATGCCATACATGTTAATAGCTAACTCTGTATTGTCATTTTAAAATGGAAATACACATTGAAACTTGTTAGATTACAGCTGTAAAGAATATTCACCTTGCCTTGGGTCGACTCCAGAAAGATTCCAGATGAAAAAGAAGAATGGTGTTGTGACAGGTGCTGAACCTGCCTGTGATTAAATGGGTCCTGATACTATAACAGATGTTGTTTTCTGAAAAATCCTCCTCACCTCTAGGAGTTAGGACATTGTGAATATGATGTACTATAGAAAAAAAAGGTCTATTAATTGTTTTTAGTGAATATTTTCAGGTATTAAACAGATACTTTATATAAATTGTTTAGTATATAATATGTAGTAGTTAGGTCGTTGTGAACTACATTTCCAGGTCAAGCAAACCTGACATATTCAATTTTAAAATCAATTTCAGTTGTATGACCCATTTTTCCATTTCACATTTTCAATCTAAGCCTAAAATTAAAAAAGGAAAAAACTGTCTTTTATTTTATTTTTTGTGATAGAACAATAAACAAATATCAAGATAGCCAGTCAACTTTTCATTTTTGGATTTTTGATTGCCAATTATAAATGGAAAGAATGAATAATACACAGATTCACCAGCATGCTAAAGTTTTATTTTGAAGTTGTTACACTTTACTCCATGTTTTTGCAATTAGTTTTATTGTTATTTATATTATTTTTTACTCTGTTATTGAGGCTATGTGAGTGAATGGTGTGTGTGCTCCATGATAGGCTGGTACCTGTCTGGGATGGATCCTGCCACTCACCCATAGCACACTGGGATTGACTCCAGCAGAGTAGTATAGTAGTATAGAAAATGACTGACTGAAATATCAAACTAACAGACTGTATTAATCTGTGTATTTGTTGTTTTTTTCCATTTTCAACTGGCAGTCAAAAATCCCAAACTGAAATGGTGACTGGTTATTTTGTTATTTATTATTTTAATACAAAAAAGAAAAAAAAAGGCTCAAAATGCTTTATAGAATACAGGTGAAGTTTTGTTGAAAAACTATTTTATAAGAACATAGACATACAGTGCACATACCTAAAAATATGCACTACAAATCAATAATTTTTATCATTCTTTAACATAATATTCACAATGCCCTAACTACTATAGGTTTTCGATGGACAATTATAATGTGAGTGAGTGTTCATGTGCAAATTTGATGTCAGTTTTTGGTATTTCTAATAATTCCCATGGGAAGTGACGGCCAATAAGGCGTCATATGTGTTATGTTTCATATGTTGTTTACCATTCAGCACATCAGTGACTAATGCTTCCAGGAAATGTTTCCTCATATGATGATCTGTGTGTCATAATCTATCATTCATTCTTTCCATTTGCAATTGGCAATCAAAAGTTCAAAAATGAAAAGTTGACTGATTATTTTGTTATTTATGTATTATTTTAACAAAAAAAAGAAAAAAAGACTGTTTTTTAATTTAATTTTGTAGTTTCTGGAGTTGTGTTTATACTTTGGGGAAAAATGAGGCTTGGTGCTTTCAAAAAATGTGTGTATGCAATTGAGAAGAGCTGTAAATGAAGTGTGTGTGTGTGTGTGTGTGTGTGTGTGTGTGTGTGTGTGTGTGTGTGTGTGTGTGTGTGTGTGTGTGTGTGTGTGTGTGTGTGTGTGTGTGTGTGTGTGTGTGTGTGTGTGTAGCCACCATTGTGCTGAATGAGCTGAACTGGACGGAGGCGTTGGAGGACGTGTTTAAGAAGAACAGGGAGGACGACCCAACCCTCCTTTGGCAGTCCTTTGGCAGCGCTACTGGTCTCGCTCGTTACTACCCAGGTCAGAGAAAACACGCCTGTAGTTCCTCCTGTGATACGAGTGTGATCGTATCAGCAGCTGATTGTCATCCTGTTGATCTAAGCTACAGCAGGTGGCTTTTAATCATATTAAACATTAAACAGCCAGGGAAAATATCTAGCAGCTTTTCTTTTTTCTCACACCAGTGGGTAACCACCACCATTCGATAACCTCTATTACTCACTGGTCTGATTTGTACATGTGCAGCTACAGATAGTATCATCACTACCTTTAACAGCATAGCAGTTCCCCTGCTCATTTATTTCTATTCATGAGATTCTATGTCATCATTGACTCTAAATAGCTTCATGGGAAAAGTTTATGTTTAATATTCATGATTCTCATTGGCCCTGAGTTCATTCCCCTTTGTTCTTTGTTTTAAATATGGAGCAGGCTTCACACTCATTCATCCTCACTGATGGCCAACATATAGAACCCAGGGTTGCATGCTAAGCATCTCAGCTGTGTGTCTGATCTTATGTGCCAGCTGTTTACCTTCATGTAGAATTTTAGCTTGAGTGTAGAACATGTAATGTGACTGCTGCAAACATGGAGGATTCTACCGTAGATAAGCTGCTGTGTATGTGATCTAAGTTAGTTTATATCATTCAGAAATGTGCCCTTTTAAAATCTATATGTGTGTCTTAAATAGAACCAAAATATGAAGGTGCAGTGGGTCAGATTTAGGGGTGTGACGAGATCTTGTGTGACGAGTACTCGCGAGATGTGATTTGACGAGATTGCTCGTCGCGTTAAAATTCTGTCTCGCGAGATTTATCCACCCAGCAGCCAGAGTGACGGAAAACACGGGTATTACTATTGACGACGCCCCCGCCACTTTTAAATCGTTTGTTTGGCAGCATTTTGGGTTCCCGGCAGAAATGATAAATGGTAAGACACGGACAATATGCAGAGACTGTATGCAAACAATGCTGTACAGCGCGGCGTACGGCGCAGCGCATGCGTGGTGCTCCGCCGAGCCGTTCACTGAACTACTTTCCTCGAAGTGGGTGCGAGCCGTTCACTGATCCGTTTCCCTGTTAGTGGGTGCGAACCATTCACTGAACCAGTTGCCCGTAGGTCTGAGCCATTTAGTGAACGGCTTCCCGTGAAATAGTTCTGAACGAATCCACTGAATGACTTTAAGGGGAAGCCGTTCAGTGTACCTTTCGTTCTTGTACTGTCGATGTATGTGTCGTTTTTTTTTTTTTTTTTTTTTTTTTTTAAATTATATAGCTTTTTAAAACTCAAACATTTTACAGTAAAGGTTGGTTAAAAACAATAACAACTCAAAGTCACTTTACATTAAAAGCTAGTTAAAATTAGTTAAAAACAATAATACTGATATTATGAATAATAATAAAAAATATTGTTATAAGTATTACCCTTATTAAAATAACCAATGAATCAGAAAGCATTTTTGTTTATTATATTATATACATATACGCATACATATACACACACGCGCTCTGCACCCCCCCCCCCCCCCCCCCCCCCGTGCATGCTGAACGAAATGAACGGATCTTTTTACTGAACGATCTGAACTGAACTACTTCTTCTAAGTGAACGACAATTCCCATCACTACAACTCAGTTAAATAAAAGTCTGTTGTCCAGGCATTCATATAATTTGTAATTTAGTTTTCTTAAAATCTCGTCTCTTCCCGATCTCGTGAACCCAATCTCGGGTCTCGTCTCGTCCCGTGAGCTGAGCCTCTCGTCAAACGCCTAGTCAGATTAAGTAGCATCAAGTACAAATGTATGTTTTTTATGTTTAACCCTCTATTGCATCATGAAATATTACTTAGACATTCACTAGGAATATTTGTAAATTGCTGCTATATGGCAACAAATCTAGTCAGTCAGTCATCTTCTATACCTGCTTATTCCTCACTAGGGTCACATGGTCTGCTGGAACCAATCCCAGCACATTACAGGTGAGAGGCAGGATACACTGCTCACCAGTCTATCATGGGGCACACACACCATTCACTCACACACCATCTTTGGGTAATTTAGAGTCTCCAGTTAACCTCAGCATGTGTTTGGACTGTGGGAGGAAGCTGGAGAACCTGGAGAAAACCCACCAGACACAGAGAGAACATGAAACTCCACACAGAAAGGTCCCAGACCAAGAACCTTCTTGCTGTGAGGAAAACATTTCTACCCACTGTACCAACTGTTTGCCGCGCAAAAATCTATTATAGAAAAAACCCTACAACATCAAAATTGAATTAAACATTTTTGTTTGTTTTTTATTTGATTCTAAATAATAGACAACCTTTGGTTGTAAGACAGTAATGTTCACATGTCAAATGTCCATGAGCAAACAGGATATCCTGGTCATGTGACCTCATAAATTGTATGTCCTTCAAAATTAAAAGCCTCCTTTTCACACCTAGCTGTAAAAACACAGATTTTAAATTACAACTTTAGAAAAATGAAGATAAAGTAATTGTTGCCATTTGGCAACACTATGCAGTAGAGGGTTAATTAGTATATAATTCAATAAAATAATACTATTGTGTTTTATGACCTTAGAATTATTAGCTCTGCAAATGTTTCAACAGTAGTTTCCCAACCATATTGATTCGTTGATCAGGTTGTAGATGCCACAAAATTATAGACACTGTACCTTTAAGTATGAGGAGGTTATAATCAACATAATCTAATCTCCCCCTCAAGCATCTCCCTGGATGGATTCTCGCAAGACACCCAGTAAAATCGACCTGTATGATGTCCGCAGGAGGCCATGGTGAGAGAGCTTTCACTCATTCACTGCAAATTCACAAGTTAGAAACTTTGAAAAACCACAAGCTCAGGTTAACTCAGTGCTGGAACCATCTGTAGAGAAAAGATTCAGCTAAAGTTAAATATGAGCTGTACTCAGGGAGCAGGTTGATCTCTTTTCATTTATTTTAGTTATTTATGTCAGAACCAAAATACTAAAGTAGAGAATCAATATGTCCCCTCTGTGTTGGACAGAATTCAGTCTGAAATTTCTCATTTTTTATGTTCATGTTTATCATTTGTTTGTTTACTGTGTAGTTGTTGATTATATTTATGTAAGTGTTTACATTCAAACTGCTGACGTCAGAAAAAAAATGTGTCTGACATCATTGATGTGACTGCAGTGAAGACAATTCAGTGTTATTGTTTATTGGAATGTGTTGACAGTAGAATTATCAACAAAATGTGCACTTTGTTCAGAGTGGAGCAGATTGTGATGTAACAAAAACACAGTTCAACAAGAATTCAAACAGGAAACATAACAAATGAAAAAAGAAAGCTCAATTCATAGTGTGGAACAATTTCATAATTTTATTTACATTTGTGTATAATAATAAATATTGGAAACTTTTTTATTAATAGGATTCTATAATATATATATATATATGTGTATGTATATATATGTGTATATATATATATATATATATATATATATATATATATATATATATATATATATATATATATGTATATGTATATATATGTGTATATGTATATATATGTATATATGTATATATATATATATAATGTGTGTATATATATATATATATATATATATATATATATATATATATATATATATATATATACATGTATATGTATATATATGTGTATATGTATATATATGTATATATGTATATATATATATATATAATGTGTGTATATATATATATATATATATATATATATATATATATATATATATATATATATATATGTATATATGTGTGTGTGTGTGTGTGTGTGTGTGTGTTGTCTCAAAGTATATGATTGTAAGTCACTGACCAATCAGAACGTCTCCTCCTTCATTACCGTCCTGCAGGTACATCCAGGGAGCTGCCTCGCCCAAAGACATGCTGATCCTCGTAGACGCGTGAGTTTCTGGAGAACCTCATTGATCCGTAACCATCTCATATAATTTCCCCTGATTATTATCATAATAGAATTATCTACATAATAGAATATATTTCCCACGGCAGCAGAATCTATAATTAAAGCGAGTTCAATCTCACAGAACAACAATGAGCAGACAGATTTCAGTTAGATATGTTTGTGTTGTCTCTCAGGAGTGGGAGTGTGTCAGGTCTGACTCTCAAACTGATCAGGACCTCTGTCAGTGAGATGCTGGAAACACTGTCTGATGACGACTATGTCAACGTAGTTTATGTGAGTATTATCACTATTATTTTAATATAATTTATTATTAGTATTTTTATCGACCACTAATCTCCTCTACAGAGGCGAAAATTGATCCCTATTCATACAGTGGTGAACGCTTTGTCTCATACTAATATGAATATATAGAGTGATATCAGGTAAAATGGGCCATTTCAGGTTTGGGGGTCCCAGCCCCTCTGGAAATTACAGCCAATGACTACAAAGGATTTCAAACTGTTGATATAACTGTGACAGGAAACAGGTGATTTGCTTAGTTTATGGTTTCTAGGATGGATGAGCCAATACTTCAAATCTAGACTGTAGCAGAAATGTGCATGACAAGTAGCCTGTCATGACAAATCTAACTAAACCCATTTAACCTGATGAGATGGAACATTTCACGTTGTAGTGTTGATGTTGTAGTATTTGAGGTATCTGTAGTTTTTGTGGTGTTTGGTGTGTCTGTAGTTGTTGTGGTGTTTGGTGTGTCTGTAGTTTTTGTGGTGTTTGAGGTGTCCGTGGATGTTTGGGGTGTCTATAGGTGTTGTGGTGTTTGAGGTGTCCATGGATGTTTGGGGTGTCTATAGGTGTTGTGATGTTTGAGGTGTCCGTGGATGTTTGGGGTGTCTATAGGTGTTGTGGTGTTTGAGGTGTCTGTAGTCATGGTATTTGGAGGATATGGGTTGGTTGTGATTGAGACGTCTTGTTATGATGTCTGTGGATGTTTGGTGTCTATAGGTGTTAGATAGTAGTGATTGAGATGTCTGTATTGATTGTGTTTTGAGGCGTCTGTAGTTGTGTGTGAGAAGGTGAGAAGGTGAGCGACCCCAAATGTATACGCAAAAGCATAATAAAGAAGGAAAAACATATATAGGTCACACTGGAGTATAAGTTACATTTTTGAAGGAAATTTATTTTATAAATTTATTTCATATTAAGAGTTATTCTGATAACTATAGCATCAATAACATGATAAGAAGTTTACCAAAACCATCCGTGTCACTCCAAATATCCGCTAACCCCCCCGGATTAACTATGAAAAAAAACATGACTTACAGTCCGGAAAATACGGTACACTTTTCCAACTTGGTGTTGTGAGGTACCCACTGCTCGTCCTGCATTTCATCCAGTCACTGTTCAAGCCTCGAATTTTCATACATTCACATACACTCACACAATCACATTCACATTCATTCACCTGCACTCAGCTCTCTGTCTGGTTCTCTGTTCCTGTGCTCTTGTCCTGTCTCTGCAGTGGCGGTGTTTATAGAGCACGGGGCGGGGGGGCACACCCCATTATGCACAGGGGTGTGCTGATTTCTTAATGTCTGTATATGTGTGAATTGTGGTATAAACTGTATGTGTGAAGGATGAGAAAACGTGTGAATAAATATCCTAATGATGTCTGTATGAAAGTGTTAAGTGCTTTCTCCTTGTGATGATATTTTGAAACCATTGTGGTATTTGTTTCCCCTCCGTAATGGTTTGTCCCAATTAAGCCTAGTCAGGCAGCTGTATTTAAAGTAATTTAAAGTAATTACTAAAGTAATTAAAACCAGCCTGTTTGACAAATTTAAGTTCTGCTGGCTCCTGAAACCACTGTACCACCTTTTCTGGTTTTCTGGTCCCTCACATTGTGGTATTTGAGGTCAATGGTTTTGGTATTTCAGGTGTCTGTGGTTGTAGTGTTTAAGGTGTCTGTGTAGTTGTAGTGTTTGAGGTGTCTGTAGTTGTAGTGTTTGAGGGGTCTGTAGTTGTAGTGTTTGAGGTGTCTGTAGTTGTAGTGTTTGAGGTGTCTGTAGTTGTAGTGTTTGAGGTGTCTGTAGTTGTAGTGTTTGAGGGGTCTGTAGTTGTAGTGTTTGAGGTGTCTGTAGTTGTAGTGTTTGAGGGGTCTGTGTGGTTGTAGTGTTTGAGGGGTCTGTGTGGTTGTAGTGTTTGAGATGTCTGTAGTTGTAGTGTTTGAGGTGTCTGTAGTTGTAGTGTTTGAGGTGTCTGTAGTTGTAGTGTTTGAGGGGTCTGTGTGGTTGTAGTGTTTGAGGTGTCTGGTTGTAGTGTTTGAGGTGTCTGTAGTTGTAGTGTTTGAGGGGTCTGTGTGGTTGTAGTGTTTGAGGTGTCTGTGGTTGTAGTGTTTGAGGTGTCTGTGGTTGTAGTGTTTGAGGTGTCTGTAGTTATAGTGTTTGAGGTGTCTGTATTTATGGTGTTTAAGGTGTTTGTAGTTGTTTTTTAGGTGTTTGTGGATGTTTGAGGTGTCCATGGCTGTGCTGTCTGTGGGTGCATTTAAACAACCATACACATATAGTACAATCAAATGGATTTGAATGAAGACACAATAATAGACACTGTTTCTATATAGACATCACACACACAAACACACAAAGGCGCACACACACACAAACATAGAGATGGATGACAAGTAATGAAATATGGATTTCTCTCAGGTCTGCCACCCTGAAACATGCTTTAATGAAATACCCTCTGCTCTATTTGGTGAACAGGATTAAAACTCTGCACTACACCTCCTTACCCCTGTGACTGGTGTGTGTGTGTCTATTTGTCTATATTTATGTGTGTGTCTATGTGTGTACCTTTGTATATTTGTGTGTGTGTTACTGTTCCTGAATTTTTACTATCCCCGTCCACCAATTAGTTCCGTCACTCATCCCCGTCCACCTTTTTCATTCTCTGCCCATCTATTTGCTTCTCTCAATCAGGAAACTGCAGCAGGTGTAGATGTGTGTTTCTGTGGAGGAGTTTTATTGAGATGGGTCTTTATAGAGATAGAGATGCAGAAAGAGGAACACTCAGGTCTGGTTTCCTCTCTCTAGGGTCACTAGAACCTAGGACAAAAACAAATAGTTTTTTTCCATCTAATTTAAAGACAGTAAATATTTTCAGAATACCATCAACAGTTATTTATACGGAAATATTATTACCAAGTCTAAGTATTATTACTTGATTAAATTACAATCAGCTGGATTCATATTTAAATATTTAACTTATCATTTACAATGAATGTGCTCTTTGTGCTCATTGTCTCTTTAGTGATGCTTCCTGACTTCAGTAATATACCTGGTGACCAGAGTTATTATCAGCTGTCATCCTTTAATTCCCTCCATCCTGCCACCTCATGCATCAACAGTGCTGCTCAATTCCTTTCTCTACCACACCAAAACTCATTGTGCTCTCTCGCTCTCTGTTTTTTTTCTGTCATTGACTCAAACGGAGACACACATCACCCATGTATAGTATATGGCCCTGGTAACTTGACACTAAATCATTAATCTCCGATATTACCCATAAATCCTTCTTCATTAACAGTAGCCCAGGGACTAAGTTAGCATTTGGTCATGGAAGATGCCCCCATTCTTCTTCAGCAACTGTGGCAGAGCAGTGCTGATCTCTCTTCCTTCCCCTTCTTCATTTCTTTCCCAATCTGTCCTCATCCTCTGTGCTTGTTCTCACCCTGTTTATGTTCTTTTTCTTTCCCTCAACCTCTCTCCTCTTCTGGCCCTCCATCACTTTTATCCAGCCTGCTCAGCCATGTTAGCCGTTGTCAGTGCTGTTAGCCGGTGTCAGTCCAGCAGGCGAGTCGGGGCACCAAGCCGGAGCAGCAGAGTGTCCGGGGGGATTAGGGCTGGAAGATTAGCCTTCTGTCCAGTGTCACCACTAATCCATTCTGAAGGCCTGGACCATCACACACATGCACACACACTCACAAATGGACACAAGAGCTGGTGTAATAGGATCCCAAGGGAACAGTGGTATTTATAGAAGACGCTTACATTGCAACTTGTGTTTCTTAATAATTATAAATGTTATTTCTTTATTTTTCCACATTTATTCATTCATTGGTTTATTTGGTTAATTGGACCCCATTATTGCTACCAAGGTGAAACTATTTTTCCTGGGATTTGTACATAGAAAAACACAACACTGACATACATGAACACTTAAAGGGCCCTATTTTACATTTTTCGAGTTTAATATTTTAAAAATGTTGTTTTTGAGATCTAAAAGCAGCTAGTTAGAACTGTAGCAACAAAGCAGTCTCTGTAGTCTGATTCTGAAAAACCCTGTTCCCCTCCCCTCCATGTTCTCTGCATTCAACCTGGATGAACACGGAAGAACTACACATGCAGCACAAGCTAGTGTAAACCTTTTAATTGCACCTGACCATATTACACAATAATAGTCAAGATGAGACAACCCAGTGATTGTATAACCTGTCAGATTGAGTTATCAGTCAGGGAATAAGTACACCTCTTGATGACAGACACCTCTATTTTATTTTTCAATACGGAGATTAAATTAAGATTCATTCATTGAGTGAGAACGCATTCAAATTACTTATACACTGTAGAACTCCCAGAATACATCATCATTCTTCTTTAACTCAAAAGGGGACCCAGGCAGGTACCCTGAGGGACTCCACACTCTAACTACCATTCAACACATACTGCCTCTGTCAGTCAAGTCAATTTTCATTCAGCTGAAGTTAAGGAAGACATCACCAACACCTTTCTTTTTTAATGTTTTGTGTTTTTTGTGTTTGTGTCTGTGTATGGTGTGTTTGTGTGTGTTTATTGTGTTAGTGTCCATGTGTTGTGTGTGTTGTGTGTTTATTGTGAATGTACAGCAGGGAGAGGAACATGCTTCATTTCACTGAAGCACAGTTAAGAAAGTTAGAAATGTTTATTGTTATTATAAAAAGTATCAGGAAAACACATCACGCATGTGAGCTGCAACTCAGGTAAAAACCAACATAATGGTGTTGCTATTGAGAGGTATTTTCTGAAAGGTGCAAAGCTCTTTACATGTCCATCTTCACAGACAAACCTGAAACTCACAATCAAGCCTATTGACAATGAAAGAATTACATTTTTGAGAGACTAGAGTTTCCCCAAGTTTGCTGTGAGCAGGAAGCTTACTGGTCTGATCTACAGTGAGGATGCTCCTATTGTTCCTAGACATCTGATTCCAGAACTTTCCATGCCGCAGGCAGAACACTTCTTCAGGCTAAGATTAAAATGTGCCATATCGGCTCAGCTATGTACAGGATGTATGTTGGATTTTATTGAACCGCATTTCATTTCATCCCAGTGAATCATGTATGGTTTCATTTCCTCATGGAACCACGGGCCAAGGCGTTTCTATTGTGAATTTCTCATTATATTATATCTAAAGCTTTCACTGTACAGTCCTCTCTGTCCCACTGTTGACTTTTTTATATGATTAATATATTTTTCTTTAGAAAAGGATCCATACGGTCAGTTTTATAGACACTATATTGGGATAATTAAAACCACCATGTGGTCATGACCTTATAAATGTGTAAACATGATCAATGCATGTGGCAAATATGACACCGACATGTTAAAACACATATGCTCATTACAAAAGCCGTCAGTGTTTAGTTTATCTCTCTATCTACATCTTTGTGAATAACAGCACACATATCCAGGAGTATAAAGTAACTAAGTATAGTTATAGCAGTACAGCTATATTATAATTGTTTAAATGTCTAAACACATGATGCACTTATATATTATGATGCAGTACTACAGTATTATTAGTAATCTACCCAAAGTATCTAAAATTGATGAACTACTACAATACATTTCTCTCTTGTGTTTATTAGTGAATAAACCAAACAATATAATATATTACAATATCATAACAGTCTGTATAACTAGTGCTTTTACTTTTTATATTTCACATATATTTTGCTGAAAGTACTTTTACTACTTTTACTTGTAGAGTATTTTTAGACAACAGTATTTCTACTTTTACTTGAGCAAAGAATCTAAGTACTTCTTTCATCACTGTTTATATCATAAGTTTGTTGTACATCAAAGCGTTAATACTCTATAATCATGTTGACACATTATGTAGCTCATTATTTTCTATAGGAGAGGCACCCGCCTCACTTTCCTTCTGCATTCATACTTTTTGTCTCCTTCTCTCACTTTCTGCTTCGCAACCTCCCACATTCCTGTCTCACCTCACACACTTGTTCTTTTAATAGATTATGTGATAAAAGATCCCTGTCTGCACTCTGTGGGCAATCATGTGCACGTCTGTATGTGTGTGTCTGTGTGTGTGTGTGTATGTGTGTGTTTAAGTGCTGTTGTCTTGACTCAGTCTTTTTGTCAAACCACAGCCATTGTGATATTGCCTCTCAGTCCAAAAGAGATGTGTATGTCTGTGTATTGTAAATTTGAAGGTATTTCAAGGCCATTGAACTCATTGGAAACACACATATACCTTAACAGGAATGCACACACACATAGTATGGTGTCTTTTTTGTGTCCCGGCTTGTCTGTGTAGATTAGTGTCTTCAGCCTCCCCAATCAATGCGTCTCAGAGGCACATTAATTAGTTGAGATCAATTTGTTTTAGAAAAGCTCTGTAATATAATAGATGTGCAGGTATATTACGCTGCTGTCCCACATACACAAATATAGTTTTTATTCCACCAGTTATTCTAAAAGCTCTTTGAATAAAACATGGACATCAGTATGACTTGAAGCACAAGTCGGTACAAAATGAGACAGACTTTTAGTGTTGGGTGGGGTGTGTGCATGTGTGTGCATGAAATGAGGAGGTCTCACCTTTAAAAAAAGAAGGTGTTGCTGTCTAACCTCATTTGTATATAGCAGAATCTTGTTTCCATGGGTACCGAATTGTTGAGCTCCGAGGATGTGAAGCAATTAGAGGGGCTTGATGAATGTGTCTGTTTACCACAGCCTGATACCAGCCAAGGCCAGGTGGGAATGTGTGTGCGTGTGTGTATGTGTGTGTGCATGTGCTCTGCATTTGTTATTAACATATGCTTAGATGTTTTAATTATATGAATCATTTGTAAGCCATAACTCTGTGCCCCTGTTTATCAGTTTAACACCAGGGTGAAGAAGACGGCTTGTTTTGAACATCTGGTACAAGCCAACGTGAGGAACAAGAAACTGCTGAAGGATGCTGTGCAGAACATCACAGCCAAAGGAATCACCAACTACACAAAAGGCTTTGAGTTTGCATTTGAGCAGCTTTCTGCAGTAAGATTCTGCACTTTCCTATTTTTGTACATGGAAAAAAAAACGTGTAATGTCTCACTGAGAGAAACTCAGAGAACAAGAAGCTCAAAACAAGGTTTAAATGAATGCTACCTGCATGACCAGTCTCTCATCTGCAACACGCTGTCTCTTACTGCCACCTACTGGACAAGTGTTTTTCCTCTACTCTGTTACTAACGTCTCTAAATGTCATAAACTCTGAATATAATTATAGTAAGTAATAATCAAAGGTGGACAAGGTACTCAGATACTTTATTGGAGTAAAAGTAGAAATAGCTTCAGCTAAAAATACTCAGTTACAAGTAAAATCTCTGAATTGAAAACATTACTCAAGTAAAAATCATCAGCAAAATGTAGTGAAAGTATTATGCAGACTGTTTTTTTTTTAAATATGACAGTATTTTATTATTTTAGTTTATCAATATGGAGCCAACTTAATATACTTTCTGTAGTAAAAGGGCTGCATAATAATTAGTCACCCCTTTCATACAAAGTGCAAATATAAAAAGAAAAGAAACAATTTAATAGAAAATGGGTAATAAAGTAGTTAAGTATAAAACAGCACTACATGGAAATATTCAAAATGCAATACCTCAAAACTGTATTCAAGTACAGTACCTGTGTAAATGTACTAGTTACTTTCCACCACTGTACCTGCTCAAGGTGTCTGGTGCGCCACGGAAAGTTGGACTCAAAAGCACGACTCAAAAACAGTTGAGGGTTTTAGACGACTCTTAGTTTACTTGCCAGTAGTTAGGCAGACAAGGCAAACAAATACAAAACAGGCTAAGCAAAGGCAGAGGTCAGCAGACAGAAAAAATCCCCAAAACAATGAGAATCCAATCACAAGCAATAACAAAAGTCTGGGATGTAAGGCACTAAGGTACAAGCCAAACTGGCACAGAGAGGAGGGAAAACACAGACTAAATACACAAGAGAGGGAGTGGTAACGAGACACAGGTGAAACCAATGAGGGCGGGGCAGATGATCAAACTGGAGGGAAAAACAAGGAACAGGAAGTGGGGTGGTCTGAAATGAGAGGAGAGGTCTGCATCACAATAAAACAGGAAACATGAATCATAAAATGAAGAAAAAATAAAACACATGACCTTAAGGAAACTGACGAGATGTGTCACATGGTCAGAATTCTGAAAGATGCTTATTTAGAGTTGATAAGACTCACTAAAGAAAAAAGGCTCATTCATGTTAAACAGATTTAATCTCTGGAACTTGAATGTGTTTCAAAAGTTTCCTGCCAGGCTGCCGATTAAATTATGTGCAATATTTACTTTTTGAGCTGATGCTGGCATGAAAGGAAACCAAAACGACATATTCACTGAGGACAATGCATATGCACAGATTTCATGGAATTCTGCTGTGAATATTATTTTGAGATATGAACCAAGATATTTGTTTAACTGATGATGAGCTCTATGTACTGCAGTTTATAAAAACAATATTTTGGACGGACCAGAAGATTGACTACAATATCTAACTGAAAAAAATCAGAAAATATAAGATTAATTATGATAATAAGAATGTTTGTTTTTTTATCTCATATTTTTGACTTTGTATATATTTTTTTCAATGTTATCAAGTCTTCCTAAAACAAGATTCATTTGACCGAATTCATGTAAAAAACAGAACTATCTGCCAATGAAATAAGATAATTCATGATATTTCTACCCAAGAGAATATTGTCAATATTGGAGTAATTGTAACAAAAAGAAGATACATGTGGTGATACATGTTTTTATGGGTTCTCTTTGTTTAGACTAATGTGAGCAGAGCAAACTGCAATAAGATTATTATGCTGTTTACTGATGGAGGAGAAGAAAGAGCTCAGTCCATACTGGAGAAATACAATGCTGACAAAAAGGTACAAAACACAACACACACACTATTCTGTGTGAACAGAATTGCTTGCTTTTATCTTTATACAATTTGCTTCCATTGAAGATTTTTATGAGACTCAGCTTTTTTGGAGGCTCCCTCTGGGTTGGAACTTCCATGGTGCATATCCTCCAAATGTTTATGCAGATGGAAGGCACATTTTTTTGTATTTTGTGTGAAACAAAGACACACACACACACACACACACACACACACACACACACACACACACACACACACACACACACACACACATAAAGACTCACAAGCTGATTATGATTAATTTTAGATATGCTGACAGTATCATAATACGTTGATGGTTTAAACAAATATTAAGAAAATATTATATGTATTATTTCACATTACTGGTGGTTTAATTCACTTAATGATCCCATATTTAACACTGTTCCTTTGTTTTATGTGAAGTTGTAATGTCTCTAATAAGATATAGTTGTGGTTTAAAGAACCAAAAACATCTCAATACAGTAGACTTTTACATCCCCTCTCTGAAGAGTCTCTCTGCAGCTCTAAAGAACAGGTCGTTTAGAGTCGATCATTAATAGTAATGAGTTTCTCCTCTGATTAGCTGATTCGAATGGCTGTGAATGGTTGGAGTGATAACTGTAACGTTGTGACATCACAACTTCGTAGACGTTAGATGGTTTTGAGGGTCAATATCTGAATACAATTGTAGATTGGGAATTTTGAAACGTGACATTATGTAATAGAGAGACCTCCTTATAACCAAACATATTAGCATTTACCTTTCCTACACTATGTGTAGTGGAGTGTTTAAACCTTTTATTGGTGATGAGACAATCATTAATATTATGAAATGAGAAAAAAACATGCTTCCATTATGCTTCCAGAATCATATGAATCTTTATCTCACAAATAGATATTGTTGAATATGTTTTCCTGTTCCAGGTGAGGATCTTCACCTTTTCAGTTGGACAACACAACTATGATAAAGGACCTATTCAGTGGATGGCCTGCTCCAACAAAGGTGGACAACACACACACACTACAACACAACACACACGCTATAACACACTACAATGGGCACACACACACTATAACTCACTACAATGGACACACACTATAACAAGCTACAACGCTACATACACTACAACACAACACACACTTTAAAACACTACAATACACGCTATAACACACTACAACGCAGACACACACTATAACACACTACAATACAACACACACACACTAACACAAAACATAGTATAAAACACTACAACACAACATACTATAACACACTGCAATACAACACACATAACACACTACAGCACAATACACACTGTAACACACTACAATACAACATACACTATAACATACTACAACACAACACACACAGACACTACAACACAAAACACACACACTACACAGCAACACAACATACGATAACACACTACAACACAACACAACATACGATAACAAACTAAAACACAACACACATTATAACACACTACAACACAACACACACTATAACACACTACTTCTTGGTTCCTTCCAGTGCAGACACATTTCTGCTTTGCTCTTGCCTCTGCTGCATCTTTCCGTTTATTTCTTTTCTCTTTGGGAGATAACAAGCATTGCTCCTCAATACCTATTAATCATCTGGACTACTGTTTTTTGTCGATACAGTTGGCTACAGTTACTTTTTGACATTTTTACGACCTCCTCATTGAGTGTGACCTATCAGCAGCACAAGCCTGCACATAGTGACTAAGACCGAGGAGCTCTGCTCGCTAAAGCTAATTAACAGCAAGATGCCTCCCTTCACCGATGTTGACTACTACAAACTCCTCCAGACGATAGATGTACTGGAGTTCAGCAGCAGTTTGAAGTGAACTTGGAGGTAAATGGTCAATATGGGAATAAAATGACGATGACCTAAAACAGTGGACTGGAGCAGTCTAAAAGTCAGCTAATTAGCACCACAAAGACATAGGAGCCAGCCAGAAGTCTTCCTGGAACTCTTGTGTTGCAAAGCCAAGGCATAAAACATGTAAAGATGAACCACTTCCGTCCGCTATGGGAAGAGAGTTAACAGGCAGAATCAAGCACGCTGAGACTCTGGATGAAGCTGAGTGGCCTGCACTACTGTTGCATAGGAGTGAATCTTAAACGCCAATACTAAGGAGAAAACATCCTTTGACTGTGGCTATGATAAAAAGTGAGAGCAAACCAGCCCAAAATACAGGGATTCTACTAGAGAACAGATTTGGTCCACTTTTCCAAGACCCAAGCTCCCCGAAAGAAAGTGCACCAGGAAAAGGTATGAGACTAAATCACATCATGAAAGGCTGTAGAAAGAAAGCACCTCAAACTCTGATAATTGGTGATGGACTTGTGAGTGAAATAAAAAGTACTTAATAAGTAGTTATTTCATTAACATGGTATCTTATATCTTGTCTCATTTTATCTGAGGTTGAGTCGCGTTGGCCAGCGAAAGAAGCCAAAACTTCCCTCTCCCCAGCCACTTCATCTAAGGGAGAGCCTAGCCATCCTGCGAAGGAAACCCATTTGGGCCACTTGTATTTGCAATCTTCTCCTTTCGGTCACTATCCAAGCTCGTGACCATAGGTGAGGGGAGGATCGTAAATGGCTCATAAATGGAGAACTTCACCTTTGAGCTCAACTTCTACTTCACCACAACACACTGATGCAGAGCCTGCATTACTGCAAACACTGCACCGGTCCGCCGGTCAATCTCCCTCTCCATCCTCCCCTCACTTGTGAATAAGATCCCAAGATACTACTTTGAACTCCTCCACTTGAGGCAGGATCTCATCCCTGACCCGGAGGCTGCACTCTACCTTTTTCTGGCTAAGAACCATGGCCTCAGACTCAGAGGTGCTGATTTTCATCCCAGCAATAGCTGAAGGTCACCATCTGATGAAGCCAACAGGAGCAGGACCAGCAGCGACCCAATCTTGAGGCCACCAAACTGCAGTTCCTCAATGCCCTGGCTGCACCTAGACATTCTGTCCATAAAGGTTATGAACAGAATCAGTGACAAAGGGCAGCCCTGGCAGAGCCCACCAGGCTCTGGCACCAGGCCTACAGGGAGCGAATGGCCCATCTCAGCAGGTCAGGAACCCCATACTCCCACAGGACTCCCAGAGGGACAGAGTTGAATTCCTTGTCCAAATCCACAAAGCACATATAGTTTGCCCAGTTGGACAAACTCCCATGCACCCTCTATAACTGCGTTAAGGGTATAGAACTGGTTCACAGTTTCACAACCAGGCCAAAAACTACACTGCTCCTCCTAAATCTGAGGTTTGACTATCTTGGGGACTCTCCTCTCCAGGACCCCCTGAATAGACCTTCTAGGGAGACTGAGGAGTGTGATCCACCTGTAGTTGAAGGGCAACCTTTGGTCCCCCTTCTGAAAAGGGGAACCACCAACCCTGTCAGCCAGTCCAGAGGTACTGCTCCTGATGTCCATGCTAGGCAGAGTCGTGTCAACCAAGGCAGCCCCACAACTCTGGCAGATCTCATCCACCTCTGGGGCCTTGCCACAGAGGAGCTTTTTCTCTACCTAGGAGATCTCAGCCCCAGGGATAGGCAAGCCATCAACTGGTCCCCCAAATTCTACCTCTTCAGCTGGATTGATGAGGTCTTTCTCCCCACCAATCGAAAATGTAGCATGCCACCCAAGTGTTGAGAGTGCACTACTTCTGCATTCATAGATGCCAGAAGGTGGTCCAGAACCTCAAAGCTGTTCAAAAGTCATTTTCCATGGCCTCACAGAACTCCTCCTATGCTAGGGTTTTGCCTCCACAACCGCCAAAGCTGCGCTCCGCTTGGTACGTTGATACTTGTGAACTGCTTTGGGAGTCCTGCAGGATAAATAGGTCCTGTAGGTCTCCTTCTTCAGCTAGACGGTATTCCTTACTGCCAGTGTCCACCAGCCAGTTTGGGAACTGCTTCCATGACAGGCACCGACCACCTTACGGCCACATCTCCAGTCAGCCGCTAAGACAATGGAGGCACAGAACAAGGTCCACTTGTCCACTTGGAGTCAATGTCCCCCACCTCCCCTGAGACGTAGATGAAGCTCTCCCGGAGGTGCGAGTTAAGCTCTTTCTGACGGGAGATTCAGCCAGATGTTCCCAGCGAACCCCCACAGAACGTTTGGGTCTGCCAGGTCTAACCGTCATCCTCCCCCACTCTGAACTTTCGTTCAGCCCCCGACAACATAGCTCCTGGGATCACTGGAACATGCAAACCACTCCACCGTGGTAAAGCTACAAACTTGTCTAATTTTGTCTGTCAAACACAAACAGCCCCTGCCAAGAACAAGAGGCAAGACGTTCCAAAACACCATAAAATGGAGCATTAGTGCACCTCAGATAAAGGCCAACTTTGATATCCAGCTGACCCAGAGAGAGGAGGCTCCCAAAACCTCAACAGGAGGAGTCTGGGAGACACCCAGCCACAACTCTTTATAGATTCCCTACTCCTGAATTCATGGACAGGATGAATGACCTTGTTGATACTGGAACTCAACTCTCACGATCTCAAAAACACATATTTCCCCCCCTTATCATCCAGCCCCTCCCATTCCACCATGGAGGAAAGAAACATAAACAAAAAGTCACAGATCCCCCCAAACCTCCTTTGAAAGATGTTGTCTGTGAATATCTCTGTTCTCGGTCCAGACTTCAATGTTAACAGTGATAGCAATAGTGTTACCCAGAAAAAGTCAGGAGTCTATGGAGTTCAGAAAGCTTTCACAATCCCTGTTTTGACAAATAACAGAAGACTGGTTAATCTGAAAGTAAACACATAGGGTTCATTTAAATCTGACTATTTGTGAAGTATAGCATGTCAACCTCGAAACATCAGTGTCTCCTCATCTTCCACAGTCAGCAGAGGAAAATTGTGAACCACTGATCTTGGCTGTACTAAATATTTGGGCCTTAGGAGGAAAACTTTTTTTTTTTTTAATGATTTCATGATTCAACAACACAACCTTGATTTTACGTTTTTAACTGAAACATGGTTAGACCAAGATAACAGTGCATCTGTCCTCATTGAGTGAAGGTGGCGGTGGGATAGGGGTTAGCACTGTTGCCTCACAGCAAGAAGGTCGCAGGTTCAAGACCTCCTTGATCCTGGGTCTGGGACCTTTCTGTGTGGAGTTTGCATGTTCTCCCTGTGTCTGTGTGGGTTTTCACCAGGTACTCCGGCTTCCTCCCACAGTCCAAAAACATGCTGAGGTTAATTGGCAACTCTAAATTGCCCGTGTGAGTGAATGGTGTGTGTGCCCCACGGTAGGCTGCCGACCATCTGGGGTGTATCCCTGCCTGTCGCCATAATGCGCTGTGATTGGCTCCAGTAGACCATGTAACCTTAATGAGGAATAAGCGTGTATAGAAGATGACTGACTGATTTTGACTACTGTTGGTGATTTGTGGAAAATGCCCAGGACAGTAGTGCTAAAGAAATTTGTTGTGTCTTTGAAAATGATGGATTGATTCAACATGTGATGGAACCAACACATATCAAAGGTCAAAGGTTTAAACATTTTTAAGGTTGAGGTGATGTCAGACTGTCTAAATCCTCCTATGTGTTCTTTAAGACTTTCTCCACACACAGAAGTTTTCAAACAGAGGTAATCTCAAAACCCTACATCACTAATAACACTAGACAAGTGTTTATCCAGGTTTTCTCTCTCACAACTGCCCTCCCTTGTATTGAGTAAATGAACTTGTGGACAACTTCAACACTAAAGTTACAAATCTTATTGATGTCATTGTGCTGGTGAAAGTGAAGGTGATCTCTGGTAAGAAGAGATCTCCATGGAGAAATGACACGTTGGTCAGAATCTGTAAAAGAGAGTGCTGGAAAGCTGACCGTAGGTAGCAAAAAACTAATGTCCAGATTCATTATGACATATATGAAGAGAAACGTCACCTTCATAATCTGAAATTGGGAAATGCAGTCCTTTTTCCCTGACATCATCTCTAAAAACAAAAATTATGTGTGTCCTGTTTGCCACTGTTGATAGGCTAACAAACCTGTACCTTCCGTACCGTATCAGTAACCCCTGAACTTCTATCCACTAGGGCCTGTAATGAGTTTGCCTCCTTCTTCACTGACAAAATTCTAAAAGTTAGACAAGCAGTCACCACCTCCATGCCGAGTACAGGCTATGTGTTGCCCCAGTGTAAATTAAAAATCAATTGTGATATGACAAAATTGAATCAATCATAAAAATCCTGGAGGAAATTATACATCTGAAATCCTCCTCCAGCTGTGGATATTTTGTGAAATGCTTCTTTAAGAAGTTTCCAACTGCATGGCGTCAGATCTCCTGCACACTGTAAACACATCTTTTGCCACACTACAACATAACACACAACACCACAACAGACACACACAAACTATACCACACTACAACAAACACTATAACACAACACACACACACTATAACACAATACAACACAACAAACTGTAACACTATAGCACAACACAAACTATAACACACTACAACAAATACTATACCACACTACAACACAACACAATATAACACACACACTATAACAACACAACACAGACTACAACACACACATACTATAACACACTACAAGACAACACATTATAACACACACACTATAACAACATAGCACAGACTACAACACACATACTATAACACACTACAAGGCACATGGACTATAGCGCAACATACACCATAACACACACTATTACACACACAACACAACACACACACATTATATAACACACAACACACCGCACACCATAATACAACAAACTCTACACAGCAAAATTATTGATAAGTTTATAAATTAATTGGGGAAAAATCAAATTGTGCTGTGATATGTAGATCTATGAGATCTGAACGTGTAATGGTAATGATATTTTGAATATCTATAAAAAAAAAAAAAACCTTGTGCCATTCCCAAGCTGTACCAGAAAGCTGAGGTTGATCTGACAAACAGTCAAAGATATATATGTATAAATATATAAAGATATATGCGAGCCACTGGCGCTCCTTGCTTTATAGATCGATATTTGCAGTTTAGTGGTAGATTAGTGAACAGTGCCACCCTGTGGTTAAGCTCTTTATTTTTACCATGGTATGGAAAGTGATGGGTTATAGATGTCTAGTGTAATGACTGGAATGTTTTTTATTAAGTTATTTTTAAACTTACATCTTAAAATAAAGTATTTATTAAAACTATATATATTTTATTTGAAATAAAATGTTTGTTTTTTTCACTCCTGCTTACGGTAACAGGTTAAGTAACATTGAATACAGCTTGAAATGGCAGTAGGTATAAATGGGCATGAACAACTGTATTGAAACATACTATTACTGTACTAGTACTAGTACTGAAATTAACTTGAGGATTCTTGTATATACCTTGCTACAACACAACATACATTACAACACAGCACAAATCATAGCACACTGCTGCAGCCTCCCGGTGGAGCTGCTTCATATTCTCCTACAGCTGTTTTCTGTCACCTTCTAAAAGTTTTATCTCTGATAATTCACCCAGGTTACTTCTATGAGATTCCATCCATAGGAGCCATCAGAATAAACACACAGGTGATGTTGAAACTTTTTTTTTTCATAAAGTAGTTAGGGGGATGCATTTTGTCTACATGTTGTTGTTTGTTATTTAGGAGTACCTAGACGTCCTGGGAAGACCCATGGTTCTGGCAGACAAGCAGGCTAAACAAGTCCAGTGGACTAATGTGTACCTGGATGCTCTGGTATGACGTTTGTGTGTCCTGTAATAATCCACTGTTCGTTTTATCCTTATTTAAAGATGTTTGCTTGTGCCTCATTTAGGAACTGGGTTTGGTCTTCACTGGAACACTTCCTGTCTTCAATAAAACCAAAACCAAAGACGACCGGAACGGCGAGGTGCAGTGACTGATGCATGGACACAGGATGCGTGTGGATGAATACATCTCTCTCTCTCTCTCTCTCTCTATATATATATATATATATATATATATATATATGTGTGTGTATATATATATATATATATATATGTATATATGTGTGTGTGTATATATATATGTATGTGTATATATATTATGTATGTATGTATGTATATATATATATTTTTTTCTTTATCTCTTCTCACATGTTGTGTCTCTCAGCACCAGAATCAGCTGATTCTTGGCGTGATGGGGATTGACGTGTCTCTGGCTGACATTAAGAAGCTCACGCCACGTTTCACTGTGAGTTTAAGACCAAGATGTGATCACATGTACAAACACATGTATTCAAACAAAGGGTATGATGCAGATAGGTTCCTAAGGAGCAAGTAGTGAATGATGGGACTCAACTAGAAACACACTTCTTTTTTAATGTGTCTATAAAATCATGCACAAATGAAAAAGTCCTTCATCATTAAAGGATGAGTTTGGAATTTTCAACATGGACCAATTATCTTAACTTTGAATGTCTGCTGCAGTGATCTGAGTAGAACTTTCTAATTAGCAGTAGCTCACTCAGTGCTGCTATAACACAGAGGTGGTCAGGGCATTGTTGCCCTGCTGCATTTGTCCTCTAGAAGTGTTTTTTCTGCCTGACTCTCAGTGAAATGAGCAATGAGATCTGCCGATCACACCCCACAGGCTGCTGAGAAAAATGAAGCGTGAGTTGAGATAGTTGAGTTGAACCAGATCTCATACTCTGGTTCCAATCACTTTGACCTGATCAGGCCAATCAGTCTGACCTGATCACATTAACCTGATCAGGCTGATCGGAGTGGTATGAAATTGTCATGAGGAAGTCAGGGAGCACATTTATCCTGAAAATCAAACTTGTTAGGTTTTGCTCTCAGTTTCTCTACTCATTTTAAAGAGAGAAAGCAGTGCTTTTCCGACCGAGAGCAGCAGCAGTGAAACGAGCTACAGAATGAATGAAGAGAGTAAACAATGGTAGTGAGAAAGCTGCTGAGTGACAGAAATGAAACTTATTCTCAGATTTTCAGCCATTGTGTAGGTTACTACACACACATGCACACTCACTCTAGTTCAACCGACCTACAAGGCCAGGAACGCCCAAATAATAAACTTCTACGATGAAGTACATATTTCAACATCCTATCCTGCTTAGCTTCTTGTCGTGGCCTCACTCCATGTCGTTACACAACTTAACCAAACACAAATGTACAAAAATTACATTTTACATACCTGTGGATCCAAACACACAATACAAGAGTTGTTAGCTCATGCTACTGCTGCTCAAAAGGTTGATTCTCTGCACATACACAGAGCAAAGCAGAGCAGAAACTATTTGCTTGGACCCACTGGTGTTGGAGCACCACCTATTGGCAAAAAGTGGTAATGCTTTTTGCAAAACTGTTCATAAAGATTCAAATAAAAGTTCAGATATTAAAATGAAAAAGAGGGGGTGTCTGTTAATGTGATAACTATATGTGGACCCACTACCTGTACACAAAGTCTGTGGAGACACGAGTTGTAAAGTCAGCAGTGTGAAGTATGAATAGGTAAATTGTAAAGGATGAACAGCAACCATGCTCTGCAGCCGCGTTGTTTACAGGTCACGTGCCGCCTAATCCCAAGCAGTCGAATTTAAAATCCAGATTCAAAATGATGACATTCTCCTTTAATTCTTGACCATTTGTCAGGTGGTTTACTCTCACTGCCTTCACTTCTTACTCTGTAGTGAGCTATACTGACATCACATGGTTTTTTGGAGGTGAAGATTGAATTTCTGCTCTGTCTGTGCATCAGATCGGACCAAACGGATACTACTTCGCCATTGATCCCAACGGATATGTCCTGCTGCACCCTAACCTCCAGCCCAAGGTACAAGCATCTGGGCCCATGCATCACTTCATGTGGCTCAGCACGTCCACATCTCAAAATGTTCTGTTATATTCTGACTTCTCCACAGTTACACAATAACAGCCACTCTCAGTGAGTGATATACAGGCCAGCAGATGGTGTACACTCTTTTCAATGTTCTTCATCAGTCTTGGAGTCATCCCTAAGTATCAGTGTGTATATATATATATATATATATATATATATATATATATATATATATATATATATATATATACACACAATGAACATTTCTCTATAATTTTTTATCTAGAAAAGGATCCGTAGCAGGAAGCTTAGGCTCAATAATAAGTATGCTGTCACTTTTCATGAGGTGAGAACATGTAAAGGTAGCCTTCTGTAGAGTCCACCTAGTTCCTAACAGTAGTCGTGTAGAGTTTTATAATGTAGTGCCATAAATATCACTTCAAAATGATTCTATTTTTTCAGTGGAATTCATGGTCCTAGAGCAGTGAGTTAGACCTGTAGCAGCAATACAGTCACTTTCTCACACACTCACTGCCCCCCTCCCCCTTCCTGTTGACACACCCACTATGTTGTGATTGGCTGATCTCTGTCTAAAATACCCCACCCCTCAGAGAGCTGGTGTCATCCAGAGACAAAAGAAATCAAGTGCAAACACTTCTGAAGGATCCAGGGCTAATATTATCTCACACACGCAGACAGTCAGTTTAAGACATCCCAAATGTGTCTTTGTGTGTGTGTGCGTGTGTGTGTGTGTGTGTGTGTGTGTGTGTGTGTGACCCTGGGTCTCTTCTCTCTTTCACAGCAGTAGATGTGTCTGTATTGGATTATGTTTGTTGCTGTGCTGTTTATTTTTTGTTTCTCAGTGACCTACAGTCTTCTCTCACTTCTCTCACTCTATCATCTTTACTTTTTAACCTCCATGTTCCCTTCTTCTCTGTCTTTGTTTCTCTATTGTCACTGTTCCCATTTTCCTTTGTTGTTGTGTATGTTTGATGTTTTAATGTGTGTCACCCAGTGTTGATCTTTTCATTTTTTTCTTTTTCTCATTTTCATGTGATACACTGGCTTCCTCTACTGCTTCTATTTCATTTCCATTATCATCAAATGTAAGAAATTCATTTTATGCCACCTGATTGTTTTTTATTTTTTTCTTCATCTGTTTACTGATTATTCTATTGACAAATCATTTCATTAAGAATACATTGTCTTTCTCCTCATTCATTTGGTTTTCAGACACAAAAAGAAGAAATGTCATACCTCACGTTATATATTACATCATATCACACCATATATCACATCATCATGATTCTGTATTGATTCATTGTTTCATTAGGAATTCCTGCCTCATTTTTGTATTTTTCCTCCATTCATTTGGTTTTCAGACACAAAAACACTTTATATCAAATCTAATTCACAGATATGTTGTCAAAATGCTGCCATATGTTAACTTCCATTATTTATGTGCTGGATTTCATAGAAAATGATTGGCATTAAATTTAATACAAAAGAACACAGAGGACCAATTTATTAATGTCTGTCCAGTGGCAGATCATTTTGCTTATTTCATTTTTTTCTTGATTTTGGCCAATTTAATCATGTTTTATTCAAATGTGAATTTGTATCATAATGTTGTTTTACCACTTACAAGATATTTATATAAATCTAAAAAAAAATACAAAAGATATTTTATATATAAATCTATACTACTATTATTTTTGGTTCTTAAAACTACAAATTTATTGTGCTAATGACTCACAACTGCACATAAGTAAAGTGTAAAATATGAACCTTTATATGAGCAGAAGTGCTGAGATGATGATCAACTCAGCACACTTTAAAAAGTATTCAAAGATGCATCAAGCCTAAAGTTAAGGGTTGGTGTTCATGTTGGTTTTGTGATGTGTCAATAATTTGTTTGTGTAGTTATTTTAATTCTAAAATAAATTTCTTAAATTCCACAGAATCCTAAATTTCAGGAACCTGTCACCCTTGACTTCCTGGATGCTGAGCTGGAGAATGACATCAAAGTGGAGGTACAGACTCTATGTATATACACACACACACACACACACACACACACACACACACACACACACAGATTTGAATATGCGTACAGACAGACATCCAGTTTCCAGATGTCAATTTTGTCAAGTCCTCCTGTGTGATTTGCTAACTACTCCTCACTTCTGAATGTTTTCAGTTATGAATCAGAAACTGCCTTTTTCCCCTTCAGATCAGGAAAATGATGATCGATGGTGAGACAGGTGAACGCACCATTGAGACTCTGGTGAAAACTCAGGATGAGGTAAGAGACTGTGTCTTTTGATGGATCAGTGAAGTTCTGTCATGATGCTTCTGTTGAGCAACTGTTTAGGTTTTGCTGCAGTGCTACAGAGATGATCTTACTGTTTGTGAATAAAATAGATGTAAAATATCTTTCACTGATTTAAGTTTTGATAACTAACTAACTAACTAACTAACTAACTAACTAACTAACTAACTAACTAACTAACTAACTAACTAACTAACTAACTAACTAACTAACTAACTAACCCAAAATGTCAATTGAACAAATAGAACAGATATAAAAGACAAGACTAAGTGAAATTCTTGTACAGGATCTGTGGACTGTGTCTGGGCAATGGAGGAAACAATTAATTAGTTCTCTATATATCACAGCGTTTATAACAACATATATCACATCATATATCACTGCATATATCATCATATATCACTGCATATATCATCATATATCACTGCATATATCATCATATATCATCATGTATCACATCATATATCACCGCATATATCATCATATATCATCATGTATCACATCATGTATCACCGCATATATCACATCATATATCATATGTCATTAGAAAACAAATCTGTATGATTAACATTTCCATTTTTTATTTCAAGTATAAACTTAAAGGCTCATAGTCTTAAATGGGTTAACACATATGTCTGGTTTTATTTCAAGCTTTACAAAATAATTCATTAAATAACCACAAAAAATCAATCTATCTATTGTCATTGGCACAAATAAAGATTCATTTTTTGGTAAAAAAAAAAAATGGTAGAATATTTGACTTAAATAAGAAAATATAACAAAACCTTTCTGTTTTGTTCACGTCCTCAATACTCTATTCAAAGTCTCCTCCTGCAGAATGAACACACAAATAAAAAAGAGAACACAAACGTAAATACTGATTTATTGCCTCATTTTTGTAACAGTAATGTCATGTCAGTATGTGTGTATCTCCTCTTGGGCAGAGATACATCGATCGAGGAGTTCGGACCTACACATGGGCTCCGGTCAACGGGACAGACTACAGGTGTGTGTGTGTATGTGTGAGGTTGTGGCTGCTGGAGGACACAGCTGAGGCTAACAGGGGTCACACTCTACTCTGACATCAGCTGTTCTGAATGCAATGAAAACACATTTAGAGATACACAAGAATGTGAAATACACAATGACCTGAATTAGTTGTGTATTTTTTTGTCTGCATTGATTCTCGGTGACCACATCACTGCAAACAATGAAAACTAATTAGCTGAAAACATCTTGTTTATTCAGTACACAGCAGAATTATGTTGAATTATCTGATTCATTTGGCAGATCATTCGTTCATTTCAAGTTTCCTTTATTTTTGTCAATTCACTATTGACTTTTTAACAATTATCTCATAGTTTGATTTTTTTCATTACAATGTTTTTATTTGATGATATTGTTTGTCTTTTTTGTCTCATCATTTAGATTTTTCTTCTAACTGCTGCCTATTGCTCTTTTTCCTAATAATTTTCTACTGCACTGTAACTTGTTATTGTTTTTAATTTTTTGATTTCCCCCCCTTTAATCAACTATGTAGTTAACTGTAACTAATTTTAAATAGAATCTTGATGCTTTTAATGCTTTATGTAAAGCACGTTGAATTAGCTTGTTGTTGAAATCTGCTATACAATTGCCTTTATCGTATTTTTGACTTTTTTAAGACAAATTCAAGATAATTCTACTCAGTACTGGACTCACTGAACCAAAAAGGAGTTATTTTTAATTCATCATTTGCAGTGTGCAAAGTGAAAAATTAATTGGCCATTTTAAGAAACACGCTTACTTTACTGTATGTTAAAAAATGTTTGATATAAACTTGAATGGGATTTAATTTCATCCCAAACACATTATTGACTCAGAGGAAGTTCAGCTGAACTGCAGCATGACTGTGCTTGTGTGTTTCTGCAGCCTGGCCCTCGCTCTCCCTAAATACAGTGAACACTTCATTCAAGCTAAACTGGGGGACGACATGAAACAAGCCATGTGTAAGTATCACATCCTCCCAACCTCTGACCTGCATAAACAGAAAACAAATCAGATTTCATTCTTCTGGTGCCTCACAACCAGCTCCAGCAGCCTTTCTCTGCCTCAGACTGCAGAGTTGTCTCCACTTGCTTTGTATGAGGCTGCTCACTCCTCAGGAATCACAGCCACTCCTTCACATCCCCACGGAGCTTCTCTTTTGTAGTGTAACCCAACGGTCAGTGGACTGCACTCCCTCACACTCGTCCACATGCTTTCCCTCAGACCAGCCCCGACTCTGACTCTTTTGATGTTGCCTCTCCTCTCTCTTCTTTCCTCAGCCTCTCCTCTCCTGTCCCTCCTTCAGGCTTCAGAAGGAGATGATCCCTCCCTCATTATCGCCTCTTCTACCAAACATGTTTTCATCTTCTCCTGCACTCCACCCTTTTCATTGTTTCAGTCACTTTTTCTCTTCTAAAATTTCCCAGAGCACTTCTGATTATTTTTCATCATCAATTAACCTGACCAGTGGTGATAATCCTATTTTATTGATGGGGGGGGGGCAAAAATATATTAATATATTAATACTAAAAATATATATTAATACTAATAATACTATTTATTATTAGTATTAATATTTAATACTAATAATAAATAAATAACTAAAAAATACTATATTACTTGACTACTATAATAATCTGGTCCTATCTTATTCTTTCTCTCTCATTTGCAATTAGTCTTGCAGGTTTAAGCCTCATCATGTTCAAATGTTTTAAATAGTGCTGTCACTAATTCCGATAATTAATTAATAATCAAATAATTAATCACGCCGCAATTTAACATGTTTTTACACAATTAATTATGAGTATCAATGGTAGCAAGCCAATGCTTGAGTTTTGGCCCATTGAGGACCTGTAGTCTTCTCGGCTGTGTTACGTCACCTGCGCCGGTAAATTAACAACAATAACAGACATGGAACAGACTCAGGAGGATGAGGCAAGTGCGTCTTCAGTCACTGAACGACAACTTTATTTACAAAAAGAACAGAGACAGAACGATAAATAACAACAGAAAGGAGTACTCTGACCACCGGAGCAACTCCAGCCTGATGAAACATGTTGAGGCAAGTTAGATCCTGTGGGTTTTTGATTTCAGAGGTTGATACTGAAACCACAGATAATCTTTTGGGGTTGAGGTGTTGTTCCTCTGACCTTTGTTAACCTCTGGTAAACTATGTCATGTTCTCCTGACTTTCTGAAAGAAATGATGCCTGTTGGCATCTTGTTCTTCATTTTGCCTTTTTTAGAGGCGTGTTATACTTCTATTACAGCACTAGTTTTAAACAATGAATTAAAAGTAATAATAGTAGTTATAGCAGTGTTCCATATTTATTTATATTTATACATAAGGCAAATGAGATCATGAATCACTAAGGGGAAAAAGGTATAAGAATCCACGTCATCCTGTCGACTCTTCTTCCTGTTCCCTCCTCCCTCTTCCTCGTCGCTGCTGCTACCAGAATATACTTCGTTAGAGCTTGTTGATGATCATTAGGTCTGTAACCAGCAGACTGGTAAAAAAGAGGCTGATTTTCGACTAACAAATGGTGTGATAAATGACTTATTGGCTTCTATATATTAGTTTGATTGGTTGTCTTCCACGTAGCTAGCTACTAGCTGACTGTCAAAATTAGCCATTAGACCTGTTGGAAAACAGCATCTGGATGAAACCACTTTGAGGAATGGGGGGGGGTTTATAATTTTTCAACAATTAAGCAACACATTGTTTTAAATTTAGCAGTGTTTCTGTTGTGTGTTTGTGTTAAAAAATACTTTTGGGGGGGACAACTTTGTGGAAGGGGGTCACTTCCCCTGTGTCCCCCCTAGGATTTCCACCTATGAAGCTGACAATTCCTTTTTCTGTTGATCGACTAATCATTGAAATGTTCTTTCTGGGTTTTTAATCTGTTTTTCTATCTACTATAAACTGTCCTCTCCTCTGTCGTTTTTCATCCTCACCTCCCCCTTCTATTCTGCAGCTTTTATATATTTTTCTCTGTCTGGGCTCACTGTGTGATACACTCAGGCTGCTTCTAATAACTCAGATCAGAACTAACGGTTGCTTAAAAATCACAAAGCACATTCATAAACACACATACTATACATAGAGTCACACTTTGGATTCTAATGCAGGTCTCTCTCTCCTCTTTTGCTTCTATGTTGGGATTTTACAGCTTCTACTTGGGGCAAGTACTCAATGTTCAGTCTTTTTCCATGTGATGCTCCTCCACTGCTACATACATTAGGCAGTTTGCCTTCTAAATGTTTTCATGCTTATATTGCATTGTTTTATTTGGACCTGAACTACATGCCTGGACATTGTACACAGACTTGCTCACTGTTTTAATTCCACAAGTATGGTGCCCGGTCGAATCATGCCTGTTATGTTCCTGTATCAGTAGGAGCTGCAATTTACTGATTTTCCCTAAACACCGCACATGTAGGATTTGGGGAGATGCTACAACTTTGAACTGAATTGGATCAGGTTCTCTGTGGTAGTTTCATCACGACACATGTGATCCTGCCTCCGACCACAGTGTGGGTCGGTGGAGTGATGCTGTCTGTAATATCAGCCTCCAGAGGGAAACGTTGACAGTTTACACTTCTGTGGAAACATGTAATGTCAGTGTTTTTTTTTTTGTTTGTTTGTTTGTTTGTTTTTTACATTTTCTGAGGATAAGGTGTGGTTCGGTTGAAGCAGAAAAACACTTGGTTAGTTTCTGTTAAAATGACTGATGAGCGACATGACAGGACAAACTTCTGGTGAAGTGTCCAGTGAACGTCAATGAAATGTCTGATATGATGGGGCAAATGATCAGTTATTATACATGTTGTTATACATACATGTCCACATGCTGCAAATTAGATTCAACACTGAACTGTCTGTAAAACCAACAATACACACAGAGTCTGAAGGGAATCAGATGAACAACTGTTGATATGTTGAGAATGTGCAGACATACACATGCACACACAGACACACACATGCACACACAGACACACACAGACACACACAGACACACAGACACATAGACAGAGAGACTGACAGAGAGAGGTTGTTGCTTTATATTATATCCATCAGCACCATCATAGGTGCTGATGGATGCTGTGCAGTTTGATGGCTTCATGATTTTATGGATGTATGGGTGGACGATCACTTTGATCAAGGGATACAATAAGTAGAAAAGCTCCGGATTCAGCACATAACCATCTGGCTTCAGTGGATTTTCATTCACTTTGATGTGATGCCACAAAGCATAAATGGCTAAAGTTGCAGTTATTCCAACAGATGAGATTTTGACTGAGTGTTTTGACCTCTGTATCACTCCCTTACTGCTATAACAAGTCTGTCACTGTGCCATAAAGGCTGTCAGAACATTTACAGGCCTGTTAAAGAAAGTAACACACCATGCATGGCTGCCACAGGCCAGTCAGATGGGAGTTTGGGACTCTAAAGTTCCATGTGTAGCCATCTGAAGTTTCACACTGGAGCCAGACCACCACTACCTACATCCATCTCGCTGCAGTAGGTAGTTCCTGCAGCCACTTGTCCTCTAATCCATCAGGGAGGGTTCTGTAGCCAAGGCTGTGCTGGATGAACATGGGTCTTACAGGAGGAAAGCATGCATGTGTTAAATAAATGACCTAATACTGTGGCTGAAGAGATGATAGAGTAGAGTAGTAAAGAAAGAGAAAGAATGGAAAAAATGCTGCGTGTGGAAAGCAGTTGGTCGTAGAGACACCCTGCCATATGGAGACAGAGGGACAATCAATCTGCCTGTTATGTTTTATGTGGAGGACATTGTTTCATCCTGCACCAAATTTCCACGAGCCCATTGAAACTCAGAGCTTAGTAATTGTTTTCACAGACTGCACCACACAACTCTGTATATTTCAGAGGCAATGTCCAAAATGTCTTCTTTTTAAGAGAGCAGTGAATGATGGAATCAATAGCTGTCATGGTCTTTATGAGATAAGAACCACCATAAGACACTATTTTAAGTCCAGAGCCAGGAAGACGATTTATCTGTTCATGACTCATGTTATTTCCTACTCTGCTCATTTCATGTTCCACATTGCAAGAAAATGCACTCAGTGGTTTTATATTTTAATATACTTAATCTAATAGATCTAATCTTCTTCCGCTGCTGTATGGGATTTTATTACCTATTACCTGCTCTGGGAAATATTTGAATTTTCTGCATATTTTCTGAGGTATGACATCATCCTAATTGTCTCCCTTTTTCTCCTCTCTGCCTCTATTTTTTCTCGGGGTCAACAGGGCAAGAAGGTAAGGATTTCTCAGCCAGTTATTCTCTGATTTCTCCCCTACCCACATTCTGCAGCTGAATCCTTCACCTCTGCTCTGTCTTATATTTCATGTGTCTGTGTATTTGTGCTGTTCTCTAGATCACTGGTTCCTAAACTTTCTGTGCGCTGAGCCCCTAAAATAAAACACAGTCTCCCTGGAGCCTCCTCACATATTGTCCAACAGTAAAGCTACTGGTTATCTGATTATTGTCTTAAGTCATCACCAGTTCATTATTTTGTCTATATAATATAAAAACAAAATATGTGCAGCATCTGCAGTGATGCGGGCCCTGCATCGGTCCGTCATGGTGAAGAAGGAGGTGAGCCGAAAGGCAAAGCTCTTGATTTACCAGTCGATCTACGTTCCTACCCTCAACTATGGTCATGAGCTTTGGGTAGTGACCGTAAGAATGAGATTGCGAATACAAGCGGCCAAAATGGTTTTCCTTCACAGGGTGGCTGGGCTCTCCCTTAGAGATAGGGTGAGAAGCTCGGTCATCCATGAGGAGCTCAGAGTAGAACCGCTGCTCCTCCACATCGAGAGGAGCCAGTTGAGGTGGCTCAGGCATCTAGTGAGGATGCCTCCTGGACACCTCCCTGGTGAGGTGTTCCGGGCACGACCCTCTGGGCGGTGGCCCTAGGGAAGACCAAGGACATGCTGGAGAGACTATGGCTCTCGGCTGGTCTGGGAACGCCTTGGGGTCCCCCCGGAAGAGCTGGAGGAAGTAGCCGGGGAGAGGAAAGTCTGGGCTTCTCTGCTGAAGCTGCTGCCCCAGCGACCCGACAACGGATAAGCGGAAGAAGCGAACGAAAAATATGCCAAAGTTCTCACAGTCCAAACTTCCATTTTCAGATGTCTGTTTGTGTCTGAATAACAGTTCTAAACATAAATGATTCAGTTCATCATGTTCACAAAGAAAAGACACAAATCTGGAACATATATATATATATATATATATATATATATATATAACACGTCATAGATGGACAAGGGTGGAAAACAAGGGGTTGGTGGAATGCTAATATGTGAGCAACCCTAGAGAGATGGAGTACATGCAGAGAATGTGGGAACAGTGGTCACTTTGAAACTGCTATCACAACTAGAGATCAATGAGATACGACAAAAATGCTGCAGCAAGGGGAACCTGTTGCTGACCTGAGAAGGAAGATCATGGCCCAGTTAGAAACCCCGATGAATATCAAAGTAAAGTACCCTCAGAAGATCTGCTAGTAGATGTAAATGCTGCACTAATGACAATACCTACAGAAACCATCTGAGATGAACCAACTGACACCAATAAGCTGATACACACCACAGCAACAGTTTGTCTCATTCCTTGAGATCCTTGGATACAAGATGGACTCAGGACATAACAGGCAGCACCCACCATGGCAGATACAGTTAGAGGCCAAGATAAAGGCAACTCAGAGAGAAGTTAGCAGCTAACAGAGCTACAGAAAGACAACATGGTGAATAAAGGGGCATTCAGGAAATGCAACAAGCTCTCCATACCAGAAGCACTTGAAACTGCCAAGCAGAGATTAACAGCTCTGGCCACTTGACTGAAGCAATATACCAAAGGAGGCCAGGAGGATAAACAAGCTGTTCTTCACTGAACCAGCCAAGGTGTTCTCTCAGTAGCAGGGAAACAACAACTGATCAGATCCACCAAAGGCTGAGGTGCTACAATACTGAAAAGGAATATGGGAAATAGAGGCATCACACAACTCAGATGCGCAATGGCTAGTGGATATAAGAGATGACCACAGCAATCTCCCAGAACAAGAACCAGTAACCATCACAATGGCAGACATCCAAGAAGGAGTGTCAAATACGAAGAACTGGACAGCACAATGTGATCCATGCTGAAGAAGCTAATTGCACTCCATGAACGCTTGGCAGCACAGATGAACCACCTGCTGAGGGATGGGTCAACCAGAGTGGCTAGGACCAGGGTAGTCCTAATCCTGAAGGATCCCACAAGCTAATGGAAACAATGTGGAGGCCACAAGGAAGTCAGCCACAACAATATCCTTTACCATGCACAGAGGGTTTCATCCCAAATCCAGCAACCTGAGACTGTACGCTAAGCAGGAAGAGGGAGGCCGAGGTCTCATGAGGATGAACTGCTAAGTGAATGCCTCAGGCGGAGCAGAGGAGCAGACAAGGAGGGATAAGCCTCTACTGATATGGAAAAGACCTACCAGTGGCTGGAAAAGGTGTGAATAGTGTACAGGAATATCAGTACCCAGCATGGAATAGAAGTACTCACATCCGAGAAGGTGGCTGAGAACAGCAGTACTGATTGTAGCAAGATGGGTATTGGCATTCCTTGCCTTACTCACGTTACCGGCGTCATTACGTCACTAGACCTAGCCAGCTGATTACTCAGCTAATTACATGGCTTGTAAGTTTGACTGGGAAGCGGGCATTCACGAGCTAAGAGGCATAGCTGGCGGCTGTCGGGTCTCTTCTCCTCCATCCCTCGCAGTTTGGGCAGATCTTTGTGTGGTAGGTGCCCTCTTGCTTTGGTGGCTTGGAATTTTATTAATTTGGGCGGACTTATGTGGTGTTATTGTGTCTTTAGCTCCATCCTGTTTCATGCACGTCTATGAGCGCATCTGGTTGCTGTTTGCCACTGCAGAGTTTGGCTCTTTTCCTGGTTCAGCTAGCGTTTGAGTTTCCTCCTGCTCGCTGGTCTGTATTGCGCTCTTCTCGACTACCTCTGAACGCACGCTTGTGTAGCCGAAGACCCCCAAGTGTCTTTGTGGGTGTTGCTGCTCTGTCCCCCCTGAACGGTCCCGCCGCCGTGCTCCCCTGTGGGCAAAGCTGCGACTGGGTGACTCTTCGTCCCGCTAGTCCGTCGCCAATTGTGTGTGTGTGTGTGTGTGTGCGTCTGTGTGCGTCTGTGTTTGCTGACTGCGTTTAGCGGGGTGCATGGGTCTGGAACTTGTATGAATGTTGTTGTACGTATGTCATTGTATCTGGTCTTACACTGTCTGTTGCAACTGCTCATAGGCCTTATTGTGTTTATTTGTTTGGTATGGTGTTCTTTAATTTTGTTGGTACAGTCTTTGGTTGTGTCTGTGTGGGTTGAGTGGCATGCCTGCTAGACACCTGTTTTTCTCATTTTGTTTTATTTGACAGGTGCAGGCAGTCCCAGAGGGAGGTCATTGCCCATTGTAGTGGCCCAATTGCATGGGGTGCAGTGCAGTGTAGTGCAGTGCAGTGCAGTGCTGTGTCACCAGGGTGTGTTTCCTGACAGTGAGTGCCTTGGCCCACCCTCATTTAGTTTATGTATCTGAGCATGTCTACCTGGGTGTATACCATGGGTGTCCAATCCTGGTCCTGGAGGGCCAGTGTGGGTGCAGGTTGACTGAGTGACTGAGTGTGAGTGTGTGTGTGTGTGGGAGGGAAATCCAGTGAGTGATTTTAGTAATTTGAACTTGGTAAATTTCTTAATAAATACATTTTTGTATCAGAATCCATGTCTGCTGATTTTTGCATAAGAACTTGTGTGGGGGTCCGAGTTGGGGCTCTTGTATGGTCTCTGGGTGGTAATTTCCAGTATTTCCTCAGGGTGGCGTAGTTGGGCTCAACCTAGGGGGGGAAACTACAGTTCCCCTAGCCAATATCACCTGGTCACACAAGGTTCTGTGGGACTTCAGTTTCCAGACTGACAAACAACTCCTGGATAACCAACTAGACATCATGGTGATGGACAAAGTGCAGAAAAAGGCAGTGGTGATAGATGAGGAGATACCAGCTGATGCCAACATCAGAAAGAAGGAACATGAAAAGGTGGAAAGGTACCAAGGGTTGAAAGAACAGCTGGAACAGATGTGGGAGGTCAAGGCAAACATGATCCCTGTGGTCGTAGAAGCACTCGGTGCAGTGACCCCTAAACTGGCAGAGTGGCTCCATCAGATCCCAGGAACAACATCTGAAGCCTCAGTCCAGAAGTGTCCATTCTAGGAACAGCTAAGATACTGAAGAACCTGAAGAACTCCCAGGTCTCTGGTAGAGGACCAGAGTCCCTGAGAATAACACAGATACCACCCAGGAGGGTGAGAAGGAGATTCTTCTTTTTTTTTCTTTTTACATATGAGTCATTTATAAATAATGAATCGTTCTTATTACGCCAAGTAGCAGCATCAATAAGTATGTGTAACACATCAAAATGTCGACAAGAAACTCAGCTACAAGTCTACAGTGCATCCGGAAAGTATTCAGTGCGCTTCACTTTTTCCACATTTTGTTATGTTACAGCCTTATTCCAAAATGGATTAAATTAATTTTTTTCTCAAATTTCTACACACAATACCCCATAATGACAACGTGAAAAAAGTTGTTTTGAGATTTTTACGAATTTATTAAAAATAAAAAACTAAGACATCACATGTACATAAGTATTCACAGCGTGAATACTTTCACAAACATTATTAGCTTAACAAAACGTCATTTCAAACCCAAGCAATATTTTGGGCACATAGCGAAAATATAAATTGGTAAATTTCTGCATTTTTGAGATTATATTTTTCCAACACTATTCTCCACCAGCAAACAGGGTGTGGTTTGAAAGCTCACACTTATATCTAGATCTACACAGAGGTACCAAGGTTGTCTCTATAGGATGAACACTCACTCCTCAGTCTTTCCATAAACCACCATTTTCTTTTTACTGATACAAGCACATTATATAGTATATATGTAATTAATTATTATTGTATCTTTTGAGAATGTGCCATATCTGCTGAAATGTGCCAAAATCAGGTCCACCTGGACATACCTGTACTAAAACATTGGTCTGGTTCACATTATAAGGCTGATATTTTGTGCATTTACTTATAAGACTTTATTAATGATCCATGGATGAATTGGGCTACTAACCCATGATTTTCAGGTGTTTTTCAACCTAAATAGATGTTTTTCTTTTGGGTGGAGCTAATTGTTTCACGTTTTTTGCTTTATTCTAGCTTGTCATTGTCTAGCATGTCATTTTAGAGAGGTAGGTGATAAATAGGCCTAGGGGGAAGAGGTTACAAAATTACTCAAATTTATTATTAGTAATAGTTGCTAATTAACATTATAAATTGACTAGACTCAGCACAGTGAAAACCACTGAACTAGAGAATGTGTCCTGGTTCTATATTATTCATCAGCATTTAAAATTGATGTATGTGAGTATAATAAATCAGGATTCATGTTCCTCTCACAGCACCAACACAACATGTCTGATCTTTTAGAGCTCAGTGTTAGCTCCTGGTCCACCATGTGAAGCAGCATCTTTATCTTTGTGTTTGTGTTTTCAAAAGCAATGGAAACCATCCAGCTGGACAGATTCGATGAGTTTGGTTACACCTATATCGCTCCAAGGTGAGTGATCCTGATGCTGCTGAACTAAACTCTTTACAGTTTCCTCATTGACTTAGGCTCATTTCTTTAAACAGAAATAACATTCTCAAAGCTGTGTTTAACCAAACAGGCTCTATGGATGAAACCAAAACTCAGCGACAAAAACTCCTATCTCATCATAACCAGAGGTGAAAATCCCATTTCATTCATGGGGAGGACAATCAACAGTACATTTTCAGAGAATAATTTCTGGAGGGGACATAACAAAAATGCTATAAACTATACTACCATATGAGATGAAGAACTAGTCAAATCTTTGATGTAGGACCACCTCCTCCTCAAAAGAGCTTGTTAATGATCATTAGGTCTGATTTTAATCAGCAGACTGGTAAAAAAGGCAGATTTTTGACTAATGTTGAACAAGTGATGTGATAAATGATTTATTGGTAACTCTGTCTTCCCCCGGGATTTCCGCCTATGATCATACCTTACATCTCATCATCATGAAATGTCATGTTGCAGTGACAGATGCTGAAGTGTCCAAAGAAGAGACACAGATACTGATATTTAGAATAATGACAATCAATAAATAAATCAGTAAAACATGATAATAAAGTTGATCCTGCAGGAATAAAGTGAAGCTGGAGTTCACAATAAAGACTGAGAATCAGCTGATGCATGAAGGCTCCATATGACTATGATTTATGTGATGTTCATGTGTGTGCATATGTGTGTTTGGGAGGGAACAACATTGCAGGTTGTTTCTTTTTGAGGAAAGGAGCCAAATCAGTTGATAGAAAGTGTAACTGCACAGAAACAAACACACTGAAGCTGATAGGCAGTGTTTCTGCAGGGAATACTGCAAAGACCTGCAGCTGTCAGTCAACAACACCCAGTTCCTACTCGACTTCAACCAGTACATGGACAGAAACCTGCCACATACATGTGAGTCCAACATCTTCTTTCCAAACATTTTGATGTCAATTTTGTGTGAACTCTGAGTGTTATTACACCACCTTGACCCACTGAACTTCACCCAAATCATTAGACTGTACAGTGTGTTTCACTGCTACACTGCTGCAGCAATGCCAGCAGAAATATGCAAGTGTGCAAGCATGGCTGGTATGTTCTCCTGTTAGGCAGAGAGGAATTTTCCCACTATGACATTCCAGCAGCCATCTGGACGTCACAGCATGACTCGGGTCATTACATTAGTATGGTCTAAGCAGGGTGACATCAGCCTGATTGACTGAGTTTCCTCGAAACCTGATGCTGTCATACCACACAGTGACTCATGATGTTTGATTTGATCATCACCTAATGGATCTCACCCTCAGCACGGCTGACCACCGTCATCCAGCTAATGGATCCATGTATACTTGATCCATTTCATCCCAAGGTCAAGTCTCACATGCTCAGGAATTAATGCGCATCATGCTGCTGTTTGTGCAATATGTTTTTCACACTTCTTTGAACAGAGTCTTTGTGAAACGTTATGGACATCATTTGAAACTACAATACCCAAGGGAAAAACTGTGCTAAATTATTATATAAAACAATGAGGTTTGAACTCAATAACTCTGACAGCAGCCAATCTTTCACATCACTGCAAAAATGTAATATTAATATGAAAATATCTTGTATTGGACAGATAATTAAGCTTGTTTCATTTTGTTTTCTTGATTTCAGTCAAAGCATTTTTAGTATTGAAATTGAAATAAAAACAAGAATATAAGATAAAGAGACACTGTTATGAAGAAAATCAACTTGAAATAAGCAAAACTATCTGCAAATGGAATAAGATAATTCCAGATAATTCATTAATGGACTAATTGCGCCAGGAACACATATTTCAAAGTTTCAGTGTTTCATGTTCTGCTGTGTTGTTATCTGTCCAATCTATGACATGATCTCCACAAACATGTCTCCTGGATGACTTAATACTGACAGGTTTTTTTTCATTCACTCCTCCAGAGAAAGGATCTGGCTGCTCTTCACCTCACAGATACAGTTAGTGATGAGCAATAGTGAACTTTGTGGAGCATTTAGCAGCCAAACAGCAAAAACAGAGCTGAAGGAGAGTGAATATATTCCAAATGCTCTGTAACTGCTGCAAGTCTTCACCAGTCAGCTCTGAAGCTGAAACTATTTATTTCACTGCTCCAAAACTGATGCTGCTTCACCACTCTATGTTCCTAAGCAGTGGTGAAAAGTAACTACTCAGTACTATAACCCTTATAGGCTCCTTTTTTTATTACACAGGGGGGCTGGTGGACCCATTGCATTTTGGGGCCTTTAGGTCAACACATTGAAACCTTTTTTTGTTAAAATACTCAGCAGATACACTTTTTTCACATTTGTTCCCTTTACATTTGTTGAATTCATGAATAGAAATGCCACTTGTTTTTGTCAGTCAGTCAATCATTTTCCCGCTTATTCCTCATTAGGGTCACAGGGGTCTGCTGGAGCCTATCCCAGCACGTTACGGCGAGAGGCAGGGATACATCCCAGATGGTCACCAGCCAATCGTGGGGCACACACACACCATTCACTCACACACTTTGAGTCACCAATTAATCTCAGCATGTTTTTGGACTGTGGGAGGAAGACGGAGTACCTGGTGAAAACCCACGCAGACACAGGGAGAACATGCAAACTCCACACAGAAAGGTCCCAGACCCAGGACCAAGGAGGTCTTGAACATGTGACCTTCTTGCCGTGAGGCAACAGCGCAATGTCGCCCCCATGTCGCCCAATTGTTTTTGTTTATTTTTTAATTAAAATAAAACAAAATAGGGAAATGCATTATAAATCACCCATAACTGGATAATTATCAACAACCAATTCTTTTCCAAAACTGTGTGTTATTTATTTGAATTTCATTAGAAATGTAACCTTCTTAGGTCAGTTTATATGTCAGTATATATATCCGAAGAACACATTAATCCTACCTATATAGATTGAAAAAAAATGCATATTTGTATCATTTTTCTTAAGTGAAAAACAGAAAATAGATCCCACAAAAGGTTACTTCACCAGCTTATATTACTTATGGACTTTTAATTGTAATGGCGCATTAGGTTGGTTCTTTGAGTAGTTCTTCCACCTCTGCCTGTGAACTCTGTCCCTGCTGCAGTGCAACAAATGTCCGTGACGTGTCACATGTGTCTCCACTGCCTAGGTAATGTGTCCCTGGTGAGTCGGCTGATGCTGGACGCCGGGCTGACAGCTGAACTGGTTAAACTCTGGAACGAGCAGACAGTGTGAGTCCAAAGCGCTGCACCACTCTGATTAACCCTCTGTTTAATCAAATATTATTTAGACATACTTACTGTTAGACATATTAGACACCTAATATGCTACACGTAGCTGTTGTGGAAAATCTTTCCTGCTCTTTGGTGAATAAAAGAAACACAGACATGAGCGTCGGCCAACAGTTTTATTTCCTCTATAGAAAAAATGTCAGACTGCCCAGAATGTCAGCCTGCAGCCAGACTGGTTCCCGATACAGTAAGATATAGAATTAGATGGTCAGTTGAGCATTTATACATTCCCCCCAGAAGTCACACAAAAGGTTATTGATCCCATTGTCCCCTGACACCTCCTGTCTGCTGCAAGAGACCTGTTTCTGCCCCCTGGAGTGACATTCACACCTGAGACATCCTGCCTAAGTTTGCATCTGCAGCAGTCAGGAGGGTCTGTGATGAGTACACAAAACCCTGACTTTGAAATTTCCATTACACTGTAAAATCATTGATTTTATATCACAACTTAAAAAAATAGTGAAGATAAAGTAATTGTTGCTATATAGCAACAATATCCAATAGAGGATTGCATGCAATTCAACGATGGGATTTTCTCCTTTTGCTACGCAGAATTCTAAGTATTTCTTCTAAAACCTGTGCTGCATATGTGCAGAATCAGTTCTACTATGACTGAAGCTTCTCTTTATTTTCTTTCACTCTGGATGAATTGATGTAACTATAGTGAAACATCATAAATGTATAAAGCACAACATGTTAATCACATCCAAGCAGAATGAGCTTCGCCAAAACTTGCTGAGGAGAACAGAATAAAGACATCAGTGTGTTTGCTTTCTTTGTTTGCCCAATTTGTCCGAAATGATGGAAGCACAGTTAATGGAGTTAATGGACATTCTCTTGAGTGCTCGTCAATGTGATTGACTGTGATGTACGATTGTGTTTTTTCATCTTCTCAGGGAAGGAGTCGTGGCCAGATTTGTAGCCACAGATGGAGGAATCACCAGAGTCTATCCGAGGAGGTACTCATCTAGATATCTGCTGCTGTAAATGTGTGGAATAAAAAAGGATCCTACAGTGCATCCAGAAAGTATTGACATTGCTTCACTTCACACAAATTATGATAAAAAGCTATAACATTTTGAACCATTAAAATAAAGAATTAAAAAATTATACTGAAATTAAAAATTATGAAATGAAAAGATTCAGATAATAATATGATAAAATTCAAACAGTTTAAATTTAACCAAAATCAAGAAAGAAAATTGAAATAAGCAAAACTACCTGCTAATAAGACAATGAAAATAATTCTAATCAACATTTGACTAATTATATAAATTATTGTTGTGGATGTGGATAAAAAAATTTAATTAACACACACATATATATGTGTGTGTGTCTGTGTGTGTGTGTGTGTGTTTTTATATGTCTATAAAGTATTGTTTCTGTCTTTGCTGTCTGTTACCAAGGTTTCTCCTCACATTTTCATAGAGTTGCTTCATGCTTCTTTATATTTCAGAATACAGCAGGGCCAAGTACGGGTCTCCTGTACTTTTCTCAGCAGGTTTTTTACTGTCTGGACGCCCCTTTCAACTTGCAACCTATTCGATTGTGGGAACGTGAGACTGAAGGTGGTGTGTTTGAAGCCCCATATTTAATGCTAAAGTCCACCTTCTCCTGGCTCACCAGCTGTCTGCCATTATCTAAGAATGACTCATCTGGCACACCATACCTCGCTTATATAGACTTGAGTCCTATGATGACATGTCTGCTTGAGGTTCCCCTAACTTGACATTCTCTGGAAACTTTGGAAAATAATCCACACACAGTAAAAACTCTGCATAACTAAAGTGAAACAAATCCACACCTATCATTTCCCAGGCACTCTCAGTTACTGGATGTGACATCAGTGGCTGTTTAGGATTATTGTTCTTGTGTGCATTGCATACAGCACAGTGAGCCACAACTTCCTCTGTTCCATCCTCTGTTCCAGACATCATAGTGTCTCTCTTTACACTTAACTATACCCATGATACCCATGGATTTTTCTTAGAATTTCTCAAGTGTGTGTGGTGCTAATAACCTTAAGTTTTGAATATGAGTCGATCAATATGAGTCCATCAACATAACTCAGTTCTTCTCGAAATATCTAGTATTCCTGTGATTTCATCTGGAAGGTGTTTCTGTTTATCTGGCCAACCTTTCAGAATTGCATTTCTGACCAGTCTCAACTCATCTTCTTCTGTGGCTTTTCTGAATTCCTGCAGCTTTTTCTCTGATACTGGACATTGCTGGCTAACAAACTTTGTAAGCTAGCCAGAGTTCCAGCTCCTCATCACGGTGTTTCTCATGATGTTCTTTCAGAAATTCTCTGCTTAGAGCATCAATATGCATTTCCTTAACTGGCTTGTTCTTGACTTCAAGACTGTTGTGGCCTCATGAGCATTCTTTGTAGTCTGGCTGGGGCACTGAGGAGTGATTTTTTGAATATCATCTCCAGTGGCTTATGATCACTTTCTACATGTACATGCCATACATATGGGTGGAACTTCTCATAGCCAAATACGATCACAAGCAATTCATTTTCAATTTGGGTATGTTGTTTTTGACATTCAGTTAATGCCCTGGAGCCATATGCTACTGGATGTTCCACTTGAAGTAGCACCACTCCAAGGCCCTCAAGGCTTGGATCAATAGATCATGTAACTGGCTTGTCAACATTGTAGTAGTTAGTACTGGTGCTTGGCTGACAAGAACCTTTAGTTTGTCAAAACCTCTGGAGCACAGCTTTGTCCTCTGGAGCATGCATGGCTTGAATGGCTCTGATCTTCTCAGGACCAGCCTTAAGTCCATCCTCACTCTACACATGTTCAATGTAAGTGATTTCATTCATACTTATGTTGCGCTTACATTTGTTCAATTTGGATTAGTGTTTCTGAGGTAGGTCCAGCAGTGCCTCAAACGACGGTCATGCTGCTGTATGCTCTCTGCCCAAACTAGGATTTCATCTATTACATTGACTACACCCTCTATCCCTTCCAGGTCTATGCACCTCTGGAACATCTCTGGAGGATATACCAAATGGAAGTCTTTTTAATCAATATCTACAAAATGGTGTATTGAAAGTACACAGGTGAGAGTTTTCTTTGTCTAGATGGATTTGTCAAAATCCATGATTTGCATCCAAACCTGAAAAGAATTTGGCATTTGGAATTTCAGCTTGCTTCTTCTATTGTATGCAGTGGATGATGTTCTCTCTTAATGGCTGCATTGAGGTCTTGTGAGTCAATGCAGATCTGAACTTTGTTCTGTGCTTTGTTACAGTCAATGTACTATTTACCCAATATGTAGTTTCAGTTTGTTTGATTATTACCCCTAAGCTTTCCATTCTTTTGAGCTCTGTTTCCGTTTTGTATTTTAGGGCGACAGGCACTTTCCTGGGTGCATAAACAACTGGAGTGACATCTGGATCTGTCTTAAAGTGATGTACTCCTGGTGCAGCCTAATTCAGTGAAGAGGTCCTCACATTCACTAAGAATGTCACTCTCGATTTTAAGCACATGTAGTATTTTGAAAGAGACCCCCTTCACATGACTGTCCAGAATTTTAGGTGCTTTATTTTTTATATCTTCAAATTCCACATCATACTTTACATCTTTGTACTGACATGTCAACAGGATTTTTCCTTTAGCTTGAATTTTGTGTCCTGCATAAGCAACACGCTTAGACTGAGATCTGGTCACCTTTTGTTCAATCTCAGCTTTTTGAGGTCACTCACGGAAACAACATTACAATCAGCTCCAGTATCCAGCCTGGCTTTCAAAACTGTTATGTTGACAGTCAGATTTTCATGCTACTTTTCTTCATTTGCATCCACAGTATAATCTGTGTGACTGGGTGGTCATGGTTTTCTGCTTGAATTGATCCAGTAAAGAATTCTTCATCATCCGCCTCCGCTTTGTTTATCTGTTTCACTTTATGTTTATCTGTGGGTCTCTCTGAATTACACATTTTTTGCATAATGATTTTTCCTGTGGCAGGCTTTGCACACTTGTCCGTAGGCAGGGCACTTCCTTGGCTCATGTCTGTAGCCACATGTGGTGCAGTTTCCTTGATTTCTCATCTTTGTACTTTGTGATGTGGCACTATTATCTCTCTTTTTGTCATGGTGTTTTTGGTGGTGACTTTATTAACCAGAATGTCAACCTCTTCATGTAGACTTTTGAACTATGAGTTAACTCACTGGCAGTAAGTCACTACAAATGTCTATAGCTTTGTTTAGCGTGAGGTCAGGTTCTCTCAGTAGTCTTGTAGTCAGTAGTCTTGACTTAATCATCTGTGATACCAAACAGGTTCAATCGAGAATCAGTGAGTCTGCAAGGTGCTCAAACTCCCAGTTTCTTGCCTTACTCTTCAAATTAATCACATATGCATCATTAGTTTGTATCTTAGATATGTAACATTTTTTCTTTGCTCACAAGGTTTGCAAAACAGCTCTCTTAAAACTTTGTAGTCATCCACATCCTCATTGAAGTTACATGTATTAAATACCTTAACTGCTTTGTCACCGGCCACATGGAGAAACGTGACTCTTTTCACTGTGTCAGACTTTTCATTAATTCCACCGGCGACGAGTAAACGTTCAAATCTCTGGATCCAGATCCTCCATTTTTTAGCTAGGTAGGGGGTTTCATCTGCTCCATGTCCTTCTCCTTTCCTCAAGGTCACTCTGACACCATCATTGAAAGCGCCAACTTCCGCCTATGTCTGAATACCTTGCTAATTGCTTTCAACTACGCAAATGATACCCAGAAGGTTTACTACATCCAGTCATATTTTACAGTATGCAAGTGAACCACACTGCGTATCCCAGAAGTCAACGGGAGGGCATTAACTGCAGTAGAATATATATATATATATATATATATATACTCTTGATGTTTAGTCTCTCTTTGCCTTGCTCAAATTACTCAATTAAGAACTGGTGGGAAAAGTTATTCTTCTACTAACACAGTTGCCTCACTGGGCTTCACAAAATTCAGTCAGCGACCCAGATATCCCCCACCTTAGCCCCTCCTTCGTGGCAAGTAAAAACTCCAAAACCCAGTGGGAACAAGGAGAAACCTCAGGGAGAACCACAGTGAAGGAGAGATCCACTCCCATGGACAGACTATAGGCTATAGATGAACCAGGACTGACAGACATACATCGAATGATGATTTATCAGTCGATGACATGCAGAGAATGCGGGAACAATGGTCACTTCGAAACCATCCAGAACCAGAAACTGCTATCACAACTAGAGATCAATGAGATACAACAACAATGCCATGGCAAGGGGGCGCATGCCAGGTCAGCAGGGGGATGTTACAATCCCCCCATATTCAGAAATTGAGTACCAAGCTCCACCAAATACCACAATGTGTTGCCATGTGACCAACCTTCTCACCATATCATTCACATTTTAACCACATAAAAATAATGTCTATAGACATTACCATGTGACTTTGACTTTTCATTCAATTAAGCATTAAGATTGTGACAAGTTACTGCAATGTTTTCATCTTGGTCCATATTTTTCAGCTAAGTGTAATAGAGAGAGAGAAATAAAAGGTTTTAATTTGTTTTTAAACCATATTATTGAAGGTCTTTGATGTTTCCATTTCCATGTATGTATATGATATTTTCCCCATAATCATGATAATATTGATCATATCCTTCTTCTATATTAGTTTTCCAGTGGTTCTGTAGTTCATCCTTTGAACATCTGGGTTCAAAGGACGGCCAAGATGACTGCTGTAGTACATCTGAATTTTTCCTTCTACTGGCTATCTTCCTACATAGAAGCTACTATTGTGAGTTGAGTTGGAGTAGTAGTTACTGGTTAATAGGCAGAGATGCTAACTACTAGTAGCTACGGGTTGGTAGGCAGCGTTGCTAACTGGTTGCAGCTACTGGTTATTAGGCAGTGCATACTACGGTTTCGGATGCAACCCATGTAAAATATAAAGTGATGAAGCGATTTCTGTTGATCTACTACTGTTTTTTTTGTTCTGTTGTCTCAACACTTATACACATTAAGACAAAGCTACAGTGCCACCTAGGTAACATATTGAGTATTGCAGTTCTTATATTCCAAATACATTACAGGTATGAATGGAAATGCATTGGTTGTGCTTTCTCTCCACACCTGTCGGCATGCATTAGACCAGCGGTTCCCGAACTTTTTTAGCCGCGCACCTCCATCTATATCCCTACCTGGTTGACGCACCCCCTATTTCCCACACCTTCCAAAAACACAACAAAATGTCTTAAGGCAGCATGTTTAATTCAACCAGAACACATCATCTAATGATCACATTAACAGGGGTGAAAGTGAGCCGGAACTGCCGGCAACTACATTCCGTTAAAAGATTCACGACCGTAACGGCGTTCCGTTAAAAAAGGAGAAGAAGCTCCCTGTCAAAATCCCATGTTAAATAAAGACAACAATGTACTAAAGTCACATTAGTTACATTATCCGAGTGCTGCAACAATTCCACTGTGCTCGTTTCAGTGTAATCTACGCTGTTTCGGTGTCTGTCTGTGCCGTTTGGCACGAATCAACAAGTCTGAGCGTGTCTCTGGTTGCTATGCAACACGAGGCGAGCTGAGCTGAACAAATGCTGGTTGGCCGATGTGGTCACGTTATCAGCATCGCCAATTTTGATTGGTTGAAACTACACGGGTTTGCTCTCACCAAGCAAAATTATGTTGGCACAATGCAGCGCAAAATATACAACATTTTTAATAGAAAATGTGAAAGAGCTCAGTCGGGAGCTGAAGAAACAACAAGAAAAAAAGTTCGTAAAATGACATTCACGACCACAGAAGAATCAGAGGATGATGAGAAGCAGGTGGAGGGGCAGGCAGAGTCTGAGGAGTCTGAGTATGATGTATCACTCACTGTCAACTGATATTTTGCTTAATAAATCTTTGAGAGATATTGATAATCTGTTTTTTTCATATATGCATGCCTGACTGACATGCATCCGAAACTGTGGTAAAAACTAAATTAAATTAAAATTAAATTAAAAATCGCGAGCATTATTTTACACGCACTGAGTTCCAGCAAGAGTTTTGAACCACTTTCACCCCTGCCTGATGCAGGAATAATGACGCACCCAAAAAAAAACGTTAAACCGTCATGTCTAAACAGAGAGAAGTCGTATAACAGGATTTTGAATATCCATTTAATATGACAAATAAAACGTTTATTTAGACTCTTTATTGCGTCGGAAAATCCCACTTTGAAAAAACTTTATTAAAAACACTCCAGACGGCCATTACATTCTTTAGCTTGCGCATCACACTTTAGGAATTCCTGTATTAGAAGCACAATTTTTTAGGTGATGACACCTTTAGTGATGTCACCGTTTAATGACATCACTGCTTACTACAGCCAATCATTGGCACTACAGCCAATCAGAGTGAGTTTCCTGGGGAACCCCTGCTGGACGTAGTCTGGTGGGTCAGCTGATCACAGGAGGCGCTGTTGAGTAACTCATGGGGGTTCCTATGTTCTGAGGGGATTCAGTCACTCACACAGAGGCTTCTGATTTCTTACTAGGCCTAAAACTCATAGTTGTTATAACGAAGCAAGGCACAACATTTATATATTCACTCCTAGTTATGTCATTTTTGCAGTGTAGTCTGAAAATTAACATTCCAACTGAAGATGAATGCATATTCCTCCTGACTATAAAACATGAAATACAGTCATTTATTGTTTTTAATGGGTCATGCTCTTGTCATATATCAGTTACTTTGGGTGTGACTCATATTTCAATAACTCATATTTGGCTTTATTAATGTTTTCAGTGCTGGAGAAGAGTGGACTGAGAATCCTGAGACATACGAGTCTAGTTTCTACAAGAGGACACTGGACAATGAAATTTATATTTTCACTGCTCCAGCTTTCAACAGTAAGATCCAAAAACAATGTGCACGTCCATGTTCTTCTGTGCATGTGTGGTCTGGTATTGAGTCTGTCCCACTCTGGACGTCATCCCAAAGATCACACTCTTCGACGCCTGCTTTCACACTGCAAAAAGTGTAATTTAACATGATCAAATATCTGGCTCTTAGTCCAGTTAGTCCAACATTGAGCCGTACTCCATCAGTAGATAATTTTGCTTATTTTTTTTTCTTGATTTTGGTCTTTACCTTTGTGTCATAATTTGTACTTTTGATATCATATTATTTGAATTTTAGCAAAGTTTGGATTTTTTTTTTACATTTTGTTTATTACTTTTTATTATATGCATATTTTTTGTCATCATGTTTTTGAATTCAACTTTTGACTTTTTATATTCCTTATTTGACTTTTTTAATAAACGTAACATCAAATTGTGTTAGTTTTTATCTTGCTTTCTTAAACTAAATTGACCAAAATCAATTAAAAACAAAACAAAACTTGAATCCAATGTAAGATTAGTGTAAGATCATTCTCAATAATTCTGCTTAATATTAGACTCATATTACCAAAAACCAGATCTGTTCCCTTGAAGAGATTTTATTTTTGCAGTTCACTCCTTCTCCTTTTCCTGCTCCATGTTTTCAGTGCTTTTCCATCCCTCCCTCCTGCCCTATGCAATTTCTGACTCATTTATGTCTGCTGATGTGTCTACCAGGCGTCAGGATGGCAAACATCAGTGATGTTTTACTGGATTAACACATGTACCAGCTCCACTGGCTCTGCTCCATGTCACATAAATCACAAGCAGCTAAGAATGTGTGGAATGTTCCACAATGGGCAGCAATTATTCCAATTTGAAAATGCAATCTACATTTTGCACTGTGTACATTTAAACATGATTTCTGTTAAATTGCCATGATCACAGTTTCTCATTTCCTCCCTTGCAGCAGAGAGCAGGGAGCCTGTTTCTGATTCAGGTATTCTCGTGAGCAAAGCCATAGATCTCACCATTGGTGAAGTCACACTCAAACCAGCAGGTCAGTCTCCCCGACGCCACACTGATTGCTTCTTGTGATGCAAGATGAATAAAAAACGACTGAGAAGTGATTTATTAAAGTTTAACATTTGCCTGTTTCTGGTTTCTTCTGCAGTGGTGGGAGTGAAACTGAACGTCTCATTCTGGATGAACAGTTTCATGAACGCGACCATGAAACTGAATGTATGCTTTGTTTTCTAGAGTTCAGTTGTGTTTTTATACATTGAGCCCTTTCTCTGCAACACTCATCAGTCATTGTTGGGTCTTTTTTTCCTTTCAGTGTAAAGATGAGATCTGTGGCTGTTTGAGGAATGATAAGGTACTTTATTTTATTTTTTATATGTATATATGTGATATATATAGCTTAATATTTTCTCTGCTACCTCCTATTTTTAATTTTTAAATCATTATTACATATTTTTTTTATTATTTTTAAATTATTATTATTTAAGTTAAAGATTTTTATTCTATATTTTTACTACTATATTTATTTATATAAAATATGTGTTACTTGCACAGTTGTCATTTACATTTATTTACATTTATGTGACTAATTCACATTTTTCATTTTTAAATGTTTAAAACATTTCAAATCCAATAAAGAACGAATTATTAAATTAAATTAGCAGAGTTAAAACCATGTTGATGAGACCTTTACTTATATTTATGAAGTTTATTGACAGATTATTTTATCAATTCCTGTCACTACCACAAAATGTACTCAAGTGTATATTTTCACCTGCAGCACGTAGACTGTGTGATCCTGGACGATGGTGGATTTCTTCTAATGTCCAATCAGGATGAGTATATCACACTTGTAAGTTACCTTTAACTGTTCACTTCAGTTTATTTTAGTAACTCCTCTCTCTGAGCCAGTGACAAGTGTTTTCATTTTCCTTTTGCTGTCTGAGTAGGATCGACCAATCATGTTTGAGCAGAAGTGGAGCCCATTGGCTAAAAAGTATCTCATTACCACATACTGTATAAATAATAGAGTCATCACCCATTGATTTATGGACCTTGAGTTCAACATTAAAGGCATGTATTTTTTACATGAATCTGTATGGGATCCCTATCATCAGTGTCCTACACTCACACTGACTTACCCCCGACAGTGTCCTGTGAGCCGAGTTCACTTGCCCCTACTTTCTCCCAATTACTATCGGTGCACGCCGTCATCCTGCTGACTGCTGTGCACTAGTCAACACAACTTTTTTTTCAGTTGTTCGGCAGTGTTCGTGTGTTGATATCAGCAACGCTATAGCAGACACAAAGGGAGAGAAAGTAAGGCCAAGTGATTACGAGGTGTGACTTTTTCGTGGATATTGGTTTTGTGATGCAAATAAATCACTCTTTTGAACACATGCTATTTTGAGAAGAAGACGTTTTATTTTAGTGTCCCCCAGAAACCTGCCGGACTACTTTCATTTTGACCAGAACCGGACCAGTTCACAGGACACTCAATTGGCATTTGCCACATAACACCAGAATTGGCAGGTCCACCACTGGCACCCTGTGCTTTTCACAGATAAGAGCAGGTTCACGCTAAGCACATGTGACAGATGTGAAAGGGTCTGGAGAAGCTACAGAGAATGTTATGCTGCCTGTAACATGGTTCTGCATGACTGTTTTGGTGGTGGGTCACTGATGGTCTGGGGAGGCATATCCATGGAGGGATGCACAGTCCTTTAATTTTTTTGAGCAGTGTATTTCACACAGACAACAGTTACTAAATTTACTATTAAACGATGCCTCAGGGGCAGAAATAGAAAAGGAAGTTTGTAGGAGGATGGTAAATGTTGGGAGTCGCACCCAGAGGCTAATCAGCTGAAAGAGAGTCTGGCATCAGTCAATCTTCATTATTTATTTGTCCCAAATATTTGCCACCTCAGCAGATTCTTCTTGATGCAGAGGAGCAGTGGTTCTTCTCTGACTCTTCCTGGGTGTCACCCTATCTCTAAGGGAGAGCCCAGCCACCATGCAGACAAAACAAATTTCGGCTGCTTGTATTTGCGATCTCATTTTGTCTGTCACTACCCAAAGCTTGTGACCTTAGTTGGGTGTAGGATTGTAGATCGACTGGAACATTGAGAGCTTCACCTTTTACCTCAGCTCCTTCTTGGACTGGTGCAGAGCCTGCATCACTGCAGATGTTGCAGCAATCTGCCCATCAATCTCCCTCCATCCTTCCCTCACTCATGAACAAGACCCCGAGATACTTTAACTCCTCCACATGAGGCAGGATATCATCCCTGACTAGGAGGCTGCAGTCAACTCTTTTTTGGTTGAGAACCATGGCCTCACATTTGGGCTACTCCAGCAAGAGCTGAAGGCCACGGTCCGATGAGGCCAACAGGAGGAGATTGTCCACAAAAGGCAGCAACCCAATCTTTAGGCCACTGAACCGCAGCCCCTCAATGCTCTGGCTTTGCCTAAAAACTGTCCATAAAGGTTATGAAGAGAATCTGTGACAAAGGGCAGCCCTCGTGGAGTTCAACTCCCACTCGAAACAAGTCTGACCAGCAATGCAGATCAAGCTCAGACACCAGGCATACAGGGACCTGATGGCCTGTGTCAACGGGTTCAGTACCCCATACTCCCAGATCACCCCCCACAGGACTCCTCAAGAGACACGGTCAAATGCGTTCTCCAAGTCCACAAAGCACATATATATATATATATATATATATATATATATATATATATATATATATATATATATATATATATATATATATATATATATATATATATATATATATACAGTATATTGTCCATGTTTTTCCGGACAAATATTTCCAAAGTCAAAGTGTACTTTATTGTCAAAAATATATGTAACAGACATTAGCACAGAAGATTGAAATTGCATTTGACCAGTCCAGTCCCTGTCCAATCAGAGAACAGGGGTTGAGGATGATAATCGTTGAGTTGTTACTGGTTTGAGTTTTAGTTGGACTATGGTTGTACTTCAGTAACGGCAACAGAGAAAAAAAAAAACCTTTGATGAGTTTTTATTTGATGTGAGGACCAAACATCAGTGATTGTAATTCAGAGATTCTCTGAGATCCAAAAGTTTTAACTTCAACAGACTTCAACCTTCAGTGAGTTACCACTTGGTATTGTAGAGAAAACAGAGTCTGAACTGGGGAGATGTCGAAGACGATGACGTGAATATGACGTGAATATTACAACAAAATATATAATTATGCTGATTCCTTTGATTATTCTCACTTAGGTCAACTTTTTAAATGTATAAACAATAAAATCAGCGTAGACAGAATATAGTAAGAATGGAGAAAAAATCTGCTCTAACGTGTTCCACAGGAATCCATCAATTTAACGCAGAAGTCAGACGAAGGGCTCATGACTCAGCTCAGTCATGGATGGCCTGTTTGGTTCAAAGCTCCTGTGTGTAGAATACGTCTCTGTCTGTGGTAAAATGGAGCAGTAGCCAGGAGGAGGAGGATCGGAGGAGGATCAAAGAAGGTTCTGCTAGGTTTTAATCAGTTGGGGAAGCTGAGGCGAGCGAGTCTTTGGTGTATGGATGTGCTGTAGCTGCTCTCAGGCTGCTGCAGGCCTGTATGTCAGTGTCGGATACACAGAGGATTTGGAAACATTTCATGTCTGTCAAGACAGGACATCTGTGTTCTTTGATCCATGACGCTGTCAGGATGTCTTACAGTTTATGGTCTTCCAGCACTTGAATAGAAACCCTCCTCCATCATTCTCACATCATGTGATACATTCAGGTCCCTGTGGATTAAGCACATGTTCTTGGCTGTTGTAGAACAAAGCTTAAGTATTGGTGAGAGCCACATCTCCTAATTCTTGCTTTATCTTTCCAGGCTTCAAGATATCTGTTTGTGTCTAAACCACAGTCACTCAGCATTTTTCATGATGTCATGATCATGATCATCCAAATCACCTGCCAGGTGTTTTTCAAATTGCTGCCCTGTACAGTAACGGCAGTTCCAAATAGTTTTGGTTGACTTCCCAGAAGAGGAACAAACCTGCTTTGTCAGGTTAGGATGCTTCTACAAAAGAGGACTTGGTGTCCAGGTGTCATGAAACTGGGGCTTTGACAAACACCTGAGAATATGTCAAGCAAAAATATTCACATCAGCAGTAACAGGAATTTGCGACAAAAACACATTTTTGCGAATTTGCAAAAGAATTTATGACAGCTTGTTCTTCAAAAAAAGAAAGATGATTAAACATAATCCAATGATGACCTCTTTTTTCCATTATGACTTCATCAGAGAGCAGCTTCTACAGCCTCGGGTCTAGTCCACACTAACACAGGTATTTTTGAAACCAAACTTTATGCCACAAAATACACCTCCGACAATGTCAGGAACATGCTAAAGCAGCAGGTGGCGATAGCATTCTTAACAGGAAGGACATTTTGACCAATCACAAGACAAGAGCAATCCACAAGTCTCCATGGATACAACTTCCTGTTTACTGTTGCACAATGTGAAGTCAAACAATGTTGACAAGAAATTGTTGTACATGCTGTACATGTTTTACATGAGACACACAGTCAAAAGGTTTGTTATTGTAGATCTTGACGTTATTTTCTGTGCAATATTTGCATTCTGTGAAAGAACTCAGGACACAAATATTAGTTCCAAAAATAGATTGATGCACAAATTACTCAAAAAAACACTCCACCAGCAACACCTGCTGCATCAAGAACATGGTATCAGCACAGTAAACAGATCACATGGACCAAATCTGTGTGTGTGTGTGTGTGTGTGTGTGTGTGTGTGTGTGTGTGTGTGTGTGTGTGTGTGTGTGTGTGTGTGTGTGAACTTGTCTAGATAGGTCAGTTCTTTGGAGAAGTGGATCCTGTGCTGATGATCAACCTAGTGAACACGTCCCTTTACTCCTTCAACAAGACCTACGACTACCAGTCTGTCTGTGACCCTGAGAAAGACAGTAAAGCTGCTGCAGGTCCACGCTCCTTCTATGTGGTGAGAACCTCAACTCACCTGCTGACACACTAACTCACACAATCACTGTTCATGTGTCTGCAGGAACAAGCTCTCTGTTTCCTGTGTATGTAGGTGAAACATGTTCTAATCTAACATGTTCATGATCTAATTCTTAGATCAATGAGTCTTGAAAAATGTGTTTTTGTGCTGTCCTTTGTTTATTTTGTTGGCTCAAGTTGGTTTCTAATATATTGAAAGGTTGTGATATTACATATTACATCCTAATGACAGTTTGCAATGATGTGTTAATAGTCCATGTTGTGCCACAGTGATACCAAATAAAATCTTTGATTTTATTTAGCTTTATGTGTAGCATGATAAAAATGTGTAGTCAGCTTCGCTTGTGGCACCATAATGATAGGTATAATGTCAACAGTACTTTGATTCCACAGGGCATCAGAGTATGTTGTGATTTGCACTAATTCTTCAGGTGGAATTGACTATCAGAAAGAATCAATGATTATTGGAAATAATTATGTATTCATTAAAATTAGAGCTTAATTATTAAGTTCTAGAGTTCAGGGCACCAACTCTCAGTTGAGAGGAAAAGATAGTGAATTCTCTGATTCAGTCTCATGAATTGTAATAAACTATTAATTTGGACGTCTGATTAACAATTAACTTAATAATAGAAACCAGGACCATCATATTAAAAGCTATTAATAGTTGAAGGATTCAGAGTTCTAAAGTAGAGGTTGGCATAATTTATCATTGTACAACATTAAAGAGGCAGCATGTATTACTCAAAAGCATTTATTCACAAAAATACAAAAGTAAAAACAAACAACAAACAATCTAAACTAAATGGGTCTATGTACATGTGAATGTGTGAGGATGGATGCTGTGTGTGTGTGTGTTCACATGCGCGCCTGTCTGTGGGGGAACTACAAAGATGGCTGCCGTGGTGGCTGTTCTATGTAGTTCAGGCTATGTGGGGCTCTTTGTCTGTCAAAGGGAAATTGGCCTGGCCTACCATGCTAATGTGTGTGTGTGTGTGTGTGTGTGTGTGTGTGTGTGTGTGTGTGTGTGTGTGTGTGTGTGTGTGTGTGTGTGTGTGTGTGTAGGCTTAATGTCCCTTTGTGTGAAACAGGGTTTCCTGTCAGGGGAAGGGTCACAAGTTCCAGGCTCAGCCAGGCAGCTGGCTGAAGATGTTTATAACCTTTGTGGGTACAACAGTCGACTACTAATGTGATAGTCAACATTCCAAGTACTGACTATAAAGTAAATCCTCTACAGTGGACCTGGTTTGTGTGAATATATATTTTATGGAGAAGCAGCATTCTGATGCTGCTCCTGATGCTGCCCAGCTGGAACAAACTCCAAAAAACCTTCAGGTCTGCTATACCTCTCAGTTCTTTTAAATCAACACTGCAGACTCCCTCATGAATACATTAATATTGTTATGAAATATGTGAGGGTTAATCACAGATTAGCTGTGTGTTAAACAAGTTTGATACACAACATTAAGGTGATGAACCAACGACCTTAAATACGGCCTTAGATACAACTTAGCAGATTTCTGGTCTGCAGCTCGGAGTGAAATGAATGATTATCTCTGCCAAGGAGGTAATGTGATCTCCATCATTTGTCTGTTAGTTAGCAAGATGAATCTAAAAGTTCAGCCCGGATTTTCGTCAAACTTTCAGTGAATGTTGGGACTAGAACCATGAACAGATGGTTCACTTTAGGTAGTAATCTGGAAGATATCCTGGTTTCTAGATGTAAATGGACATTCAAACAGGTGCCATTCGTTTGAGGCTAGCCAGTGGTGAGATCTGGCACCTGTGTAGCTGGGTTGTATGTTTGGTAGAGGTCTGTGCTCTCAGAATGCTTTTTTAGTTAAAGATTGTTGTTTTCTCCAAATATAATGAAAAAGTTCAATCAGTGTTTTTTTTTCCTTCACATCAGTTTGTTAGTTTATCAGGTTCATTTCTTCATCCAACTGTGACAGTTCATATTAGTTTCACATGAAACATAAAATACAACACAGTTATGTAATTAGTTATTTCTTTTATCCATCAACACCTTATATCATCATGATATATGAAACATTTGTACTGGACAACACTGATGTGGCAGTCTCCCTGCCACCGTGGGTTCCCCGGCCCCGAACAGATCCACACAAGTCCAGTTTGAGGATCAACGTCCTTTTTCATGCTTTATTGTTCTTTATTGTTTATACGCACTCACACACGCGCGCACAGAGGCCGTCTGCAGCCGATCGCAGGCCGATACGCTGCCGTCTACTCGGCTCTCCGTTGTGTCCGTTTTCCTTTTTCCTCCCCTCCGGGTCCAGTCTGCTACTGTTTTAAAAGAGATGGTGAGAGTAATTAGCGCACCTATACTCGACTGCTCAATCACTCTCACCTGGCGCCGCTCCCCTGAGCCCTCCCCACACCTCTCTCCCGCAGCTGATGCACCACGCCCCCTCCACATACCTCCACCGCCCGACTTAGGCCGGGGAGCCGTCCGGCCTAACCTACTCCCCCCCCCCGCCTCCCCATGGGAGCGGGAAAGGAAGTCGGCCACGGCCATCTGTGCCCCCGGCCTATGGATCACTGTGAACTTAAATGGCTGTAAAGCTAGATACCACCGAGTGATCCGGGCGTTGGCATCCTTCATGCGGTGGAGCCACTGAAGGGGAGCGTGGTCCGAGCAGAGGGTGAATGGGCGCCCCAGCAGGTAGTACCGCAGAGCATCGACCGCCCACCGGATGGCCAGGCACTCCCTCTCCACCGTACTGTACCTGGCCTCCCTCTCCGACAGCTTGCGGCTGATGTAAAGCACTGGGCGGTCGACGCCCCGCACCCGCTGGGACAGAACGGCCCCCAGCCCCCTGCCCGACGCATCAGTCTGCAAGACAAAAGGGAGAGAGAAGTTAGGTGTGTGGAGAAGAGGCTCCCCACAGAGGGCCTGCTTTACCCTCTCAAGCGACACCTGGCACTGCTCCGTCCACTGGACCGGATCTGAAGCACCCTTTCGGGTGAGGTCGGTTAAAGGGCTGGTCAGCTCCGCGAAGTTGGGGATAAATCGCCGGTAATAGCCGGCCAGCCCCAAAAACCGCCGCACCTCTTTTTTGGTCTTGGGCCTTGGGCAGGCTGCAATCGCTGCTGTCTTGTCTACCTGTGGACGCACCTGCCCGCCGCCCAAGTGCTACCCCAGATACCGTACCTCCCTCCGTCCAACTTCACACTTCTTTGGGTTGGCCGTAAGCCCCGCCTGCCTCAGTGACTCGAGCACCGCGGCCACCTGCCGCACATGCTCCGCCCAGGTGTTACTGTGGATGATGACATCATCCAGGTAGGCGGCAGCATATGCGGCATGGGGGCGCAGCACCCGGTCCATGAGGCATTGAAATGTGGCTGGGGCCCCGAACAACCCAAACGGAAGTGTGACAAATTGGTACAAACCGTACGGAGTGGAGAAGGCCGTTTTCTCCTTGGACTCTGGAGACAAGGGAATCTGCCAGTAGCCCTTGGTCAAATCCAGCGTCGTGAAAAAGCGAGCAGGGCCATAGACCCATCTTTCTTGGTTACAAGAACGATGGGGCTACACCAGGTACTGTTGGACTCTTCTGTTACACCCATCTCCAACATAGCTTTCAATTCAGCCTGAACCACTTTTCTCTTGTGTTCAGGTAGCCGATAGGGCTGCGAACGCACCGTCACCCCTGGGTGAGTCTCGATATGGTGTTGAATAAGGCTTGTGCGTCCTGGCAGGGGGGAAAACACATCAGCTGCCGGCTGCTGCAACGGAGCGGGGCAGGATTGGTCGATTTTGGTACCTCGGGCCCCAACTCATCTCTCTCTCTAATTGTTGTCACCAGGGAAACAGGCTCCGCCTCTCTCCAAGCTTTAAGGAGGTTGAGGTGATAAATCTGTGTTGCCCCTCCCCTGTCAGATCACACAAGCTCATAATCAACGTCACCCACTCGCCGTGTGACCACAAAGGGTCCTTGCCACTTGGCGAGTAATTTGGAGTTGGAAGATGGGAGCAATACAAGCACTTTATCTCCCGGTGAAAATTGTCTTAGCCTCGATCCTCTGTTGTACAGCCGCTGCTGACGTTCCTGGGCCCGGAGCAAATTCTCACGTGATAACTGCCCTAGTGTGTGGAGTTTTGCTCTCAGGTCCAGGACGTATTGAACTTCGTTCTTACTTGGGCTCGGACCGTCCTCCCAGCTTTCTTTAACCAGGTCCAGAACCCCCCGTGGTTTCCTGCCGAACAGCAGCTCAAAGGGAGAAAATCCCGTTGAGGCCTGGGGTACCTCGCGCACTGCAAACAACAGAGGATGTAGCCATTTATCCCAATTATGATTATCATCGTGCACAAACTTACGGATCATGGACTTCAAGGTCTTATTCAGGCGCTCCACGAGGCCGTCCGTTTGAGGGTGGTAGATGCTGGTTCGAATAGACTTGATGCCCAATAACCCGTACAGTTCTCTCAGTGTTCGTGACATAAACTGGGTGCCCTGGTCAGTCAGGATCTCTTTCGGGATCCCGACTCTGGAGATAACTTGAAACAGCGCTTGCGCCACACTCTTTGCAGAGATGGTGCGCAGGGGCACTGCCTCTGGATATCGCGTTGCGTAATCCACCAGGACTAACACAAAGCGATATCCCTGTGCGCTCCGGTGAAATGGCCCGATGAGGTCCATCCCAACGCGTTCAAATGGGACCTCCATCAGTGGTAATGGGCGCAATGGCAATGGCAATCTCGGGACGGCCGGTGGGTTAACTAACTGGCATTCGGGGCAAGACGCGCACCAGCGGCGCACGTCTGCCCGAATGCCTGGCCAATAGAATCGGGCCATTATCCGGTTCAGTGTTTTATCATATCCCAGGTGTCCAGCCATCGGGTTGTAATGAGCCGCCTGGAAAACTATTTCCCGACGGCTTTTCGGGACCAACAACTGGGTTATTATGTCGCCTGTCTGAGTGTCACGACTCACTCTGTATAATCTGTCCCTGCGCAAAGAAAAATGTGGATATGATAGCGCTGTGTCAGGGCGCACCATGTGACCATCAATTCGTATCACTTGGTCAAAGGCAAAGCGCAGAGTATCGTCACGAGACTGCTCGAGTGGAAAATCTTCCATGGAGTCAAACACGGGAACCTGTGGAGCCTCCGGTGGAGGCACTGCCGGCTCCCCCTCCCCGTCTGCAGCGTCGGACAACCTCGCGTCGCCGCTAAGCACAGCGCACATATCCCCTGTCCCTGTCGGTCGCAAGCGCACCCCCACACATTGCCCTACTAGTTTATCAAACCCCGGCCAATCCGTGCCCAAGATCAGAGGATGCGCCAGGCGGGAACTAAACGCAGCCTTCACACTATGCTTTTTACCCTTGTAGCAAATTTCCACCGGCACCACAGGATATTTGTGAATATCCCCATGCACACACCTGATATCAACCCATCCCGCCTCTAACAGTGCCCCGGGTCGAATCAGTATAGTCTGTAGTCTATAGTCTAATCTATAGACTGCATGCAGCCCGTGTCCACCATTGCCTTATGTGTACCGCCCTGAATCCTTACCGGAACGCTGTACGTCTCTCCCGGACCGGGGGAGGGTGCCGGGGGCCCGACAACCCGGATCACCTGCCCGACCTCCATGAGCGGACACTCGCGGCGGAAGTGTCCGGGCTGCCCGCACCTCCAGCACTCCTGCCCTGCCGCCTGAGGGACCCTCTGTGGGCTAGGAGCGGCGCCCGTAGCGGCTGGACCCTGTGGTGGAAAGAAAACAGAGGGGGCGTTAGTGCGGGGGGCAGGGGTGGGACGGGTGGATGTTTCGGGGGGGGGACCGGGTACGGTGGCGGGTCTCCTGCGAGGAGCCGGACTGGGGCCTCCGATGTCTGGCCCCGGGAGAGGACGGCCAGGTGGTCCTCTGCGAGGGTGGCCCGCCGGCAGCCCCTCCACGAACTGCTCCAGGATGATCTTATCCATCAGCTCTCCCTCGCCTGCTGTCCCCCCTGGCTGCAGCCATCTGTACGCCGCGTCCCTTAGCTGCTGGGCGTGGACAAAGGGGCGGTCGGTGGGCCCCAGCTTGGCCCCCCGGAATCTCCGCCGGTGGTCCTCCGCCGAATAACCCAGTCGGTCGAGGACGGCCCTCTTCACTGCCCGGTACTGTCCCCGCGAGGAGGCAGGCAGGCCGAGCGCCGCTGTTTGTGCGTCCCCCGCCAGCAGTGGCAGCAGGCGCATGGCCCACTCTGCCTCCGGCCACCCGCACGCCGACGCCGTCGCCTCGAACATTTCCATAAATGACTGGACGTCGTCGCTCCCAGTCATCCGCTGCAGTGTTACGCCGGCGAGCGGGGGGCTAGGTGATGCCGTCCCCGACCGAGCCAGCATCCTCTGCAGCAGCTGCGTCTGCCCCTCGACCTGCAGCTGAAGCGCCGAGAGCTGTTGCCTGCTGGTCACTGCCTGGTCCCAGCTGCGACCTCCGCCAATATCTGGGCCAGCGCTGTGGCTGGTTGGCCCTGCTGCGGCTCGGACATGTTCGTGCCGGATCCCTATAGGGCGCCAGATGTGGCAGTCTCCCTGCCACCGTGGGTTCCCTGGCCCCGAACAGATCCACACAAGTCCAGTTTGAGGATCAACGTCCTTTTTTCGTGCTTTATTGTTTATACGCACTCACACACACGCACGCGCAGAGGCCGTCTGCAGCCGATCGCAGGCCGATACGCTGCCGTCTGCTCGGCTCTCCGTTGTGTCCGTTTTCCTTTTTCCTCCCCTCCGGGTCCAGCCTGCTACTGTTTTAAAAGAGATGGTGAGAGTAATTAGAGCACCTGTACTCGACTGCTCAATCACTCTCACCTGGCGCCGCTCCCCTGAGCCCTCCCCACACCTCTCTCCCGCAGCTGATGCACCACGCCCCCTCCACAACTGATATTACATTTAGGGATAGTTATTTAAGGAAATATAAAAATCACAGAGTAAAAACATAGCGTCAGCCTAAGAGCATATCTGCCTAATTCATTTTTTTCAGATTTTTGGAAAAGAAGAAAAAACAGCCTTTTTTCAACAAATTGTAAGAACTTTTTATTTATATGTTAATGATGATGCCCACCAGATGTGTTAACAAGTTTGAAATAAAAAAAAACAGACACAATAACTATTAACATATTAAACTCACTTGTGTTTCACAGGGAATTCAATTTGACTTGTGCAGTTATTATAAAAAAGTTAAACCATTATACATGTTTCCAAAGTTGTTTTACTTGCCTTAACATAACCTGGTCATTTAATTTTTATCTTCACCAATGTTAAGACCTAACTTTAACCAAGATGTTTCAATTGCCCAACCCAGGTTGTTTTATTTGCCTTGGTGAGGCAGGTTGTTATAGTAGTCATGGACCACACTTGGTAGTACCAGCTTCATTGCCTGCATGTCCTGGAATTTCCTCAGAGTAAGTAGCAATTAGGTAGGAAAGAGTTGGACCCAGGGGAATGGTTCTCTGGTCACTCGCTGAGGCAGGCCCTCCAAGTCTGATGCAAACACTAACTTATAGCAAATCGTACCATCTGCCAAGTACTGGAGAGCCCGAAGGTCATGGACTGTTGGGTCACCTGGTTTTCTACCTGGTCTGATGTGACATAGGCCCCAGATAACTTCATGAAGTTGTTGTGGTACAACTGGGTGACCTTGTACTGGAATGGGTTCAAATGTGCAGTTTCAAAAATGACGATGTAGTTACGCGGAGTGTAAATGTCTTTTCTGATACGGCGTTCAATGCAGCTATGCATGGAGACACACTCCATTTGTGTGTGCCCTGCAACCAGAAATTTTTGTTCAATGGTGATATCATGCTTCATGGCCAGATCAAGGTACGCATTTGCAATGGTGCAACACTGATTCTGATAGCAGCAGCTGTCATTCCAGACTATTACTTTTTTAATATTTGGGTTGGCCTCTAAGACTGACTCAAAGTGTTTGAACTGCACATGGGCAAAGTCCTTGCTGCTGAGGGAGCCCTCATGCTCCTCCCAATGGTAACAATAGCCATCTTTGTTACCCAGGTTGAAGCAAGTAAAGTTGTGCATCTGCAATTTAGTTTTATAATACATTGTGCTTGGGTCTTGGGGAACAAAAGAACATGCTGCAGGTCTGTTGTCCACACTGAGAGTTTGTCACTGGATTCCAGTCTATCCTTAGCTTTTTCAGCCTGAGCTTCAGGGTTTAATTTCAAATGAGCATTAAGGGTTTCCTGATCTCTATTTCCTGCCTTGGCACCAACAAATAAATCACACTGGTCTTTCCCTGGGATGATACCAGTATTTCATCTCATGGAACACTGTGGAAATACCACTCACTCACAACCTGTGCTCTATTCTCACCAACAGTTTTACAGTATTGTCTATACAGGTCACAAATTACTGTTCCAGGCACAATTGACCTTACAAGTACAAATAAAACATGTATTAGAATAGAGATACACTATAGACTTGCAAGTTAACTAAAGTAAGATCTTGTCCATTCAAATATACCATTACTGGATATAATAACCCCTCTCCCATAGCAATTTAAAACCCAATTTTCAAGTACAATCATTATTTTGTGATTTACTTACCAGTCGTATTGGTCTTGGGTTTGGGCAGTTCTGTATTGATGTTCCTGTTCAACTGTGATCCGATGATTCTGGGGGCGATGCAAAGTGTTGAACAGAAAAGATTCTTACACACTGGTAGTGTACGGCTATCTGCCAATTGCAAGTAGTATCATTAAGATTTTTTTTCTCCTTAATGTAGCATAGCCTTTGCTCTGCTTTATAGGCACCTGTAGGTAAAAGAAAATAAAATAGTCAATCCAGATAGACTGAAATACCGGCTGATGAGCTGAGGAGACAGCAGAGATGATAAATTTACAACAAATCACTTACATTTTCTACTAAAGCCTAGATCTACAGCTTCCGTGTCTCCCAGGAGGGCATGGTCCAGATTTTTTTTTTTTAATTTTTGTCCTCTGTTCACCACTAAGCAGTTCACAACTTTGCTTAGTCGACCTTAAGCAGGGGTGTGATGTGCAGGGTGGGCCCATGGTCTTTGGCTGTCTCTCCTTCCTTTTGCATTTTTGTAACTTTCCCCCTTCAGACATTTCTCTTTCATCATCTGTCACTTCCTCATGTGTGACCTTGGATTCTTATGACGTCTTTCTTCACTCCTCTCATCTCCTCCCTCCTGTCTGTGTTGAGATGAGTCTGTATCACGTCCACCTGTTGACCTTTTTTTTTTCTTTCTTGGGTATATAGTCATTATCCAAGACAGAGTCATCATGGTCACTTTCTGACCATGAATCAGGAGCAGCTCTGGAAGCTTCATCTGCTGTTTCTTCTTCAATTTGTTGCCAGATGTCCATGTCCTTGTCACTTCCTGACCCATCTTCTTCCTCATGTCCAAACTCACTCTCTGAATTAGTATCATGTTGATTTCCTGATCCTGAAGGAGAAAAGTCTACAGCAAAATTTATTTTTTTTATATTTGTTGAAATAAATGCTATATAAAACTAACAATAAAATGTATAAAACACTCACAAAGCAAATTCATATAAAATAAATTCCTGCTAAAATAAATGCTGAATATAAAACTATTAAACACTCAACAGCAGTGTTTTTAACAGTCTACAGTATATCTGCTCAAATCAAGAATTTTGTTCATATATTTATATCTAGTATTATTTTAGCAAGCAAACTGTAACTGATTATAGCAGTGTATAGAATTTAGCTTTGCTTTAGCTTAAAACCTTAGCTTTAAATCAGGCTAGCTATTTTTCAGTCCTTTTTCCTTTGTTGCAGAAACATGATTACAAGTTTAAACATACAATTCATAAGTACCTTAAGTGTATAGAATGTTTGAGAAATATGAATTAGCTTACCTAATGGATCAAAGATGAGATTTAATGCTTCATTTATGCTAAAACGAGGCTTGTTCTTCATGGGGGCGGCAATTATTGTGTGGTGCCAAAACTGCTCAAGTCTATTTGAGATGACTTGGGCACATTTTTGTAACTAGATGAATAAGGCAGACAGTATTTTTGAATGTTACAAGACTTCTGATTGGCTGAGGACATAGGCAATTATACAGGGTTGTGCAGCAGTGCCAATTTCTCAATTTGGCAAAAATGTAAAATTTAGGCAGAAATGCTATTAGTCTGACGATAGGATTCATGAAGAAATTGAGATCATTTTCTCTTTCCTTCAGCCAACCATTGCAGACATGCTCAGTATCGGGTGGTGGGCCTCCAGTGCTGCCTGGTAAGTGTGTGTTTAATGTTTCTTTTTTCCACTGTCTGTGTATGTTATAGAGTATGTTTGTACTTTATGATATGCTGTAAAAATGAACTATTTATTTACTTATTCTGATACAATTATACTGAAGACTTTTTTCCTTATTTCAAGTTTTAAATAAAAAACATGAAATTATAAAATGGATCATGAAATATAAGAAAAAGACAATTACATAAAGACAAAAATATGAAATGAAACATAAAAGTATAAGATAAAGACAAAATTTGATATTAAAGTGAAAATTTGATATTAAAAGAATATGAGAGAAGAATAAAAAAAATGAGCAGAAATAATTGAAGGTAGCTGTTCTATTTTTGAGTCTGCAACTGGAAGCTCAATATGAGGCTGGACCCCAGAGCAGACACAGAGACACAAACACAGTTCAATCAATAGACATTTGAGGGAAGAGCGAGGCAGCGTCTGGTGTGCAGTGGGGAGCAAAGACGGGAGGTGGTGACTGGAGCTCAATGCCGTGGAGGATCCAAACTGGGTTGGCAGAGGCAGAATGGTGGCAGCAGAAGAGAGGAATGGGAAGGTAGAGATGTCAAGAAGAACAAATGTCAAAACCAGAGCTACACTTGAGACATGAGAGCATTGGCCTGGTGATGACATGTGGCAGGTAAAATGACTGGAGTTGAGTGGCTGGAGAGCTGGGTAGGACAGGAACATGGAACAGGAAAAGGAACATGGCTTCCACCTTAGTCCTCTGGGGGTCTAGTGGGTGAGGGTTGGTCTCAGCTCACCCAAGTCTCCCTAGATTCAGGTAAGCCTAGGCTTTAACAGCGTGGGGCATTTGGGCAGAAATACCGGTTGACCATAGTAGATGCACAGCCCGTCACGGATCCTTCCCCGGTGTTCCACTGGCACTAAGGTTAGGGTTAGGGTTAGGGTAAGCTCTATGGAACCCATGCAGCTAGGTACTGACCTAGAGTTCTGTAGAGGGCTCCACAAGGCTGCTCCCTGAGGAGATTGCAGTGAAAGGACCACTGTTTCTCCCTCATTTGGTTGTCCAGTCGGATGGCTAATGAAGTCTGCAAGTGCCTCCATCTCATCCTGCACAGCCAGCTCATCCCGGATGGACTCACTCAGGGACATGGTAAAACCTACCTGCAGCACTGACAGTTCCCAACTGCTTTCCATAGTTTGGGTGAGGAACTCTATTACATGTCGGACACTACCAGGAACCCTCGGAAAGATGCAGATGGCGACTTTCTTGCCCTTTACCAGGTGATCGATAAACATCCACACTGACCGTGAAGGTCTGGAAGGAAGAAGAGACCTGGGGTTTGGTCTCCCACTGCATAGCCCACCTGGAGAGGAGGCTGACCTGGAATGCCACCATAGCTTTGTCCATAGAGTAGATGTTGGGCTGTAGGTCGGGCTCTGGTGTGGGGAGGTAAGGCTCTCGGGGCTGGGGGAGCCAGGATTGACGCTGAGGCAGAATCCAAGGGAGGGGCAGGGGAAACAGTGGCTGGGGCAGATGGAAAGGCATGTGTGAGAGTTGGTGAATCAGGGAGTCTACATTGGTGCCCAGTGTCTTTATAGAGCCTGGGAATCTTGCCCCACAAGCGCGCCTAGAGCTGCCAGTGTCTGACACCATGCCTCTGGGTCCATGAGCTCCATGTTGGCCAGATCGCTCTGTTAAGGAAGTACAGGCGGAGTGGACACATAGTATTTCAATAGTCATTAGAGATTTATTGAGGGAAGTAGGGAGGATGCTGCTGGGAGCAAGGCAGCTATGCAGGGTCTGGTATGTGAGTATGGGTGCCAGGGAGCTGTGGGGAGCAAAGCATAGCTGCCTTGCTCCCAGCAGCATCCTCCATACTCCCCTGTGACTGGAGCTGAGTGCTGTAGAGGATTGGCGGAGGCAGAAATGTGGCAGCAGAGGAGGCAAACGGGACAGAGATTAAGAGGAACAAATGTCAAGAAACAGCGCTACATTTGAGACACAAGAGCATTGGCCTGGTGATTCCATGTGGAAGGTAAAATGATTTGGCATCAAGTGGCTGGAGAGCTTGGTAGATATACAATGAGTAATGAGCAGGTGTGCCAGGAGACCACTGCTGCACCCCACCTCTGCTTGGGAAAGAATCACACACTAACATAAAGGGATGGAGCACAAGGGAAGGAGACAGACAACCAGGAAACATGGAGTCACAGCTAGAGCTGCGACATAATGGACACTTACATGATTCTGTATCATATTCAATATTTTATATTATATTTTCAATTGGAATGACTCATACTTCCCATGACATTTACATCATTTGTGACTTGAGCTCAGACTGTGTTTGTTGTTATTAGACAATGTTGTAATGTTCTCTATTAATTCATTAAATATGGTTCAGTGACTCACTGATTCTTATTCTCCTCTTTCAGGTCAATACTACAGCAGCTGTTCTTCAGCCTGATATTTCCCAAACCTCTGGAGGCAGGTGAGCAACTGAAGCTTCAACATGACTCACACATCCTTCCTGTGTTTGTCTTTATTAAACCTGTCTGTTGCTGCAGTGGAGTCAGCAGATGAGGACATTCCAGACGCCATGTTTAAAGAAAGCTGCATCACTGAGCAGACGCAGTACTTCTTTGACAATGAGGAAAGATCCTACTCAGGTGTGCTGGACTGTGGAAACTGTTCCAGGTATGTATGTCTCCTTCATGTACGTGTGCACTGCAATAAATAAAATCTTAGCAAGTCAGCATAGCTTGCTTTTCATGCAATGAGTCCAGTGTTGAGTAGAAGTATCTATTTTACTTATTTTTATTCCAATTTGTTCATCAATCCACGCATCCACAGGCTATCCAGTTATTCACCCAGTAATAAACAAGAATGTTTCAAAACAGGAGAACATTTAAAAAGAAAAATATTTAAATAAAATAGAAAAGGACAATAATAATACTAATATTATTAATAATTAACACAAGTCAAATCAATACATAAATGAATATATGTATATATTCACACATTTCCACAGGTACAAATATGTATTTATAGATACCTATATATCCCTATATACATACAATACATACACTTATATGTATAACAGCACAAGTAGAATCGTGATATCTTATTCCATCGGCAGATTATTTCAGCTTGTTTCCTTAAAACAAGAATACATTCACTAATTGTACCAACTACAAAATATTTGACCTAATGAGAATTAATTTTTGCAGTGTGCTAACATGTATGTTGACATTCCCAAATGGTCTCATGGACGTCCTTCTGCTTCAGTTTGTGTGGGGATTGGTGCAGAGCATCAGTTTCCTGCCTCCCTGTGTTTCCACCGTGATTTCAGGCAGCTGTTCTCTGATGATTCTCTGATCAGACACAGATCACCTTGATCTGTCAGTGACCGGAATTGCAGAGGAACCCACAAGAGCTTTTCTTCCTTCAGTCTCTGGCTTCACTTCAGACTCAATAATACACATGTTCACAGACCACTGCACATTTACTTTGCTCTAACCTCCGTTTTGTGTCCATTTGGGCGTCATGACGAGGTTAAATATGGATGTAATTACTGGTGTTATGAGTCCCACGTGTCTGCTGCTTTACTCCCTGATGTTAATGACTGGAGACACAGAAACTTTCATGACTTGCATAAAAATACAACAGTAGAGAAGAAGGATGTAAATCTGCAGGTCTGAAAAATATAAAAATATATATGCAAATGTGATCTATCACATGGACGAATCATCAGTAGCTACTCAGTATTATCAAAAGTGGAAAGTAACTAAGTATGTTTACCTAAGTACTGTACTGACATAATTTTGATGTACCTGTACTTTACTTGAGAATTCCCATGTGATGCTACTTTAAAATTCAGTTCATTATATTTATCTGACAGTTGCACTTACTTTTACATGAAGGTTTTAATATTTACATAAAATCATATTCTTTATGTTTTATAAATTGTCTCTTCTTTTTCAATCTGCATTTGTATGTTATGATGCAGTAGTTTTACTATTAATCTACACAATGTATCTCAAACTGAATACACAGTGATAAATTAAAACATTAAAATACTCTCACATGTATTTAATGATTAAGACAAACAGTATAATAAAATAACATAACACAGTCTGTATAATGAGTATTTTTACTTTTCTACTTTTCTACATTAAGATGATAAAACTTCTGTAGTTTTACTAAAGTAACATTTTTACTTTTTACTTGTTTTTGAGTATTTGTTGATGGCAGTATTTCTACTTTTAGTCCAGTGAACTTCATCTTTGCTGTTTTATTTTAACAGGTCAGTACACATTCACAAAAGCATTCATATACACAGAAAAAAACTCATACATACAAACATGAAATACATGTAAATACGCCAGAGTTAGCTCAGTGCTAATTTCAGTCCTTAGTCCCCAATAACAATAAATACATACAGGGTTGTCAATCAGTTATCTCTTCAGTAAAGTATCTTTGTACTTTGTCCACAGCTGTATTTTATACTTTCAGTACATATATTTTAAGTACACTGCAATAACTGAAATCTTAACAAGTGAAAATGTCTTGTTTTTGGTGAAATTTCGTCGAATACTGAGTAAAATATTTCCATTCCATTGGCAGATAATTTACCTCATTTCAATTTGTTTTCTTGATTTCTTGAAAAAAAAATTAAAAAAATAAATAAAATTAGGAAAAAAAACACTTGAAATAAGCAAAATGATCTGACAGTGGAGTGAAAATATTTTACTCAGTAGTGGACTAATTGTACCAAATGTGTCTACGTGTCTACATGTGTTTTTTAGGATGTACCGTGCAGAGAAGTTGCCAAACACCAACCTGGTTTTCCTGATCACTGACGCCAGAGCAACGTGTTTGTCGTGTGACCCCAGGCCGCTCCGACAGGCCGAGCAGCCCTGTATCCTTTTACCCACCTCATAACACAGAGCTTCACTTCCTTTCTACTCTCCAGCCCTCCATCCATCACACCCTGACAGCACATCTTTAAACTCTGGATACAAGGACACACCGCAGCAGTCTGCAGTAGGTCCCCCCAGAATGTTCACAGGTGAACAGTAAACCAGATGCCCAGCAGATAAAGCTCCTCTCACGTTACTCACCTTCAATTTCTCTATTTTGGGGCATCGGGTTGAATTAAGGTAAAGAAGTGTGTCTGTGTGCAGCTTGAATGGACTGAAACCAAGTCTTCTGCTGCTGGAAAGGTAAAGGTGTCATCATCACAGGTCGCACAGGGTCACCGCAGGACCAAAATGTACACTGATAAAATACGTAAAATATGAAAAATAACTAAGTACATTTACTGTAGTAAAGTACTTAACAATTTAAGGTAATTGCACTTTACTTGAGTATTTCTATGCTACTTTTTCCTTCACTCCTCTACATTTATCTGCAGCTTCAGTTCCTTTCAGATTCAGACTTGACTCAGTAATAATATCAGAAGCTTTAAAATATGACATCTTATAAATGAAACTAGTGGCTTGAACCTTTTAGTCTTTGACGTCTCACAAACATCACTTACATTTCACATGTCTAGGATTGTTAACAACTACACTAAATGTATTTTTTTCCCTTTAAACTGCTCACATGGTTTCATATCAATGTTCAAATGATCCAATATTTTACCAAAAAAATC